>BTHU01000001.1:150813854-151338854 GCA_036184795.1 Tokudaia tokunoshimensis
GTAAAACGTCTCCACTAACATCAAGAAGGTAAAGATGCTCCCTCTAGCCAGTCTTCTTAGCACCACACTAAAAGCTCTAGCTTCTGCAATAAGACAAGGAAATTAAAAGCATATTAATTGCCAAAAAGAAACAAAGTGCTTGTTCACAAATGACACAGTAATCAGGGCAGAAAATTCAAACCAACAGCACTTCCCCAGCTAAAATGGAAGTTACTTGCCAGTTACAATAAGGTTGTGGGATACAAGTTAATTTAAAAAGAAAATCAATAATTGTTTGAAATACAAGCAATGAATAAGTACAATCTGAAAGTAAAGGCAGGTCACCATTTACATTATTTCCGTCCAGAAGGTAATGATTCCCAATGTTACAGACTATTAAAAAAAAGTTACATACACAAAACTCCTATGAAAGCTGTAAAATCAGAATTGTATACATATAATCCCTGCATTTAGGAGGCCGAGGGTAGAAGGACTAACAGGATTACATAATGATATAAAATATAAAACTACAGAATGCCTAGAATATTAAAATCAAGAAATATCTAGATTGGTGTGTCATGGCCTTTTGGAAACAACAGCAAAAGGGAAATAGAGGAGTCATAATTGATGAGCTAAATTCCATTAACATCAAAAGCATATGCTCTGATAAGAAGACAAGTAGACAGCCAGAGTAGCAAAATGATTCAGAACACATATTTAGCAAATGGCTATTATCAATAATATACAAACATACAAAGGTTCTTTTCTAGAGACCGTCTCACTATATAGTCCTGTCTGGCCTAGAACTTGTTGTTGTTCTTGAACTCACAGATTTGTCTGCTCCTGCCTCCCAAGGGCTGAGATTAAAAGTGTGTCACCATACCTAGTCAAAACTTATACAAACTTCTTAGAATTCAACAATAAAAACTGACAGATAAATGGACAAAAGTCTGAAAAGATATTTAACAAAAAGACAAAGCAAAACAAAAAAACCTGCAAGGACAACAAACACACACGATAAAAGCCTTTCAGCATCATACACATTAGGGAATGTCAGAACAAAGCAATGAATTCTGGGGCTGTAACTCAGTGGTATAGAGGTTATGTCCTGGTTCTTGGTCCCAGCCTCATGTTCCCAGTAATAAGACTCAGACTCAAAATATATTTACAAATACATTGGCCATATAGCTAGGCTCTTCTCTGACTAGATAATATCCTAAATTAACCCATGTATTATAATTAACATTCTGCCATGTGACTGGTTATCTATACTCAGGTACAATACATCCGTTTTGCTACATCTTCCCAGATGAATCTCAGCCTTGCTCTGTCCCAGAATTCCACCATCTATTTTCCTTTTCCTATAGACCGTAGTTTTTTTTTAATTGACAGATGATGCATCCATACAATACACAAGATATTCTCTCTACACAGTGGCAGAACATGTACCTAGCATATCCAAGGCCTTCAATTCCTAGGACCACCAAACAACAATAGTCACATGATTTACAATTGCATCTACCAGGATGGCCAAAGTCCCAAACACTGGCAACTTCAAATAGCTGCAGAACTGCAAAACAAGAAACTCTTGTTCATTCTTAATGGCATTAAGAAATTTAGCTATCCTAGAAGAAGATGGATTCAGCATAGTCATAGAAATCCAGATATACACTTACATATAGTCCAGCAACCTCACATCTCCATGGTTACTCAAATGTATTGGACAATAAAACAAACTCTAAACCATGTATACAGAGCTCATAGATTTTTCATAGTTGCCCTGAACTTGGAAACCACCAATGAATCTTTCAATAGAAGTAAGCCATGGATCAGTCAGACAATAAAATAGTATTCAAGGCTAAAAGAGCTGACCAACTAAGTCACAGAAACCACGTGGGGGAAGCAAAAACACACCTTATGAAATAAAATAAGATAATCTAAACATGTCACATACTGTATGATTCCCACTCCATCACATTCTGAAAATTGTTAGAGTAGTGATGGCTGGAAGCTAAACAGGAAGAAGGTGAGAGAGATGGTGCATAGACACTCCCATTCTAGGAGCGATGCAAGTCTCCCATACAAGTATAAAAAGGTAAACGTATACAACTCACACTTGTCGAAACTGACTGAATGAACACACAGAGATTGAATTCCAACGTCAACTATAAGCTTTCATGATAGACAAAGATTTATCAGCATAGGTCCATCAAGTATATCAAATGCCCTACTCCAGTGAGGATATCTCCTAGCAAGTGAGAGTCTACATAGATGTGAACAAAGGTATGTGGGAACTCTCAGTGATGTGCATCTCAGCTCCTGCCTAATTTACTGTAAATCTGAAGTTGCTCTAAAGCAGTTTAATAGTTCGGAAAAATTCACATTGAATGTGGAGTATACGACATATACAAAGTTTACACATGAAGCATTTAATCATTTTCTACTCATTGCTTATACAAATATCTTCCTCTATGTTCCTCAATACTTATCTTCCTCCACGAATGCCCCCTCCATTATTTGACTCAAGATCTTCAACAATTGAAGTCTGATATCTGTAATCCACAGAAAGAAAATGTGTCCTCAAAGGTCTTGTTATCAGGTTTTCACATGGTATGTGTTAATTTGTCCTTAAAGACTGTAATATTGGACTAGAGATTTTCAGCTCAGCCATTAGGAGTCCTCACTGGTCTTGATAAGGACATGAGTTTGATTCCTAGCATCTTTGTTGGGAAACTCAAACTACCTGCAATTTCCATTCTATGGACTCTGATGCTTCCGTCTTTGGGGCACTCATGTAAGGAAAGTCACACACAGATGCACATATATTAAAAATAATGTATCTCTTTAAAACCCGTAAGTTGTTATATGGGGGGGAGCTACATTTTTTCATCTTTATCTCTTTAAAGCCTGCAAGTTGTTATATAGGGGAGAAGCTACATTTTTTCATCTTTGCTGTCATTTTTAATGTGTTCTTAGAAAATAAAGAATGACCATAAACATCTATGAAAGTAAGTTTAAGACAATATATTGAAACCATTCAAATTTGTGTGAAAAGATACTTATTGGAAATAATAGTCAAAAAGTTTTTAAAATCATCTTTCACCATACAAAGTATGAATAATACCACATCACTATACTTGACCACAATATTTCATGTCTATATAAATGTTTATGGATATAATTTAAACCTTAGAGTTCCCACCCACTCATCCACCTACATACACACCTTGTTTTCTATGACAAATAATCTCGATAGAGGACTAAATTTTCTAGGAGTGGCACACAGCTGTTAGGTGCCACAGATATATTAAGCCACAAATGTCTATTTGAAGGCAACGTTTCTGAAAACGGCTCACCACCTCATCTGTGATAAGCTCTAGAGTCTTTCACTCATTATAATTAGGTTCAACAGTCAAAAAAAACTATGAGAGTTAAGCCTGACAATTGAAGGTCATGTTCAAAGTGGGAGGGAAGGCAGAAGAAACACGTGGATCTCTATAAAAACCTCCCCTCGCCCTTTAGTGTCTCAACACACACAATCCATGCCAGTGGCATTTCATTCCTACAGAGGCCCAAACAAAATCAGCTCCAGGCTGGGACAGTCTCGTAGCAGGGAGAAAAATCATAACCAGTGGGCTTTTGTAAGTACCTACAAAGTAGAATAGTTTTAAAACATTTGTAAGCAATACATAAGCTTCTTCCCAAGAGCCCAGATTTTCAATAAATCAAAGATGTAATGTGTACAGCTCCCTATGAACCCAAATTGTGAATCTTGCAAGGAATTTTTAAAAATATCTTAATTAATTTTTTAACTTGGTATACAAAAATAATAGGCTTCCCTATTAAACAGTGTAAGCATAGTATACATAGTATACATCTCCTTTCTCAACCTAAATAATCATCCTTCTGTGAAAGGAGGAAGGGAAGGATGGAAGGACGGAGGGAGGGAGGGAGGGAGGCAGGGAAGGAGGGAGGGAGGGAGAGAAAAAGAGAAGTAGAGATCAGAATGCTAAACTGAATAAGACAAATATTGCCTGGGCTCACAGGCAACCAATGGACTGAGCATAGGGTCCCCAATGGAGGAGCTAGAGAAAGGACTCAAGGAACTGAAGAGATTTTCAAACCCATAGGAGGAAGAATAATATGTACCAACCAGTACCCCCAGAGCTCCCAAGGACTAAATCACCAACTGAAGAGTACACGTGGAGGGACCCATGGCTCCAGCTTCATATGTACCCGAGGATGGTCTTTTCAGGCATCAATGAGAGGAGAGGCCATTGGTCCTGTGAAGGCTCAATGCTCCATTATAGGGGAATGTCAGATCAGGAAAAGTGGGAGGGGGTGAGTAGTGGAAGGAGGATGGGATAAGGGATTTTCAGAGGGGAAATGAGGAAAGGGGATAACATTTGAAATGAAAATAAAGCGAACATCTAATGAAAAATATTCCATTGGTCTCTCTCTCTCTCTCTCTCTCTCTCTCTCTCTCTCACACACACACACACACACACACACACACACACACCACATCATCTTTCTTTGTTCATCTATTGATGGGCTTCCTGCCTAGCTCCACATTTTGTCTTTTCTGAAGAATTAGTTGCTAAGGACTTTGTAATTCTTCCTGACACACTTGTGTTAAGCAGGCCTATGGCAGGCTTGGAGGCTATGTATACTATGCTTACACTGTTTAATGAAAAGTTTACATGAGGGGCTGTTTGCCATTTATGTCCTTTCCAAGAAGTTTTAAGTCAGAAATATTCCTCTTCATTTTCCGGTGTGGAAGTTGGGCTGTTAGACTAATAGTCATTCTTGGAGCCATTAGACCAGTGAAGAGCAGAGCTGTGATTAAAATTAAAGTCAAGGTCTGCAGGGTGAGCAGCGCCACGGAGAGTGCCCTCCGCCATCTTTGCTCCAGTGACTGGGAAGTTGGGACAGCCAGGTTCTGAGACAGACAGGCATAATATCGCTTGGGTCTCGGGCGGCTTGTGTGTGTGCGGCTCCCAAGTGCTGGGCAGATCTGCAGTAACCAGCGTGCTAGCTCTGCTGTGGGACTTCTGCCTGGCAGAGAGACGCCCCCTCCCCCCCCTAGGAGAGATCACACATCCCTGCACAGGGCAGGAGCCTACCAGCCTCCCTTTGGCGACCTCTGCTCCAGGAATCCACTAGGCTGAGCCTTTGGATGTGCAAGGCCTCCCCAATATAAGATCACTTGGGGCAAGGCACATTAGGGCTCCAAAGTCACTCAGGAGCAGGCAGGCCACAGAAATCGGTGCCAGGGGAATCCTGGCAATCCAGGGGGGACAGAAATAGCTTTGCAGGCTCACAGGAGGTCCTACCAACAGCCAGTGGCAGCAGGACCAACTAACATCAGAGGTATCCAGATGGCAAAAGGCAAACGTAGGAATGTTACTAACAGAAATCAAAGTAATGTGGGACCATCCGAACCCAACTCTCCAACAGCAGCAAGTCCTGGATACCCCACCACACCCGAAAGACAAGATCTGGATTTAAAATCACTTCTCATGATGCTATTAGAGGATCACAAGAAGGACACAAATAAATCTCATAAAGAGTTACAGGAGACCATGAATCAACGGTTAGAAACCCTTACAAAGGAAACACAAAAATCGCTTAAAGAAATGCGGGAGAACATGAATCAAAAGATGGAGGCGCACAAGGAGACAACACAAAAATCGCTTAACGAGATGAATCAACGGGTAGATGCACTCACAAAGGAATCACAAAATTGGCATAAAGAAATGCAGAAGAATATGGGTCAACAGATGGATGCCCATAAGGAGGCAACACAAAAATTGCTTAAAGAAATGAATCAACGGTTAGATGCCCTTAGAAAGGAAACACGAGAACTGCTTAAAGAAATGCAGGAGACAATGGATCAACAGATGGATTCCCATGACGAGGAAACACAAAAATCACTCAGAGAAATGCAGGAGAACGTGGGTCATCAGGAAGAAATCCTGAAAGAGGCAATGCAAAAATACCTTAAAGAAATACAGGAAAATACAAACAAACAAGGGAAGGATCTCAGCAAATCCATCCAGGAACTAAAAAAGGAAGTAGAAACAACTAAGAAATCACAAAGGGAGACAACTTTGGAGATAGAAAACCTTGGGAAGAAATCAGGAGTCATAGATGCAAACATAAACAATAGAATACAAGAGATGGAAGAAAGAATCTCAGGTGCTAAAGATTCCATAGAAAGCATCGACTCAACAGTCAAAGAAAATGCAAAATGCAAAAAACGTGTAACCCAAAACATCCAGGAAATCCAGGACACAATGAGAAGACCAAACCTAAGGATTATAGGTATAGATGAGAGTGAAGATTTGCAACTTAAAGGGCCAGTAAACATCTTCAACAAAATTATGGAGGAAAACTTCCCTAACTTAAAGAGAGAGATGCCGATGAACGTACAAGAAGCCTACAGAACTCCAAACAGACTGGACCAGAACAGAAATACCTCCCGTCACATAATAATCAAAACACCGAATGTTCTAAACAAAGAAAGAATACTAAAAGCAGTAAGAGAAAAGGGCCAAGTAACATACAAAGGAAGACCTATCCGAATCACATCAGACTTCTCACCAGAGACTATGAAAGCCAGAAGATCCTGGGCAGATCTCATGCAGACACTAAGACAGCACAAATGCCAGCCTAGACTACTATACCCAGCAAAACTCTCAATCACCATAGATGGAGAGACCAAGATATTCCATGATAAAACCAAATTTTCACAATATCTTTCCACAAATCCAGCCCTGCAACGGATAATAGGTGGAAACCTCCAATACAGGGAGAGAAACAACACCCTGGAAAAAATGACATAATAACCTTCTTGAATCAAACCCAAAAGTAGATAACCACTCAAACATAAAGATAGCGTCAAGAATGGCAGATGGCAATAATCACTATGCCTTAATCTCTCTTAATATCAATGGTCTCAATTCCCCAATTAAAAGACATAGACTAGCAGACTGGATACGTAAACAGGACCCAGCATTTTGCTGCATGCAGGAAACGCACCTCAGTGTCAAAGACAAACACTACCTCAGAGTAAAAGGCTGGAAAACAATTTTACAAGCAAATGGCCCCAAGAAACGAGGTGGAGTAGCCATCCTAATATCAGATAAAATTGATTTTCAACCTAAAGTCATCAAAAAAGACACAGAAGGACACTACATACTGATCAAGGGAAAAATCCACCATCAAGAACTCTCACTTCTGAATATCTATGCTCCAAATGCAAAGGCACCCTCATTCGTAAAAGAAACTTTACTAAAACTCAAAGCACACATCGCACCGCACACAATAATAGTGGGTGACTTCAACACCCCGCTCTCTGAAATGGATCTTTCAGGAAAGCAGAAACTAAACAGGGACACAGTGAATCTAATTGAAGCCTTGGACCAAATGGAACTAACTGATATATATAGAACATTTCATCCTAGAGCTAAAGAATACACCTTCTTCTCAGCTCCTCATGGTACCTTCTCCAAAATTGACCATATAATTGGTCACAAATCAGACCTCAACAGATACAAGAAGATAGAAATAATCCCATGCCTCCTATCAGATCACTATGGAATAAGGGTGGTCTTCAATGGCAACAAAAACAAAAGAAAACCCACGTACACATGGAGGCAGAACAATGCTCTACTCAATGATAACTTGGTCAAGGTGGAAATAAAGAAAGAAATCAAAGACTTTTTGAAAGTTAATGAAAATGAAGACACAACATACCCTAATTTATGGGACACAATGAAAGCAGTGCCAAGAGGAAAATTCATAGCCCTGAGTGCCGCCAAAAAGAAACGGGAGACAGCATACACTAACAGCTTAATGTCACACCTGAAAGCCCTGGAACAAAAAGAAGCAAATACACCAAAGAGGAGTAGAAGGCAGGAAATCATCAAACTCAGGGCTGAAATCAATCAAGTAGAAACAAATAAAACCATACAAAGAATCAACAAAACGAGGAGTTGGTTCTTTGAGAAAATCAACAAGATAGATAAGCCCTTAGCCAGACTAACCAGAGGGCACAGAGATAGTATCCAAATTAATAAAATCAGAAACGAAAAGGGAGAGATAACAACAGAAACTGAGGAAATTCAAAAAATCATCAGATCCTACTACAAAAACCTGTATTCAACACAACTAGAAAATCTTGAGGAAATGGACAATTTCCTTGACAGATACCAAGTACCAAAATTAAATCAGGATCAAATAGACCATCTAAACCGTCCTATAAGCCCTGAAGAAATAGAAGTTGTCATTGGAAGTCTTCCAACCAAAAAAAGCACAGGTCCGGATGGTTTTAGTGCAGAATTCTATCAGACCTTCAAAGAAGACCTAACACCAATACTCTTCAAACTGTTCCACAAAATAGAAACAGAAGGAACACTACCCAACTCGTTCTATGAAGCCACAATTACACTAATACCAAAAGCACACAAAGATCCGACAAAGAAAGAGAATCTCAGGCCAATCTCTCTTATGAATATCGATGCAAAAATACTCAATAAAATTCTTGCCAACCGAATCCAAGAACACATCAAAACGATCATTCACCACGATCAAGTAGGCTTCATCCCAGGGATGCAGGGATGGTTCAATATAAGGAAATCCATCAATGTAATCCACTACATAAACAATCTCAAAGAAAAAAACCACATGGTCATCTCATTAGATGCTGAGAAAGCATTTGACAAAATTCAGCATCCTTTCATGCTAAAGGTCTTGGAAAGATCAGGATTTCAAGGCCCATATCTAAACATAGTAAAAGCAATTTACAGCAAACCGGTAGCCAGCATCAATCTAAATGGAGAGAAACTTGAAGCAATCCCACTAAAATCAGGGACTAGACAAGGCTGCCCACTTTCTCCATATCTTTTCAATATAGTACTTGAAGTTCTAGCTAGAGCAATTAGACAACAAAAAGAGGTCAAAGGGATACAAATTGGAAAGGAAGAAGTCAAACTATCACTATTTGCAGACGATATGATAGTATACTTAAGCGACCCAAAGAACTCCACCAGAGAACTCCTACAGCCGATAAACGACTTCAGCAAAGTGGCCGGATATAAAATCAACTCAAGCAAGTCAGAAGCCTTCCTATACTCAAAGGATAAGCAGGCTGAGAAAGAAGTAAGAGAAATAATACCCTTCACAATAGCCACAAAACATATTAAGTATCTTGGCGTGACTCTAACCAAACAAGTGAAAGATCTGTATGACAAGAACTTCAAGTCTCTGAAGAGAGAAATTGAAGAAGACCTCAGAAGATGGAAAAATCTGCCATGCTCATGGATTGGCAGGATTAATATAGTAAAAATGAGCATCTTACCAAAAGTAATACACAGATTCAATGCAATCCCCATCAAAATCCCAACTCAATTCTTCGTAGAGTTAGAAAGAGCAATTCAAAAATTCATCTGGAATAACAGAAAACCCAGAATAGCTAAAACTATTCTCAAGAGTAAAAGAACCTCTGGGGGAATCAGTATCCCGGACCTCAAGCTGTACTACAGAGCAATAGTGTTAAAAACCGCATGGTATTGGTACAGTGACAGACATGTAGATCAATGGAACAGAATTGAAGACCCAGAAATGAATCCACACTCCTATGGTCACTTGATCTTTGACAAAGGAGCTAAAACCATCCAGTGGAAAAAAGATAGCCTTTTCAACAAATGGTGCTGGCTCAGCTGGAGGTCAACATGCAGAAGAATGCAAATTGACCCATTCTTATCTCCTTGCACTAAGCTCAATTCTAAGTGGATCAAGGATCTCCACATAAAACCAGACACACTGAAACTAATAGAAGGGAAACTCGGGAAGAACCTTGAACATATGGGCACAGGGGAGAATTTCCTGAACAGAACTCCAATAGCTTATGCTCTAAGATCAAGAATAGACAAATGGGACCTCATTAAATTACAAAGTTTTTGCAAGGCAAAAGATACTGTCAAAAAGACAAAGTGGCAACCAACTAACTGGGAAATGATCTTTACCAACCTTACATCTGACAGAGGGCTAATATCCAATATATACAAAGAACTCAAGAAGTTAAACTCCAGAGAGGCAAGTAACCCTATTAAAAAATGGGGTACGGAGCTAAACAAAGTGTTCTCACCTGAAGAATATATAATGGCTGAGAAGCACCTAAAGAGATGTTCATCATCCTTAGTCATTAGGGAAATGCAAATCAAAACAACCCTGAGATTCCATCTCACACCAGTCAGGATGGCTAAGATCAAAAACACAGGAGACAGCAGTTGTTGGGGAGGATGTGGAGAAAGAGGAACACTCCTCCACTGCTGGTGGAATTGCAAGCTGGTACAACCACTCTGGAAAGCAGTCTGGCGGTTCCTCAGAAAACTGGGCATGACACTCCCGGAGGATCCGGCTATACCACTCCTGGGCATATACCCAGAGGTTTTACCTGCATGCAATAAGGACACATGCTCCACTATGTTCATAGCAGCCTTATTTATAATAGCCAGAAGCTGGAAAGAACCCAGATGTCCCTCAACGGAGGAATGGATTCAGAAGATGTGGTATATCTACACAATGGAATACTACTCTGCAATTAAAAACAATGAATTCATGAAATTCCTAGGCAAATGGTCAGATCTTGAAAATATCATCCTTAGTGAGGTAACCCAATCACAAAAGAACACACATGGTATGCAGTCACTGATAAGGGGATATTGACCCAGAATCTCAGAATACCCTAGACACAATCCGCATATCAATAGATTTCTAAGAAGATGGAAGGAGAGACCCCTGGTCCTGGAAAGACTGGATGTAGGGGAACGCCAGGTCAGAGTAACGAGAGGGGGTTGAATGGAGAAAAGAGGGAGGGAAGGGGGCTTATGGGACTTTCGGGGAGGGAGGAAACGGGAAAGGGGAAATGATTTGGAATGTAAATTAAAAAAAAAATTAAATAAATAATTAAAAAAAAAATTAAAGTCAATTTTGTCTCCGAGCCCATGATTTTTCCTCCAACCTCATCAACCAATGATATTGGAATATTAGAAAATGTGCATGTGTGTGTATATGCACATGTGTGCATGTGTTTTCATGTGTGTGCTTTGTGTGTGTGTGTGTGTGTGTGTGTGTGTGAGAGAGAGAGAGAGAGAGAGAGAGAGAGAGAGAGAGAGAGAGAGAGGGAGAGACTGGGAATTTAATGTAGGGCTTCACCCATGTTAGAGCAGCACTCTAAAATAAACGTTATCCCCAAACCTCTTCTTCATTCCTATTGTAGGCTTGGATCTCAGTAACTCAGGCTGGTCTTGAATTCACAGTGTGACCTTTGAATTTGTGATGCTTCCACCTTAGCCTTCAAAGTATCTGAAATTACACCTGAGTCACCAGGATTCACTGATACAAACTTCCTAATTAGATTTCTTACTCATAGTTCAGCAATACTCTAATCATGGGCCTTCAACTGCCCCATTTCCTACGTAGCTATCTAACTTAACGTGGGTGTGCCTTCTTCTAGCTCTACTATCAACAGAAAGAGGACACAATGCCAACTTCTACACCCTTATCTTTTACTCCTCAGCAAGTGACCTGTAAACCCTGTGGAAGGGAATCATACAAATATTGTCAAAACACACAAATTTAATTACCAACATACCTAAGGTCCCCATGTGAAAGGCAAATGGAATCCTAGTTTTTTCTAAATATAACTATCAAGATAAAATAAAATTGTTATACAAAATATAATATAAAGAAGAACATCTCATTAGCCTCTAAAGAGAGATTATGTTTGACTACAGAAGAGCTGAAGAGAAAGACTGTTTACAAGAGAGAATATTTCTTAGGCAGCTGATAAAATCTTAAAGAGACAATGTTTCTAAAAGTCTATAATATTGTAAGAAAGATAGTCTATTTTTTCTTGCATTTTTGACATAAATATACATTTAAAAGTACAAATAGTAAAAGATACAAAGATTTCCATGTATCTTTTATGCAGATTAACTAAATATTAATATTTTGTTATATTTGTTTCTGTGTGTTGCCTCAGTGCACATATGTATGTATACATATATACGTTGATGTATTTTATCCCCCAAGGTTTGAAATAAAGTTTAAATATATACAATACCTCTGAGTAGATTTGTTTGGATTCCTTAAAAATACCTACATTATTTGAGACAGTCATAATACATGTCTCACCAGGAAATTAGTATTAAAGCAATACTATTATCTAAGCTTTAAACTTCATTCAGTGCTTTCCAACTGTCTAATTAAGTTCTTTAAATGAATAAAAGGTCCTAGGCTATGAGCTGTATCTAGTTAAATTTCCTTTAATCTGGAATGGTTTCTTAGTCATTGCTGTGCTTCTTGTCATTGGTATTTTTAAAGGGCACAGGCTAAACAATTTGGTCCTGTCTGATGTTTCTTCAGTATTTGGATTAGGTTTGTATTTCTGGCAGGAGTCAAAGATGTTGTTTGTCTCGGTCCATCGTATAAGGAAACCTCTAATGTCAATTAGTTTCATTAATGATGATATTACTTTGACCATGTGGTAAAGCAAAAGATTGCAGTGTTTCTCTACTATAAAGTGACCATGTTCTTCTGTAATAAATATGGATATTGTGGGGATGTATAGTGCCATTTTAAAATGTGATTTAAATCTAAGCAATTATAAAGCAAAATGCTTTGTCTGCTTTCTTCTCATAAGTATAACACAAACTAGCTACAATGGTGATTCTTTTCAAAACTCAAAAATACTCGTTGTATTTGGGAAGCTTGTGTATTTAGAATGATATTCAATTACTATATATCTATTCTATTTAAAAATACAAATATTATTTCATGGTTATAGGTTAATAGCCACTTGATGAAAGGTAAAGCCATTTCCAGTTTTATAACCATCCTAATTGTTTTTGAAACTAAACTCTTACTTATCAGAACAATTTGTATGGCAACAGATTATAATTCAATGTAAGACAAGATGTGTTTTTATTTTACGAAAATTGCTTATTTTGATAAAATGCCCACTGGCATACCTTATCCTACAGAATGGAATATACCTAATTGAATTGACTATAGAAAAAGGAAATCAAGATTGGTGGTAATCCAGAATGATTCTAATCTTCTGCGGGGCAAAGTAGAAAAGCATGTGTTTATTGGCACATATACAGGTAGACTTCTCAGAAATCTTGATACCTGAAAAAGAAACCTATGGGTTTGGCAGTGTTTCCTCTGACTATTCCTTTGAGGCTACATTAGAGAGGGAGAGGAAAACAGAATAACAGCATTTAAAGACAATTGCAATACTCCAGAAAATATCTGATGGTTATACCAATTTGAGATCCATGCAAGAACAAGTCAACAGAAACTGGTGATCCTTTGGATATGAAGAGGAGGACACAGAGAGATGTTGGGACAACCCTCTGGAGTAACTGGATTAAATGGTAAGATGAGTTGCCAGAAGGAAAGACGAGGGAAGCTGGAACAGTTTTATATGCATTGTTTTCAAGACAGCCTTATGGGCATCCACCCAATGAGTGTTTAGATGCACATGTATGGAGCACTGAAGGGAGTCCAGAGGGGATCCCAGAATGGAGTACTGTCCTACGTTTACATCAACCTTGCACTAATTTTTATTTAACCTCATTAAACATTCACAACCATTGTGTTCCACAGATGAGGGAGATCAGTGTTTCAGCAAGGTTGTACTCTAGGGATAGCAGAGGCAGGACAGGCTGTAATAATACCTTGGGCAGCCAGGAAGATTTTCTTGAGTGCATTCTCTCGTTGAGATGGTTTGAGGATTAAAACCTGAGTCTTACAATCAACATTTTCAAATATCATCTGACTGGTTTCTATCATGGAAAGCTATCGATCTATCTGCACTAACCTTTTTCCTTATAAATGGCATATACTTATACACATCTTATATTCTCTACTGCTACAGTAGCAGAGCTTCCAGTCCCTGCTTTCTCTTAATGTAAATCACTCCTTGTAATGAGTTTCTGTGGATTTCTAGTGCTTCTAAATCAAGAGTAATAGGAGAAAGCTACTATGCTGACTGTGGAAATTCCTAATTACCAATGGGAAATTAGGCTTCTGCTATAGAACATAGGCAAGGACAAACTACCTGGAATATAGGAAAGTCTATAGGGTGTCTCTTTCTTGCAGTTTATTACTTGATTATAGTCAATGCAAAACAGGCACCGCCTAGGCCCTCCATGAATGAAATCTGCTTTCTGTTTGCTTTGAAACTAGTCATCCGAAGAGCAGGCTACAGGCAAATGGAGTATGGAGTATACTAAGAGGAGACCATTATTATGTAGACAACAGCTACAACCATGGGAAATATTGCAGTGATAGAATTGTTAATGTCGTATATATACCTTACTTTTATTTTACTATGAATATGATTGTATGTATACATATGTAACATACTTATGTGTTTAAATACTTTCTTCTTCTATCTTTGTTACCCCTTGTTATCTAATATGAAATTTTCTTATAGTTTATTGAAAATGCATGTGCTTAAATTACAGAATACCATGAGAAGCGAATATTCCACAACTAAAAACAAGCCTAACATGATGGTTAAGGTGTGGATCAATGGAACACATATATAGATTGATGGTGAAATAACTCCTGATACTTGGAAATGAGTTTGGCAATTACATACACTTACCATATGACCTACCAGTCCCACATCAATACATAAATACATAAATCAGTGGATAGATACAAAAGTCAATTGATAAATATATAAGTCAATGGATAGATGCATAAGTCAATGCATAGATACAAAAAGTCAATGATTATTCAACTAATAAAAAGGAATGGGTCACACTGATTCATTCAACAACATGAATGAACCTCACGTGTTATTATTATTGAAAGAGATATGAGTAATAATGCCACTACTGCCTTATTCCATTTATATGACTTTGACATAACTGCAAAATTCCCTAAGTGAACCACAACTATAGCCCAGGACCAGGGTTGGCAAAGTAGCAGTGTGAGGAAACACGAGAAGAGGAGATTCATTGTTCTCTATTCTGGCCATGCTGATGGCTCCATAGGTTTGTCAAAATGACAGAAGTCCTCAACTAGTAAAAACTGAATTTTCATGTATGTGCAATTCAGAGTATCCATTAAGAGGATATTAATCAATGTTGTATTTAAGAGAACTCTGCTATGAAGAATGGATGGGATTCATCAAGCCACAGAAGCTTGACACCTTGGTGGAGCCTTTAGCTTCCACCTGTCATGAATGACAGCACTAAGATCTGAAAAAGGGTCATGCTGGTGAAGATGGAGAGAGTAGATGGGTTTGAGAAACGTGATATTATAAATTTGGCTTAAAGTGAGAAATAAGACACAATTCTACATCTTTTACCTGAGTGTATATTGTTTACTTGAAGATCATTTGTCTGGTGAAAATTGGATGCAAGGAAGATCTTACAGGGCAGTAGCTCAGCATGGAGTGAAGCAAGATCTTCAGTGTGCCTATGTGTAGACAGAATGACTAAACTACAATGCTGTGTTCTGTCCAAGTCCTGGTGCCAAAGTGACATCACACACAATAATTGCATGACTGGCATTTCTAGGAATCCAAAGTAGGTCATTAAAAATGCAAAGTCTGTCTTCTCCTTTCAAACTATTCCTCCTGGAGACATTTCCAGCTTGGGACCTGGAGCCTTAGCACATTAATTTGTTGTCTGCACCAAGGTGCAAAACCAATGACTGGAGTCAGAATAACAAGGGTAATTACTTAGCTCCCCAGAGTGGCTCAGCTCTCTTTAGCTCATGCCAGTTAGCAAATCTACTGAGAGCAGTCTCTTCAGCTTAGGGGAAAAATTAAAAAGCAGAGAGTAGGACAGATGTTCTCAGCAGTCCTTGAAAACCTTTCCTTAATGGTAGGGCTATGGTAGTCTTTAATTTTACAGCTCAAGGGCAGTAAAGAAGAAAAACACGTCTCTTGTCACCTAGTATTTCTCAATAGGCTTAATTATATTTATGGTTGCTAACACTTAATATGAATAGTTGGAATTTTATTCTCATTAGTACTTGAAAGGCAATTGGAGGCCTGACCTGCAGAGTTAGATCATTTCTTATCCATCTTTCACAGCAAAGCAGAAACAAGCCGGTGAAGCAAGGGATCTCTCAAAGCCTCAGACAATACTTATTCTCAGGATGCTTGGAGTTTTTTTGATTACTTTGCATATATACGTCTGGTTTTCAAAAGCACACATTCTTTAAGAAGCACGTACCTGTTTTTAGTTTCTTTCCTGTCCTTGACACCACACCGAATTTACATTCAAAATTCAAAAAGTCCCAATGGATTATGTTGCATTTCCCACCTACGCTTTACTCGAGTAAATATTTAAGCATCTTTCTTCTCCATGCCATCTGCTTCTATCATATGTGCCTCTCACCCCAACCCCCCCACACTAACCATTTTCTCTAATTTGAGTCTCTTTACTTGCTTTTGGATTATGAAAGAATGGGGGAATTCCTGTTACAATGGTTACAGGTTAGAAGCAAGTAGATCTCTGAGTTCAAAACCTGCTTGGTTTACACAGCAAGCTTCATGTTAGCCAAGGCTACCAAGTCAGACCCTGCCTCCAAATACCAAGTAGATGACAGATAGATAGATAGATAGATAGATAGATAGATAGATAGATAGATAGATAGATAGATAGATAGATAGATAGATAGATGATAGATAGATAGATGAATGTTAGAAGTGGGTAACCTTAAGGTAAGAGTTTCCAAATGTATCTGAGACCCACAAGAGCCCGAGACTCTGAGTGAACCTGATTGTAAGGAACTGGTAGTTTGTCTTGACCCTTTCCTTTTAAAAGTACTGTTCTTTGTGAGTGACTAGGAGACGGATATGAGGTCTAGAGGGATAAATATCATATTCATGTAGGGCACAGGGAAGGAGAAGAGGTACACTATAAAGACTGGGGTGACATCTGTTCCCTAGTCAGGCCCTGGCTGATTCCTAGGAGCATGAACAGTTACAGTAGCTGTTTAGTAAGTTCCTCATGAAACAAATTCCTGAATAACTTAATGAGTCACGCAACATGAACAGAGATTTCTGCGACCAAGATAACTAAGTCTATATCTTCCTGAATATCACTGCCTGAATAACTAGCGCTCTAAAGACTACCTGTCAGAGGATTGTCAGTATATGACTCTGGAGACTCTGTTTTGTCAGGGGAAATGATACTATATGGTTGAGTATACCTTAGTCACATCAAGACTTGAAAGTATAGCAAGGATATCTCAGGCATGTAGGGCTGTGCAAAGGATAATAGGAGACTCAAGCATTTCATGGTGTATGTAGCTTAATGTTGCAAATAAGAGTCATGAGTAGAGCATGAAAAGTAACCAGGTCTTACTTCCTATGTCTAAAAGCTGGGGTCCTACTCTGAAACACATGTATTGGTAACTCCAACCCAGTGATTGCAGTTACATGGAGGCCATGTGCTTAAGAAGAGTGGACCACACTATCAAAGTATATTAATTAATGCCACTCGGCCTATTTTCCTAGATTTTGAAACTATGTGTCATGCTCATAGCATGAACTATGAAACCACCTGCGGTTTCATATGAACAGGTTATCAGGTTCTCTGGACAGAGAGCTGGGGATAGAAAACGATGGGGTGACAAGAGAAATATGGACCAAGACAACCTTGCTGTTCAAAGTTCATGGTTTATTGAGGGACCGACCGAGGATTTAAGGTTTCAGGCAAGACTCTTCCCCCAAATTCCAGGGTGTGTTCCGGGGAACTGCTCTGGCTGTTCACTAGGTGTTGGCTCCACTGCTCGGGCAGCTGGGTGGGTCACCTGCTTAATTCAGGAATTCGTAGACCTGGAGGAACAATGAACGTCACCTTCACTCCACCCTAGGTGGAGCATGATTATGGCTAGCAAAGGAATTCTAGCTCACAGGCTTTACCTTGGTCAATATCAAGTTCCTGCCAGGTGACATGACACCCCAATATGGCTCTCTACAGAACTGTGTCTTCCGTTTCTCCCAGTGCCATCCAGTAGGGCTGAAATATGCTGACTTAGCAAACAACATGGTCCTTTTGCTGGTTGCTTGACAAAGACTGGTACAAGGTTCAGCTGACCCAGAGAGAGCCTTAATCCTCCCACCTCAGTGCAACCCCCAACTTAATGAGTCTCATCTCCCAGTTAACAAATCACATTACCACTCTAGTCACAACCACAGTGCATTCTAATCCAGCCCATAGAGATTCTGCTCCTTGTTTTCTTGGTTTTCTTTGGACCATCTTGAGACTTAAAGTCAGGGGAAGATTTCGACTTCAATACACTGAAAACATTACATTTGAAAAGGGAAGCATTCTCCATCACCATATCTCATTCCCTTCCCACTTCCATGGATCCTCCTTTCCTCCCTAAATCCTCCCCGTTCTATATCAGGGTAACTTACAGGAACATAGGAAAGAAGTCGATTACATGGACATGAGCGACTTACCAATTAAAATGTCTACCCCTCCCCTAGCAACCATCAACTGCCTATAGATTCTCCGTGAGAGATGGGTTCATGAGAGTCCCTGGTCTCTTCATGACAGGAAATTGATGGGCACAACCTTACAAAAGTCTTGATAATGACAACTGCCATGAGCTCAAGAATGCAATGGTCATGTCATCCCTGGAAGATAGCATCCCCCAAAAGCCCACCCCATCCTCTGGTTCTTACACTCTTTTTGCCCCCTTTCCGCTATGTTTTCTGAGTCTTGGGCTGGTGGGATGGCATCAATGTATCACTGTGGCTGGGTTGGTTATTCTCAGGACTTTCACCAGTTATAAGACTCTGCAGTTACTGCTACCACAGCAAAAGGAGCTACTCTGACCCGTAGTTGGCAGTGGCACTAACATAGTCAGATAACAATAATTATTTAGAGGAAATCTGATGGAGCATCATGGATCTTTTGGGATTTTTCTCTATTGCCTGGATAGTCTTGTCCTTCCAGCAGCCTTCCGGAGTCCTCCGTCTGACCTCTGAGATCAGGACACTGTCACACTCCACACATCAAGTGTTCACATGACAGAGAAGAAGAAAGGAGAACAAGGAAAAAGTGTTTGCTTCCAAGGTCAACAAAGAGGAACCCACCCCACAAAAGACCAAAAAATGGTTTGAATTACTTTTTCTGGACTAAAAGTGAGTCAAATGGCAATTTGTCAGTGCAGAGCATGAGCAAGCTAGTATCTAATAAAAGTAAGCAGGATTGCCATATATTTAACATTTAAATAATCAGTCTACAACCTCTCATCCAACTGGACATAGTTGCTTCAAATAAAAATCAAACTGCTCTCATCAAGAAAAAAGCCAGGAATGGCTTTGGGGAAGGTCATAAAGAGTCTCTAATACATTTAGAATTGAGGATGGTATTGGTAGATTTTATTGATCTGAAGTTGATAACTAGAGATACAGGAAGATGAATGCATTTGCATGATGCAATAGGAATGACTCTTGTTTAGACATATCAATTTTGCAATGCCTGTGGTTAGGCCTAAGGTCGATGTGTCGGAGGAGATGAGGAGGCTCATGGGAGCAGATCTTATGAGGAAACGGAGAGACTGGAGAGCTGCCAGAAAATCCCGAAGGCACCTGAGTGGGAAAAGTGTAGCAGAGAGAAGGAAGAAGAACTGTGTGAAATTATGGAATTTTGAACACAAGAGAAATTCAGATCCTGGAATAATAATAATAAAAAAACAGAGACAAGATCTAAACAGGTAAGATTTACGTGATAGAAAGCTAGGAAGAATAAAAAGGCAGGACTGATAAATACCATAGAAAAACCAAATGATATTAAAGATAACAAAAATGTAACATGGACAGCAAGATATTAAATTTTGGCCAAAATATGGTAGGTTGATAAATGAATAAGAGACAGAAAGGGAAGAAAGTAATAAATTAGGACCCAGCACACACAGAGACACACAAAGAGTGGGGAGGAGAGTGAGAAACTGCATATCTTCATCATTATGATCTTCCAAAGGCTGAGGGGAGCAGACACTTAAGTCACTATGATAGTTTTTGTGTCATTTTTTCTTTTCCTTTAGTTCACCTGTGATGTCTAATCTATTAGTGGACATACATATATTTAATATTAATTTTCAACCTCATAAATGCCAATTTTAATTATATCTAACCCTTACTAACTCTTTGATTAACATACGAGGTTCACAATATACTGTACAAAGAAAATGGGCTCTACTCTCAAATATGACTCCAAAACCCGCATTCTACACAAATGAGACATCTAAGAAGCCATGTGAAGGATGAAACTGCATCTTCTTTTATCAATTATGACTTTAATCTTTGATAACAATTTATCCACTTTCCTGTATGCTATGAGAGAAAATATTAAATAGAGGTGGTTTGAGCAGAAATCCTGTCAAGAGATAAGAGGAGTGGGGGTAACCCTCCTCCCTACTCTTAAGGTTGACTCATCTTTTTCTCCTACCCAAATCCCCTTCCATGGGGATCTTCAGGCAGCTATACTTAACAATAGCAACCACCCAGTGCCCCCAGAGCTCCCAGGGACTAAACCACCAACCAAAGAGTTCATATGGAGGGACCCACGGCTCTAGACACATATGTAACAGAGAATGGTCTTGTAGGACATCAGTGAGAAGACAGGCCCTTGGTCCTGTGAAGGCTCGGTGCTCCAGTGTAGGGGAATGCCAGGACAGGGAAGCAGGAGTGGGTGGGTTGATGAGTAGGGGGAATGGGGATAGGATAGGGTGTTTTTAGAGGGAAAATGAGGAAAGGGGATAACATTTGAAATGTAAATAAAGAAAATATCTAATAAAAAAAACAGGTTGATGTGGTTTGAATAAAATTTCCCCTATAGGCTTGGTTATTTGAATATTTGGTCCCAAGTTAGTGGCACTGTTTGGGGAGGTTGTGGGAGGGGCAGCCTGGAGGAAGCACATCACTAGGGGTATGTGATAGACTTCACTGCCTCTCCCCATTCACAGTTTATGGTCTGCTCTCTATTCCTGCTTGCAGTTTACGATGTGATCTCTCAGCTTCCTGTTCTGAATACTGCTGCCAATCTCCCCGCTCCCCCCACCATTTTGGGCCTCCCTCTAAAACTCTTAGACAAGATAAACGCTTTCTTCTATAAATTGCTTTGGCTATCATGTTCTTCTCACAGCAACAGAAAAGCAACTGATGCTCAGGTATTAAACAGAGAACCTGCCTGTCAAAGGGCTTTGAGTAAGGACTACCATGAAGTGAGGTCAACTATCAATCATTCACAAACTGTACAGGTTATGCTATGCTCATTGTTGAGAGCGTCAGATAACATCGCCTGTGATAATGGCAGTTATATTAGTTATGCCAACTGAAAAAAGAAGTGGGGAATAAGACACTCTTAAGTATTCACTTGAATTCAGCCATTCATTTTTTAAATAGCTCACAAGTACAACATCGGAAAATTCTTCCTTGAAATAGAACAAATAATTTGTTACAAAAATTTTAAAAGAACGACGGTTATCTGAAATACACACACAGAAACACACACACACTTCCCAAGGCTGGTTGACTTTCTCTTTTCTCCTAGAGAAGAAACAAACATCGACAGCAACTAATGCCAGGTCTTTGGAGCTAGTGTGAAGCAGACAAGTTTTATGAGGAAACTACTCATGTTTTCCTCTGATGCGACTTTTCCACTCAGATATTTTATGACAGCTTCAGTCTCTATGGACCAACAAACTATATACAAAGACTTATTTTTAAAATAAGACTCCCTTAGTACAAAGTCAGAGAAGTCTGATAATAAAACCGTCTGCCCACAATGAACCAGCTCCGCCAGCTGCTCAAGTCTGGAGCACAGAACGCTTGAGAGGACTCATGGTTTCATCCTGGGATGCCAAAATTTACTTTCAGACACAAACTCTGAGGTGGTGTGTGTGTGTGTGTGTGTGTGTGTGTGTGTGTGTGTGTGTGTATGTGTGTGTGTATGTGTGTATCTGTGCATATATATATATATATATGAGTATACATGCATGTATGTGTAAGTGTGTATATATATGTTAGTGAGTGTATGTGTGTATGAGTGTGGGAATGTATATATGAATGTGAATGTATGTGTGTGAATTTATGTGTGTATACATGTGAGTGTATTTGTGTAAATGTGTCTATGTGTATATGTGTATGTGTGTGAGTATGCATGTGTGTATATGTATATGTATATGAGTGTATATATGAGTGAATGTGTGGATGCATGTATGAGTGTGTGTGTGTGTGTGTGTAGACAAGGTCTCCAATATAACCCAAGCTAACTTTTAACTTACTTTGTAGCCCACCCTGACCTCAAACTCATGATATTCCAACATCAGCCGTTCAAGTAATGAGACTTCAGGAATATATCAACACATCTAACAAGTCAAACTGTTTGATGCTATCATTGTGATATTTTTCTCTACTATTTAACACCCACAATCTTTAAAAATGTTGTAAGTATTAAATAAATGATAAAATAATCATCAACAAAAGTTATTACATAGTTACATGTTATGGTTCTGACCTCCAAGGTCAGAACACGTATTCACACAGGCAAAACACCCATACATATAAAATAAAATAGCCTAAAAAGATTTAGCCAAACAATAAATAAATAAGCAGTCAAAGAAAAAAACAGGAAGTAGGGATTTTATTACTAGTAGCAGACTTCTAATCATAGTATCTATTTCTTGAACTGCTATTATCAAATTATGAGACTTTTGTACCACACTGTGTTGTGAGCACTGGGAATCCTACATTCCCTCTTCCAGGAAGGCAATGAGGAGAGTGTTTATCAAGGAACACGGCAGCAGAGATATTTGAAGATTAAAAATAATTATTATTTTCATGTGCGTGGGCATTTTGTCTATGTCTGTGTGCCACACAGAGGCCAGAAGAGGGTGTTGCATTCCCTGGGTCTGGAGTTACAGAAGGTTGCATGCTGCCATATAGATGCTGGGAATCAAACCTGGGTCCTTTGCAACAGTAGGCAATGCTTTTAACCGCTGAGAGATCTCTCCAGCTCCTGAAGATGGTTTTCAAAAAACAAAAAACTTCATTCCTGAGAAATGGAGAATACTAATAAAGATCATGCAATACACACTATGTGTTGCAGCCCCACAAGTCTGTGACATAGTCTGATGCTATAATCCTGGTGGTGAGGGCACGCTAAAATCGGGATTTTGGCCAAGAGCGCAAAGGGTGCCAATGGTGAAAGCGGCATTCTCACTGGGCAATCTGAGTCTACAGCTGTAACTCCCACACACAGTCATATGGGTGCTTAAGCAACAAACCCCCCAAAAAACGTGAGAGGCCATGCCTTAGGACTGAGCAAGGCCTACGCTCTGAGAAGACCAATAACCTGTTGATTTTTATTACAGAAATAAAGATAACAATTAGGAGGACGCAAGGATTTGAAGAGGTAGTTATGGCCATGTTGGGGTTCAGAGCGTTCCTCCTCTTCCCCCTATCTCAGAGAACAAGGACAATAGAATGAATTCCTACAAGATACACCATCAGAGTTGTCCTCTCCACAGGATTTGAACACCACCCAGAGAATGAAAAGGAGCTCTGAGCATCATAAAAGTAGAGAGTTTTGATTAGAAACTGACATCAGGGAAAATCCTGGGAACAAGATTAGACTAGAGGACCACAAAATTCGCAGTCCAAACTTAGGCAGCTGGGAGGAGACTATTAATGATTAGCATGAGTCAATAGGTACAAAGCCAGCCATTTGATCACTAACAAGCCCTTCTGCTTGTACTCTGGTGTCTGCCACTGCCTGATGAGATTAAGCAAGACCTGCCCTGGAGCTTGGCCTTGCTCAGGGGAATTCAAGAGGGTAGGGGTCTGATAAGAGTGAACGTGTACGAAGTGTTTGGGTCCTGTTTAAAGAGATAAGATTATACCCGCCCATGTCCCTTTAAATGCAAAATGGCTCCAGAGCCAGTGGGTCACGGTTTCTGAGTTTTACTGGAGTTCATACATAAAAGAATCAATGCAATACATGTGGACGTAATCAGAAGGCTGGTTGAGGCCAGAGAGGATGAAATCCATGTGAAACAAGCTTGGGTAAACGAAAGCACTTGGGAGGACCCAAACCCGGAGAGCAAGCCTGCAGCTTAAGTTGTGAGACTCTAAGGTTGCCTCTGCAGTGAGTTTCCTTGGGAGAGTGGATACCTAAATAAGACCGGTGAGACTGATCATCAAGGACCTATGTTTATACAAACTTATAAACCGCCATGCAGTTTTGGCTTTGCATAGGAGGGGAAACATCATTCAGAGAATGAAAGCTTGTTTAGAGTGCAAAATGGCTCTGTGCTCCCAGTTCTTCCCCCCCTGCACCCCCCAATGTAGCAGCAGGAACTAGGGAGTGCCTTCCCCTCTTTTCTCTGCCTGTGGGGGGGGATGTCTCTGGCATCTGCTCTCCTTTCTAAGGACTTCCTTCTTCAGTAGGTCTAGTATTCAACATCTCCAAGGCAGACGATCCAATTTATTTCTTCACCCTCGATCCAGCAGGGAACTAGTGCTGGAAACAGTATTTGTGTCAGCAAGCCCCATGTGCTTCTAATTAGCCTGGAGAAGAGCTGGACTTAGATCAAATGCCCAGTCCTTGTCCAGTAGCTATGAATGGGGTCATGGGGTCACAGCAATAGGATGCAGTTACCCATGGAACTGGGAAAGTACAGCCTCCTAATGTCCTGCCACCTCTGCGGCTGTTCCTTGTGTTTCTTTTCAAGCTCATGTCCCTCTGCCAGGCATTAGATTCAAAGTTTCCTTGAGGCTAAGGGCCAGTCCTGTGTCTTTTCCAAAATCTTCTTCCTCTGCCATGTCCATTGCTGCAGTTCCTGGGTGTGGGTTTTGCAAGCATGGACCAACCGTTTTCAAACATAATAGCTCCTGCATAGACCTCTCTCCTGTGGAATTCAGGTCTGATTCTCATTGCCAGTTCATCATGTGCACATTTATGTTCTCATATGTTCTTTACTTAACCTACCATTCTACCTCGCTCCTGTGTCTCCTTGATGAATAACATTCCATGGCCATTCAGTTGCAAAAGCCATAAACTTATGAATATCAATATACCCTCTACTTCCGTTCCATTGTCAAACTACTGTCTTACAGTTTCAATCTTGTTTTCTTAGCATATTTTTCTGACTCTTGCAGCTACAACCCTACTTTACACTCCAATTATTACCCTCCGGGTTCACTGCAGATGTCCAACACATTACCCATTACCTATTTTGGTTCCTTTCAACCTATCCCCAACACTGCAGTGACGGTGTAAAAGTCTGCTCTCATAATGCCTTTCCCTTAAAAACTCTCCAGGTTCTCTAATCCCCCTAGAACTGAGAAAGCACCTTTCATGTGACCCCCACATGTCTAACCCAGGACTGTCCACCTCATCTTCATTTTAAAGAATGTTCTTTGTTCTAGCTACATTGGCCTGCTTTCAAAGCCTTGAGTATGCAACACTTTTTTTTTCTACAATGCTTTTTTCAGTGAGTCTACCCTGGCATGAAAAGCTCTCCACTGTATTTGCTTCCTGATAGCTTCAACCAATGGTCACGATTTATCTTTTACTGATTGCTGTCTCTGCCAGTGTCCTTTGAGATAGTTTCATGGGCTCACATAGTCTTTTGAAAGACTACCTGAAATATACAATTATTATGGGTTTATGGTTGCCTTTGCTTCCTACTCAGACTTGAATATTTATTTGTATCAGCTAGGGTCATGCCTATCCATTTGCTAATATATAGCTCCAGAGCCTGTTGTCTACAAAGCATTGAAGAATATGTTTTGGATGGAGGGATACATGAATATATGGGTAGGTGGATGGATGGGTGGATGGATGGACACATGGACAGATAGGAAGGTGGATGGATGAGTAGGTAGATGACCAAATATTTAAAAAATCACCACTGGCAATATCCTTAGGCATAGGATTGCAAAGATGATACAATTTCTTATTGAGGAATGTCATTGGTCATTTTGGGCCATTAATATAAAATACAGATTAAGTAGTTTCTAAACTTCACTTCTTCAGGTTCTAGATGCTGGGAAGTTCCAAACACAGGGCACATACAAACAAAATAGCAAATAGTGACCATCAATTAACATTAAACAGCTGTTTAAAATTTTGTAACACAAAAGGCACAAAGGAATTAAAGTTTTGAATACAACAGGACCTCTGATAATTACCACAAAGCAGCGTCCAACAGGTTAGGCAAACATCTGATGCTGAAATAGAGAATAAATGCTAAAATAAAAATAATGAGTGATCTCATTAATAGTTCTATATGCAACAAAACCCTGCAAAATAAAACAATGCAATATCAATTTTTCACTTCTCATACTAAAAACCAATCAAGCAAATGAGAACATTCAGTGTTGGTTTAAATGTTGGGGAAATTGACCACTTGTGTAATCTCTGCAGTGGCAAGGAAAAAAATAAAAGCTAGTTCAATAACTCTCCAGCTAATCTGGAAGTACAAGAGTCCACATTTCAAATACTTGCATCGTTCGGTATTTCAAAATGCAAATAAATAATTGAAAAAGTATGGAAAGCATTGCTATTCAGGATGACAATTTCAATGTTTATAACAGCACAACTCATAGGCAAAGTAAAGCTGCAATAAACTGGTTAAAATTTTTATTAAGTAAATCTAATTTGTATAAAATTATACATTCAGGGTCATAAAACATATGTGATTTGTTAGGTAAAATACTTATTTTTCTGTGTATTTGGTATTTTTCAAAATCGTATCTACTTAGCAGCACATATTTATAAATGATGTGCACTAACATGTCCCAAGAAAATCCACTCCAACTGGCAATGGTTATTTCTGTGCAGTGAGTCTGAGTGATCTCCACCTCTGTTCTTTCCTAAACTATCTTTTTACTGCTCTTGTGATAGAGTTGGATGGTTGGGAAATGGGTGCAGTAGTTCTATCACAGGGTAAGTTATTCTTTCATCTGCTTCAAGCTCTAGCCCACTACTTCAGCTAGTATGACGACTCTAACACGCCATCTAGTGCTAAGAATGTGAGATGTCTTTAAAAGATTCTCAAGTATTCCAGTTTACAATTCTAGAGGCAATTGGAACAAAACAAATACTTCTTTTAAAAGAGACTGAGAATTCTTGGGAGTGCAAATCGTGGTCAGCTCTCAAGTTTCAATTGCTAACAGAACCTATAGCTCAGGCTACACTTTCAGTTCAGTAATAGAAAACTGAGAGGATCGTAGAAGTGTATCCAAGAGCCCAGTGGTTAACTACTTAAAGGGGTAGGGAGAAGTTGTGACTTTCCAGCTAACCACACAACACACATGTACAGCTCTATATTACTGTCATTGTCACCATCATCTACACATGTCAAGAATCAACCAATTTCTACGAAATGTTTCAGAAACAAAGTTCTATCAGAAGCTCCACCCAAAGCTTTCAACAGACAAAAGGCAGCAGATTTACTCACACTGGTGTCAGCCACACAAATCTTTACTCAAGGAGCATTAATGTTAAGTTTATAGTTTAGCTGGAAGATCAGTTTGAAGAGCTCGGTCAGTGTTGCTAAAGCCAGACATCAATCAAGCAGATACATGTGTGGTATGCCAGAACCTCGATGCTTGACTTTTTAAGGCATTTGTAAGCTAACTCTTCAAGGTTTTAGGAAATAACAGCATTTAACAATAAGTTTGCTGTCCAGAAGTTTAAGAGACTTAGAATTTCTATTTGAAAAAAAAATCAAATCATGTATCAGGTAACATGTACTAGATACATTCAAATTTTTCTATCCCACAACTAATCATTTGATTTCTAGAAATTCATCCTGGAGAAATATTACAACATTCTCAGCTGCATATAACTGATAGATTAGAAACCACCTAAATGATCAAAAGTCAAAATTAGCTAAGAAATGAAGAAATGTCCATGCCATAGAACATTGTGTAGTTTTATAAAATGATCCATCAAAGACCTTTTAATAGATTTTTGCAAATAGCAGTAATCTCAGGAAAGAATAAGGAACTGGTGAACTAATTTTTGGGTTTCTGTTTCTTTGATTTTGTTTGTTTCTGTCTGTGACAGTAAGAGAAACAGAAACTCTTCTACATTTAAAGCAATCACAAGACTCTACTGAAACACAGGAATGGGTTACATGGGGTGCAAGCCATGTCTCACGGAATGCCTTAAAGCAAGCCCCTAGCACATTGGTACACACATAGAAAGCCAGGCTCTCCCTTAGCCTTCAGAATGAAAGACACTGAGCACAAGTGTAACACATCAACCTACGTCACTCAGAATGAGGATGATCTAAGCAAGTTTGCAAAATATGACAATGGCCCATCTTCGGTCATGTACTTAAATACTCAGGTGGTATTACTCAAACCCTCAACTCCAAGTTTTTAATTATGTTAATATATTAACTGACCAGACAAGTCTTATTTCCTCTTTCATAAAAGGGGGCAATTTGCTGATCTTATAATGACTCTTTTCAGCCCTAACAGTCTTGTATTGGCCCTTCTGTACCTGTATTGATTAGAATTATACATGCCCTTGCCAAAGAACTAAGATATTATTCCATTTGTGGTAGAAATTGACTCTCCAAACTGGCAGTCAGCCAGGAAGCCGGGCTAAACTGAAAACACTGAAGGATGTCTTCCCAGCAGAAATCTTTTGATCTCTTCTTGCAGTCCCCTTACCCATAAACCACAGCTTCACCTGGCCCAGCTTAATGAAGGTAATATACTCATCCACAGCCTACGTTCATTTACCAATATGGATTGAATATGGTCTGTGTAGGAGCTGTGCTGGGGATAGAAGAGAGAAAAATTACTCAGAAGTGAAGCCTTCATGGGCTTAGAGAACACAAAGGAAAAATGGATGGGCAGTAATAGGCAAAAAAAAACATGAGCATCAACAGAGCTGGAGGAAATCTGGGGAGGAGACGACCTCCTGGGGGAAGCTCTATTTCACGAGTAAGTCTAAAATATGGGGTAATTATTAATTAGAGAAAAGACTGGGGAAGTCAGTGCAGTGAGGATTCAGAGCCCCTCCCCCAAATCCAATGCACCCCAATCCTAGTTAGAAGTAACCTTGGATGATAGGGGTGGGGGTAGGGTCACTGGACCCATGGGAACAAATTAAAGTTTTAGCCTTTGTCCAAAATTCAGAGATTCACTCAGAAATCACTGCCTCCATCTTCTTCCCACCTTATGGAAGAACCAGAGGATAGGAACGTTTGTTGCAAAGATTGCTTTCTGGACATGCCATGGCCATTGTACTCACAGCAACTGTGGATCCACATGGAGTCTTAAATGAGATTAGGACTATGAACATGTTTGTCGTGAGATGGGAAGGGGTTTATGAGTCCCCATCTCTTGACAGAGCCTCCAGGCAGTTAATGGAGGCTTGGGTAAAGGGTGTTGCTCTCTTCCGAGGGATAGCCACTGATAAGTTACCCATGTTGTAGCAAACAACCTTCCAGCCAAGATCATGCAAGCAACTCAGAGTAAATTCAGTGGATCACACAAGGAAAATACATGAAATCAAAAGGAAGACTTCTTGGGAAGAAAAAGTGTTTCAGTAGGAGGAGAGTAGTAAATCCAAGGTGGTAATGGGATGTAAAACTGGCAAAAATTCATTATGTGCATGTATGAAACTGTCAAAGAATTTAGATTAAAGACATTTGAAAAAAGCATCATATTTTGTGTTATCTTTATAGAAAGAATAGGTTTAGTTCAATGAACGCTAAAGTTTATTCCAGCCATGAACTTATCTATTTTACATGATCTACTGCTTACTTTTGCCTTAGTCATTAGATTATTAGGAGGACTCTCAAGGATCTTATGATCAGTCAGCCACTCGTCCTTACAGAAAGTTGAGTCATTTACACAGTGATGTAAGTCTTCCTAACAATCTAACAAAGCACAACTAGTAAACAGCAGAATAGATCAGAGCATTTTCTGCAACTGCTGCTATCTGTTTCCTGGGCATAGAATGCTATGTGATCAAATGCAAGGGGAATTTCAGCCATAAACCCAACCACCTAATGCTTCACACACAAGACAGATTTGGGGTGATGCTGACATCACTCAATTATTTCCAGTTCTCTATTCACAGCCTTTTCTTTTAGCAAAATAGATCCTAAGAACAAAGAACAAAATCTTTAGTATCTTATGTTGCTTAGTAAGATATTCTCAAAATATCATCCTTAGTGAGGTAACCCAATCACAAAAGAACACACATAGTATGCAGTCACTGATAAGGGGATATTAACCCAGAATCTTGGAATACCCTAGACACAATACGCATATCAATAGATTTCCAAGAAGATGGAAGGAGAGACCCCTGGTCCTGGAAAGACTGGATGTAGGGGAATGCCGAGACAGAGAAGCGAGAGGGGGTTGAATGGGGAAAACAGGGAGGGAAGGGGGCTTATGGGACTTTCGGGGAGGGAGGAAACGGGAAAGGGGAAATGATATTGAATGTAAATAAAAATATAAAAAATAAAAAAAATAAAAGAATAAACAATAGAAAAAAAAAGATATTCTCTGTAGCTTCCATGATTTACCTTGTTTCCTTTTTTAACTTCAGCTAAGTCTTTTTGTGTGTTTTTTAAAGGCACTCAGTTAGCTTCTTTTGCTAATTTCCATCTGTTTTCTAATGTTTCATCAAAAGTAAGATAGCAAAAGGGTTCAGCGACAGCTCAGAGGAAAGTAAACTAGGCTACAGAAGTCATCCTAATATAAATAATGACCAACTATCTACTTTTAAAGATGTTCTTGCAACCAGACACAATAGAATTCTTACAGAACATGAAATGTGTTCTACATGGACAATGCACTAAGTTTGGTAAAATAACATTTCATTTCTTCCTGTAGAGTGATCTCATCATGTATCTCAAACAAGGACTCAAGGTTTGAGATTGAATGGAAAGCAAAACAATTTTCTTCGATTTTCACTTTTTGCCTTAGCGGTTGGTTCCTCACTTACTGCTTTTGTTTGGCAAGGGAGAAAGACTATTTTATCTCTGTTAAAGAATCTGAAAGTTAAAGTTCAGAAAGCGGTGACTTTTCCAGATGTAATGAAAACTGGAGAAATATATTGGCTGGAATGGAAATGCCATTTCCCTTTAGAAGATGGGTGATATTTCGAATTGCTCAAAGGACTTTAAACATGAAGAAGGCACAGCAAAGTACACTGCTATTCATCTCCAAACTTGGATCATTCTTTCTCTTGGGCTATTTGGATTTTTTTTCTAATTCTGCTTGCTTGGAATGTGTGAGAGAGAGGGTAGGGAGGTATAATTTTGAAATCTAGGCCCTTGTGGAAGGAATAACTGCGGTTGATACCATTGAAGATGATGAAAAGCAACTGGCTATGATGACTTACCTGTCAAGATGAATAGTGTTTATAGTTTGGATTCTCTAGTTACCCAGACAGTCCCACCGCCCTCCTATCTAAATTACTTAAACTTTGGTACCCTTAGATAGGTCTCTATGCTTTAGACTCCTTGAGAAATACATCTAATACCACCTACTTACAGGATTGCTATAAAAGCTTAACTGAGATGTGTGTGGTTTGGGAGACAAGCAGTCAAATAGTGTACAATTAGTACTTGGAGCAATATTTGCAGCCATGTCAGATATGGCTAAGACAAAGTCTAACACCATAAATGAAAAGCTTTAATGGTAGGCACCATATTGCAGTTCACCGAGTGGAATGAGCAATATTAAATAGGGTGTATAATTTAAAGGGGAATTCTTGAAACACTTGAAAGCTAGTTCTTTGGGGAAGATGTTGTAGAATTGTGATTATGCAATTTAAAATTCAATATTTCAGGGTGAACTGGTCTATCATCAAGAACACATGATTCTTCTATACATTAACCTATAATAAGCATACAACCTATGGAGGTATTCACTCTACAAACACTTCTATTTTACTCTCACACCTTAAATATATTTGAGTTTGACACAGCCTATGCAACCGACCACCTCTCTACTGTACCATTAAAACACAATATTTCAGTAATATAAACCCTCTTTTAAGAGAAAAGTCATCACTCCTGTAATGGTCTCTTAGTTCTGCCAGAAGAAAAGCAAATTTCTTATTTTAGACATGGGTGATTGATGGGAGATGAAGAGTCTGTAATACATAATTTAATAATAGTGATCTCATGTACTCTATATACAGAAAAATAGCCTGAATTTGGAAACTAGTAAGTACCCAACTCAAGTCTGCTAGAGGAGCATTTGCTGGGGCATGAGGAGGGGGGGGAGAGGGTGGTTATTGATTTAAAAAAAAAAGCAAGGGAGATCCTTGGGCATTTAGTGCCAGATGAAAAAAAGAATACAAATTGAAATAGGACACAAAAACAATAGGAATGTACCATCATTGCTATTTTTTAAAAGCTTGATAACCTAAAAGTGGGTTTTAGATTAAGCAAATTTTTGGTTTTGAGAATGTATAATAAAATTATTTTAATTCCTCTTAACATTAGTTTTATAATTCTAACAATACTAAATGTTAAGCTCTGTTTAACTGCCCTATGGAGAAGCATTTTAAATCTCCACTGTGAAGTCATGCTAAGCATAAAGTGTATGTTGCTAGTTAGTTCATGATGATCTCTTCAAGAAGGAATGAATCCCATTTGGGAAAGTTAGCCACAGAAGTTGTGATACTTTGTCATTTCCATCAAAGGTAAACTGAAAGTTCAGAGGCAAAAATAAAGGCACTCTTGTTGCAGTAGAGTTCTAGGCGGAAAAAAAAATTGCTTAAAAATTGAATTATAAACATGTTTTAGTTAAAGTATTTCCAAAGACATTGGCATCACTTGTAAAACAGTTGAAGCACCCATGACGAAGACTCACATGGTTGATTACAGTCTCCCAGTGTTCTGTGAAGAAAAGACAACATTCAAATAAGAAGATGGGCCTGCTATTCTGTATAGTGACAGTGAGAGACCTTTTCATCCTTTGAAATGCTATTTGACAACTGAGAAAGGGCAGGAGCACCTGGATGAGTCTGACAGTCAACAGTGGCTTTGTTCACACACCATGGAAGGAGGTCACCCTTATATACAGTGCTACATACTGTGTTTCGTTTCTTACTCCTTAGACCAAGCAAATACTTATGAATGCATATGGCTCTGCCCACAAAGGTATCTTTAAGTTTTGAAACTAAATATGAAATCACTATTAGAAAACAGAAAAACTATTTAGAAGTGTGCAGAAATAAATGGGTCAAAGGATAAAGTGATTTCTGCTGCTGCTGTTACTGTTGTCATCGTGGTCATCATCATCCTCGTCATCATCTGAAATAGGGATTTCTCTAGAAGCTCTCTTCAATGAGTTTTTAGAGCAGTGGTTCTCATCCAGGGAGTTTTGATCCCGTTGGGAGTCAAACGACCCTTTCTTTCATAGCAGTCACATATCAGATATCCTAAATATCAGATATTTACATTGCAATTCATAACAGTAGCAAAATTAAAATCATGAACTACCAACAAAAATAATTTTACAGTTAGGGATCACCACAACATAAGAAAGTGTATGAAAGGAGCATAGGATTAGGGAGGTCGAGAACCACTATTTCTGAAAAACTAACGAAAATCAAGTAGCTAACTACACTCACCAAAAAGAAACAAATAGAAAAAATAAAAATGACTGAGCAGGCAATTCACACACACATACACACAAATATAATCAACACATGAATTAACTTTATCCTTAGTCATGATTAGAAATACAAATTCCTAATTCTTCCTATAAGATAGGCAAACATCCAAGAAATGGAGAATTTCTGTTCACTGGTAGTGAGATCACAAAAACGTCAGAAGAGCACAAACTCTTGGAATAGATCGTCTATCTGCCCACCACTGTTGGAGATTTCCATCCAAAGATACTTACAGACTTACCCTAGATATTAAGAAAAATAATGTGTATAAGAATATTCACTGAAGCACCATGCAGGCTGGAAAAAGTAGATCCAACCCAAAAGTAGCTTAGCAGAATAAGGAGTAGATGTGATAACAAAAATCTGTGATTAAAAAAAAAATTTCACAGAAATCTGAAGGTTGAGACAAGAGGGTTGCCATTTGTTTGAAGCTACCTTGGGCCATATATTGAGATCCCATATAAAATAGATGATAGATGATAGATAGATAGATAGATAGATAGATAGATAGATAGATAGATAGATAGATAGATAGACAGACAGACAGACAGACAGAAAGACAGACAGACAGATAGACAGATGATAGACAGACAAGTAGAAAGATAAATGGAAGCTGGTTCTGGAAATTAAAGACTATCCAGTGGACTGCTTCACATTTGAGGGTAGAGGATTCAGAGGAGGAAATTTTCTTTGTGTAGAACTTAAGCTACCTGAGCAAACACCTACTTTATATTGAGGCTATCTATTTTAATCAACAGGTTGCATGACAATTAAATCTGTGGAGGAAGGGTATTTGAAATTTAGTTGTAATGCAATCATTTTAAATAGCCAAGCAAATGTAATATTCAAACTGCTCTTTCACAAAGATGCACACTTTGGAAGAATTCTGATGGTTGCCATAGGAAGCTTGGCACCTAAATTCTATACTTCTGGAGAAGAGGCTCCTCCGACTGATAATGGTTGCCCCAAAAGAGCTCTAAGTTCTCTCTCTAAGGCAGGCAAATCACACAACCATTTGTAGTTGGGAACATTGTTATGACAATTGATGACATTGTGGTCTGCTCCCCTGCCACCAATTAAGAAATCGATCAGACACATAACCTCCTGGGACAAGTATTGTCCCCGGAGGCTCCATAGGATCTATCCCAGAAGTCTTTACTTCTGCTCAGAACTCCTCTGCTTTCCTTTTCAATGACACAAGCAAGAGTATGAAATTATGTTAAAGTTCCTGAAAGTTCTCTAGACTGTGTCACAATTCAATGTAGAAGAAAAATAATTTCTTTCAAATCCACCATCAAGCAATGAATTAGCCATTAATTTAACCTAAAAGTTACTACAAATGAGTGGCTAGTCATTATTTCTGCCATTTACTGAGCAAATGTTTATCAAGTGCCTATGAAGTATCAAGCACTACCCTACATGCTGGGGGCCCAGGTGCCAACCAAGCAAAGAATTGCACATACACACATTGAAACAAATAAACATATAACTTGGAAAATAGCAAAACAAATAAATAGGATGAAGGACTAGAGAGTAGAGGGGATGGTCTCTTTGAGGAGGTAACATTCAGACAGAGATCTGAAGGTGATGAAAGTACTAACTGCAGTTTTGGCAGAGTAACCACCCTATCAGATAGAAAAAGACAATCGAGATTATGACATATGTAAAGTTTGATTCTGCTTAGTCAATAGAAAGGACATACCAGCAACATCCTATTTAGCTGTTTGTTCTGAATGGATTCTTGAAAAGATTTTTAATAGTACTTGCCTCTAGACAAGCAGAGGGAAGGCTAGAGGTTAAAGCACAAAATGTATTTATTTTGTATTATTAGTAAATATAACTTTTATTTCAAATTCTAGGTTTACCCAAGAAACAACAGTTTGAGTCTTTTAAATTTTGTGTGTGCATGGAGAGGAGAGGACAGCTTAGGTTCAGTTCCCAGCACCAACATGGCAGTTTCACAACCAGCCATAACTCTAGTTCCAGGGCATGTGATGCCTTCTTAAGGCCTCTGAAAGAACCAGGCATACATGTACTGCATATACATACATGCAGGCAAAAACTCATATACATAAAATAAGTAAACATATAAAATCTAAAAACACAAGGACTTGTGTAATTCCCCATTTATGAACTCATCATTACAAGTGCATAATTTAACAGAACCATATATATTATTGATTCTGCCCCACACTCAGGTAACACACCTATATTTTGACTTCCTACCCCAAATGCCTATATCTAGATCAAGGCTTTTCTCTGGTACTATAGGAGCAAGCACTTCATTAAGGAAGGAAAGGGACACATAATCCCAGACTCTGTGGACATCATTCAGTGAATGTTTTTGAATGTATATCTCAGTCTTCGTGTTAGCCACTGGGAAAATTCAGAGACATGAGGGCCCAGAATGCTCATTGGTATATTGATTGTTATAAAAAGTCAAGATGAAGAAACAGTGTTGTTTTTGACAAATGTGAAATTATCAGAGGTATATATTGAAAGATGAATTTTCCAAAGAAAAGAGAAAGGTATTCCAGAAGATAAAGGCAACACATGCAAAGGTTCAATCCCAGGGAAACCGTGTGGTATTCTGGACAGGATAAGAGGTTGCTTATGATTGCTCTGTTCAAGATTACAAAATGAGAGAGAAATCAAATTAATGTGAAAATTGATATAAAGTTACCTAGCATTGTGCCTCACATAGAGTAAATCCTCAACAACCATTGATTAATTCTGGTCTATCTAATATACCATTGGTAGATGAAGAAATTTTCCTATAAAGGACCAGATAAAAATTTTAGCATTTGTAGGCCGATATAATACAGTAACTCATGTGGTGGGGGGCAGTCACAGACAAAATATGAGTGAATAGACTTGGGTTTGAATGAAACTGTATCAAATTTGTAAATGGTCTGTATTTGGCTATGTAGCTCTATTATCAATTAGAGTTTTGTAAGATTTATGTCCAAAACATTTTAATAAATAGAATCTTTATGAAAAAACTCCTGGATCCTGACTCATTATTTATTCAGCCTAGTGGGCATGACTGGAGTGTGAACCCAAGGATATCTGCGATAAAAAGTTGTGTCTCACCACGGCTGTGCTGTGTTCACACTGTGAGTGTGTGGCATACCATATCTGAATTTTAGAAGGGTAATGTGCCACCAAAAGAAGGCCATGAACAAAACCATCTTTTCCTTCTGCTATATTTCCTGATAGTATAAAAGTCAATGTGAAGAACAAGAAAGCAAACCAATACCACCACAGTCCTTACAGTTACAGGGTCACATTAGATCTTATAGCTATGAAATGGAAATATGTTAAGTGCTCTTCTTCTGATGAATAGATAGCAAAAATGTGTGCAGACATACAATGGAATTCTGTCCATCCACAAAGAAAATAAATCATTCAATTTTCAGGTAAATGGATAGAACTAGAAAATATTGCATTTAGTGAAGTAACTCAGATCCAGAAAGACAAACCCCACACGTTCTCCCTTGTGAATCCTAGCTCTCAATCTTCAGATATGAGTATAGAGTCTAGAATAACCACAGAAACCAGGAGAGTAAAAGAAGGCTTTGAGGCAAAGGGATGCTCTAAAGAGGGAACAGCAGGACACAGGTACCATGAAGGGAGGATTGGGAAGACTAGGGGAGGGGCTTTAATTGAGGAGAAGGCAGGAAGGCAATACACAAGAATAGGAAAGGAGAGAGATAAATAACATTAAGGATGCTTGAAATAATCCATAGGAAATAATATTTTATGTTTACCAAAATGATATGTAATATTTAAGTATACATATATACATACATAGTTTTACATATATACACATATGTGTACACATACATAAATAAATCATGTATATTTTACATATATAATAAATATATGTTTAGTTAAAATGGAAATGGTGATAATGCTCCCTCAAAAAAGCATAAACTGTCTCACAAAAGCCTACTACCAGGCATGAGAATTTCAACTTTTTGATCATGGGGATCCAAGAGATGCCTCCAAATAATATAGATTATTTCTCTTGCCCTTGGTTCCCTGTCAGAGTTTAAAGGTTAAGACCATGCTGCTGAACACACCATACATTTAGGACATGGGACTTGAAGGAATTGACTTAGAAGGACTGATTTAGAAGCCTCCTTCCTAAGGACTAGCTCCCCTGATATCAGAAGATGCTGTGTGAACTGGCAAAGGAAAAATAATAATCAATAGTCTTACTGAGTTGTAAGGTCTATGGGTCACAGCATAGACCAGTCTGGCAAGGTAGCCCCAAAGGTGAACATGCTGTGTAAATCAACTTAAGAACCATTCATTAGAAGGGACTTCATGCCTGGTACTGTAAACCTAGTCAACTACTCATGCTTGGTGAGACCGTGAAACCTAGGTCAGAACCTACTACCGCCACTTTTCCTAAATCAGTGTAATTCCTAACCATATTGTAAATACTTACTCTATGTCTTATTCCTCATCCAAGTAGTTTCTTTGTTTGCAGCAAAAGGAGACCATTACAGAAAATCTTAAGACCTTAAGACAGGGGATGTATTCTGTGGAGGTCAGAGACAAAGGGCCACTAGTTTCATCTTCCACCTTTGAAATAAGTAGAAACAAATCTCTGTGTGATGTTGGTGAGTGAGGTGGCAACTAGGCAACCCCCAAGACTGACAATAATTTCACTTCTCTGAGATCATGACGTTGGGAATAGAATGAGGAATTGCTGGTCGCACCTCAGAGTTTTCTCTTCAATGGCAGCCGAGTAATGAAAGCCAAGCCATATAGTGCTGGGTTTAAATCTGCCGTCGCTTTTCAAGAGTGGAGAGTAACTGAGCATGGTGACAGATGACACCTGCATAATCCCAGCACCTGTGAAGCTAAGGCAGAAGAAACACAAGCTCGATACCAGCTTGGGCTACAAGCCTTTCTCAAGGACTGAAAGGGGCAAGGAAACCAGTTGTCTTGTTTGCTGGGCACTACATTTGTGGCAGTAAAGGTAGTATGATAATAACGGGAAGCAGCCTCCTAGAGGATGTGGTTGATTGTCTTCATATTCCTGGCAAGAATAGTGATACCAAACTAGACAAGACTGCTATAACCCTTAAAAAGTATGCATTTGTACTCAATTTGGATCTTTTCAGGTTCTAGTCCCTTTGTACTCCCAAAACAGACATTACATGTAATAGTGCAGCATTTAGGGCAACCATACTTTGCAACACTAAAACCAAGACTATTCCAGGCAAGTGAAACAACTGGTCACATTAACTGTTAACCGTTTATTGAAGGAAAAGCAAATAGTTACATGGCCACAGACAAAGCTGTGTTTGCCTGGAAGCCTGATCCTTTGACTTGATTCCCTAGTAGAGAACTGGAGGCAAAACTCGGATGAAGGGAAGAGGAAAATCGTACCTGCATTCCAGGTGTTTTTCTGGTTTGAGTCCGGTGATCCCCAAGATCTAACTGCACTTTTATCCTGTCAGTTATATTAAACACTGCTGAATTGTGTGAGTCTCTGGCAATAGCTTGGAAGTAGAGCATGAGATAACCATGCGTGAGACCCAGGGTTCCAGTCCCAGCACTGTAAAAATAAGCTCGTAAGTGAAAAATGACAGGTTATAAAAGCCACTTGTGTAACAACTTGGGTATTTCTTTCTGCTGTTAGTTTCCAATATTCAGAACTAAAATAACTTTGATTACTGTTATACCTATCAATATGCCTTCTGAATAATTTAAGACATTTTCATCACATGACCTACTCATGGTGGGTCACTAGGATTGTATTGGGCACCGAGGGGAGAATTATTAATAGTTTCTGGAGCAGTGGCAAGGTCCATTAATGCTTCAGAAAGCAGCACGCTAATGGAAAGTGCTGCCTAGTTTCCAATTTTCTTGGTTAATGAGCACATTTCACTCTAAGGCCAACAGTGACTAGCTCAGATTCCCTGGTGCTGGGAAAGTTCTGATCTAAGTGCTGTCTTGGTTGGTTTTGAAATCACAGCACAGATGAAGGGCTTATATTTCCAGACCTTAAAACAGATTTGGAAACTGAGATTATACACAGGGCAAATTTAAAAAAATGTTTTTCCAAAAAGTCTTAAGTCAAGGATATGGCAATTAGCAATCTACAGCAGGTTAATAAGAGAGACAATGAGGGGAAAACATCAGGGGTGTGTGGGAGCTTTGAGGAGTACCACACTCAAGGTTTTACTGCCCTAAGTCCACTCTGTAGAACTAGTTGTTGGTCATCTTCATCTTCCTCGTTAGGTTTGAAGATTGACAAGCATATGTCCTGAAGCCAGCCTGGATAAGAGAGCTGTTCCCCTGCCTAGAGAAGTAATGAAGACAACACCATGAGTAAGTAATAACCAACCTCTCCTCTCACTTCTTCCCTTAATGTTCTAAGACTAATCCACAAGAGTCCTCTCCTATTCAAGGCAGTCACCTCTTAAACTGCCCTCTCTCATTCTCTCATAGGTCCCTACATCATCACCAATGCCCGCAGCCAGTGCCAGGGTTTTTTTTTTTTTTTTTTTGGTTTTTTTTTTGTTTGTTTGTTTTCTTTTGTTTTTTTGTTTTTTGTTTTTTTTTTTGAAACAAGAGACATGATTGTGTCATCCTTGGCTTAAAACACCAATTCCCCACAACACTCGAAACAAAATCCTGACTCCTATGGCAGTGTCTCTCACAAAGCCCTGAATAATTTTGCTATCACTCTTGTTATAATCTGTCTCCCTCACTGGAGTAAGGTTCATGGGGCTATAATTTTGTCTTCTTACATACTGCTGTGACCCTTGGCTCCTGCCACATGGTAAATCTAAGAAGGAATCAGAGAACCAATGAATGGAGACTGAAGAAAGGCACGAAGCGCACCTGGGTTTAAACAACAGCTCTTCCAGTGCTAAACCACACTCTTTTTATTCTATTTCATTCTCTGAGGCCCAAACTATCTTCATCTCTAAACCAAGCATTGTTGTTTTTCTCCTTCAAAGTGTCTTGAGGAATAATACTAGGGTGAGAAGCCTCCTAAGATAGAGGCCTACTCAGTGGATATTTGACATACTTTCTTTCTCCCTCAGTCAGCTCTTCTCCATTCAGGTAAACTAGAATCAGGAATATCACAGAGTCTCAGAAGTCATCATGATGGCTCCTGTGTCATGAGTGTATACACTCGCTCAGGTACATTCTGTCACCCTTCAGGAGCTGCCCCAGCCCCTGTGTATGCCTCTAACATGCCAACGTTCCAGGAAGAATATATTCATCTTCATTTGAATAAATCACATTTAAAATTGTAGGAAACAGAAAGAAAGGGTGCCCATGAGCAGCTTCCCAGGTAAATGAAGAGTTTATATAGTTTAAAATGATATCCTGAAATAGAAATCACGGCTCAGTCATCAGAGATGAAAGGCCTGTCTTGAGTAAGAAAGATGTATCTAAAAGACTGACACATGTCAGGGACAGCCTTGTCGCTCCCTAATCAATGGGTATTCATGCTGGGAAACTCCCCAGTGGTTGATCTAGAAACAATCTGGGAATTTTCGCATCAGACCCATAAATGAGTATTTTAAAATGAAGCAGCCCATGCCTCTGATGTTGGTACCTCTCATCTCACACCTCTTTGTTGCCCTGAAACACTTTCCAACTCTGTCTTCTATGGCATCACAGATTTTATAACCAAAAACAAACAAACAAAAGAGCCAGGGTTCTATGATTTAGGGGAGGGGTGGGGAAGCAGGGAAAGTCCACCAAATGCCTAATAGTTCGTGTTCCTAAACACTGAGCATTTCCAAAGACTATCTTGTTATACATTTCATCTTCCTTGATGGAAGTTTCCCTTCCTTCCTCCACACCTCTATCCAACACCTCCAACCCAGAAAGGCTTTTGAAATTAAAAGTCCTTGTGGAAACAAATTAAACCCTATCAATTTATAAAATATATTGGATGTCAAAAGATCGTTGAATAGTCTATCACATCTAAGTGTATACCTTCACATGGAAGCTTGTCAGCTATCAGCTTGGTTTGGCTCAGGTATTACAGCTTCTGTTTCTTCCTTTACATGGTCCCTCATGTCATTTTCAATACACATTCCTGAAATGACTGACACCCAACAAACATATAAGAATAACCTTTGCATAGGCCAAACTGTATCTTTTTTTAAGAGACAGAACACTTTTTTTTTCACCTGCCTCTGCTTGAACCCCATTCAAAATTGTCTTCCTTGTAAAGAAATCTGGGCTGCTGGTTTTTCTTAGAGAAATTTTTCTAAATCAGGGAGGGAGGGAGCACTGACCTGAAACCTAAGCAGTGTCCTAAATTCTGTACTAGTAATTTTAGAATCGTAATTTTAGAACATGTGATTGCACTGAGCAGCTAATAATACTACTAAAACTTGTTGCTTCTGTTCTCAGCCTAGATTAAAGGTTTTATAAGCAGAGAACGCAAGAGCTTAAAAAAAATTATGCATCACTATGCCACACCCAGGACGATTTAGACTAATCTTGTCTTGGGGACAAAGGTAAACTTCTTTCTCTACACACTAAAGGTAGCAGAAATGCAAATCACATTCAAGTATTTTTTTTTTTTTGCTTGTTTAATAGTTAGGGAAGAGCTGTTTAAATGAAAAGTCCTTGACCTGTAGCTTAACATTTTATAAAGTTCTCTCTTGCTGTTCAAACTCCATTCATGAAAGAGAAGACATGTTTGGTGATTTGAGTGAGAATGGACCCTCATGGGCTCATATGTTTGAATGCTTGATCCCCTAGTTAGTAGAACTGTTTGGGCTGAATTAAGATCTGTGACCTTGGTGGAAGAGGTGTGCTGGGACCTCACCCACGGCTGCCTTATGACCATGATGGAACTGTGGCTCAGAGGTTAAGAAGGACCACTGTGCATCCAGAGGTTCCCAGTTTAAATCCCAGCTACTGCTTGTGGAAGAGGTGTGTCACTGGGGGTTGAGGTTTCAAAAGCCCAGGCCAGGACAGTATATCCTGTGTATCAGGATTTAAGCTCTTAGATACTGCCCCAAAGCCATACCTGCCTTCCTGCTTGCCTGCTTAAAAGCATCCTGACAGCCTGAAGCCATACTTGCTGCCATCATGATCATGGACTCACTCTCTGAACTATAAGCAAACCTCCAATTAAACACTTTTTTTTTAAGTTGCCTTGGCCATGATATTTCCTCACTGCAATAAAACACTAAGACGGCATGAGATGTCTTCCAAGTCTTTGTTTATTTAAAGACCTTTGAGGACTTCCTGTGACACATCAGTGGTAAGGAGGCCCTATTCGTTATTTTCCCTATTTTCAATTAATGATTTGAAAATCATTGAGTATTTGCTATGGGAAAATCACTGCTAGGCTCTTTGACTCGACTGCTACACTCAAGGAAACAGTTTACAGTCTTAGTTCCCTTCTGCCCATCATAATGATGTCATTGACACTGACTTTTGAAAACCAACGTTATTTCTCCTTTCTGTACCTTGTTCCCTCAGAAAGCCTTTTTTTTCTAAAATCTAGTTTGAAAATAAGCAACATTTAGGGCTCAGAGGTGACTCAGTGGTTAAGAGCACTGAGTACTCTCATAGAGGACCTATGTTTGGTTCCCAGTACCCACATGACATTTTAACAACTGTCTATAACTTCAGTTTCAAGGAATCTGCCACTTTCTTCTAGCCTTTGCACACATAGCTGACAGACATGCTTGAATGCAAAATACCCATAAACATAAAACAAAAAATAAATAATTCTTTAAAAAGTAACATGTATGTGAATGAAGACACGACCTCCCCCATCCCCTGTATTTTCCCTCACCCATAATTCACTTATTTCAATAGACTGAGAGTATACTCTTGCAAAATTCATGTAAGAAGTGAGGACTACCACTTTAAGAGAACCTCACTCTCAACCGGACTCTGGAAGAGAATAAAATTTAGCATAGGACAGGTGATCTCTGGGAATAAACTTTAAGTGATCAGGTATCTGACTCCTCCTAGTGAACTGTGTCTCTAATGGTTACAAGGGACAGAAACAAATTGCCATGACTAAAATCTAGGATGAATGACAGGACTATAAGTATTTCCCGGACCAATGACAGAAAAAGAATAAATGAGCATCAGTGGCAGGTGTGTGTGTATGTGCTGTGTCTACATGCATGTAGCTACACATGTGTTGTACAGGTTTGTGTGCATGGAGGTCAGAGGTCACCATCAAATATTTCCTCTACTTTTTTTCTTTCTTTCTTTCTTTTTTTTTTTTTTTGTGGTTTTTTGAGACAGTTTCTCTGTGTAGCGCTGGCTGTCCTGGAACTCACTCTGTAGACCAGGCTGGTCTCAAACTCAGAAATCTGCCCGCCTCTGCCTCCCAAGTGGTGGGATTAAAGGCATGCGCCACCACTGCCTGGCTTTACTTTTTTTTTTCTACCCTAGTTTTCAAGGCGAGGTCTCTCATTGAACATGGAGTATACCAGTTTGTCCAGGCTAGCGAGCAGGAATCCTCTTATGTCTGCCTCCCCAGTACTGAGATTATAGGCACACAAGCTCTATATTTGGATTTTATGTAGGATTTGGAAATCCAAACTCAGACCCTCATGCTTACAAAGCAAGCATTTTACCTACTAAGACATTTTTTCCAGCCTGTATTAATGATATTTTCATTAGAAATTAAGTTAATCAAAAGTAGGCTTTTTTTCATTTCATTCCCATTCTCTTCCCCCAGGTTTCCAGTTTCTACTGCTCCCCCCACCATGAGAACTGAGGACTGAAACCAGGGCCTTGTGTTTGCAAGGCAAGTGCTCTACCACTGAGCTAAATCCCCAAACCCTAGTTTAAACTCCTGAGTGTGGTTGATTTTCCTTTCTCGACTGATGGTTCTTCTAATTCATCTTACATATAACTCAAAATAGCCAACATCCAATTTGTGTATCATAAAATTTAACCTCCTACACATCGCCAACTGGTGCCAACTTGGTCCCTCAGTCCAAATATGAACAAAGGATAAAAATGAGGAGTGGGAGTAAGCTAGAATTTGATTGGTGCTGCTATTCTCCTAAAGCCAAGTCATAACATCTTCTAAATGACCAATATATAGGCACACTATAGTCAAGACCAGCTTCCACGTTCAATTATCTGAAACCCAGAGAATACCAAGTCATGCAAATGTACGGAGATATCTAAATAGGTTCTAAGTAGAAGAAAAAAATGTAAATGTTTGTACATAAGGGAAAGGAAATAAAGTATCTTCTTGTCACATAGTTAAACACATACTTACTCAGAGAGACTGTAGTATTTAGTAACAATCATATCAGAATTATAAGACATCCGTCGCTTCATATATTGACCATTTCTTCGTAGAAAAACATTAAGCTATTTTGAATATTATTAACGGTAGATATCAAAAATTGTTCTTTAAGCTAAGTGTAGATTGTATGCTTTAATCAACTTCTTTCAGTACCCTGGGAACCACTCATCTATTCCCCACAACTATGAGTCCAGCTTCTTTAAATACCACATGTGAGTGAAACATCTTTAGCCAACCCAGCCTCTGTGTCTGTACCATAAAATACGTGACGATCTTTATAAAGCATGACTGGCATTTTCTCTCCTTCCATTTTCACTTGTTGTTTTCCCAGGTCATGTCCATTTTATGTCACTGGCTTGTCTCCCACGCATCCTTTCTTCACCTTCTGTTTAGACCTTCAGCTGTCAGAGCTGGATGATTACTGAAACCAAATGAAGTTCACACAAATCTGCTCCTGAACAGGACGGCACCACAACTGCCCTCTTAGCTAGCAATCATGATAAGAGGTACTCATGGGATCCCCATCTGCCCAGTACTTTGTGGCTGGAACATTTGAGTATCATAGAGACAAGTAGGCAAAAAGAATGAGTACTTACAAATGCTCGTCACACTGCATCCAGAGAGAAGCCAAGGACTCTAGATTGTCCCCTCTTCAACTGGCAAAATTGGACCAACCTTGCCTCACAAACAATCATTTCTAGTCTATAGCTGCATTGTCTCTATAAATTTATCTCTTTCTCTGTCTCTATCTCTGTGTGTCTTTGTCCTCTCTCTCTCTCTCTCTCTCTCTCTCTCTCTCTCTCTCTCTCTCTCTCTCTCTCTCTCTCTCTCACACACACACACACACACACACACACGCCACTTCATCTTGATCTCCCTCTTCCTCTTTTAAGTATGTTAGCCCCAATATTAACAATTTATGGAAAAAAAACTCCAGGTGGTTAAATTTCTTGCTTGTACACAATGCAGTGCCCCAAAGCTCTGCCACAGAAGACATAAAATATAGTTTGTTCTATTATTAAAATCCCCCAACTAGCCTAACCTATGGGATTATATCACAACCTCATCTTATAGTGATGGACTTGATGACATGGAAAACTTGAAAAGCAATTCTTTCTTTCAAAAGAGCTTTTTTATTTTATTATTTATTCATTTACTTACTTATTTATTTATTTATTTATTTATTTATTTATTTTACATTCCAGATATTATTCCTACTGTTTCACATCCCATACCTCCTCCCCACCACATCTATACAAGGATGTCCCTACCACCCACCACCCACCACCCACCCCACCTGAACTCTAAACTCCCTGGGTTCTCCAGTCTCTTGAGGGTTAGATGCATCTTCTCTGACTGAACCAAGACCCAGCAGTCCTCTACGGTATATGTGTTAGGGGCCTCATATCAGCTGCTTTGTGCTGCCTGGTTGGTGGTCCAGTGTCTGAGAGATCTCGGGGGTCCAGGTTAGTTGAGACTGCTGATCCTCCTACAGGGTCGCCCTTCCCTCAGCTTCTTCCAGCTCTTCCTTAATTCAATCACAGGGGTCAGCAGTTTCCATCCATTGGTTGGGTGCAAATATCTGTATTTGGCCTTTCAGCTGCTTGTTGGGTCTTTCGGAGGGCAGTCATGATAGATCCCTTTTGTGAGCATTCCATAGCCTCAGTAAAGTGTCAGACCTTGGGGCCTCCCCTTGAGCTGGATCCCACTTTGGGCCTGTCGTTCAACCTTCTTTTCCTCAGGCTCCTCTCCATTCCCATCCCTGCAGTTCTTTCCAATAGGAACAATTATGGGTTAGAATTTTGACTGTGGGATGGCAACCCCATCCCTCACTTGATGTCCTGACTTTCTGCTGGAGGTGGGCTCTACAAGTTCCCTCTCCCCACTGTAAGGCATTTCACCTAAGATTCATCTCTTTGATTCCTGAGAATCTTTCACCTCTCAGGTCTCTGGTACATTCTGGAGGGTCCCCCCAACCTCCTACCTCCTGAGGTTGCCTGTTTCCATTCTTTCTGCTGGCTCTCAGGGATTCAGTCCTTTTTCTCCACCCAATAACACATCATGCTCCCTCTTCCCCTCCCCCAGCCACTTTCCTTCCTAGTTCCCTCCCTCCCTCCCCCCTTATAATCGCCTTAATCTTCTACCCAAGTGGGACTGAGGAATCCTCACTTGAGCCCCTTAGCTTGTTGACCTTTTTGAGTTCTGTGGACTGTATCTTAGGTATTCTGTACTTTTTTTGTGGGGGGAGGTAATATCTACTTATTACTGAGTGCATACCATGCATGTTCTTTTGGGTCTGAGTTACCTCACTTAGGATGATATTTTCTATCAAAAGAGCTTTTGAGTAAAGAGAAATGAAGTGTAGAGATGGCAAACAGCATAGAAAGAGTTCTCAACATGCTCTCATTGGCACCATTGCTGAATCTGCCACTGACCAATTTAGTGATTTTTACAAATGCATAATTCTTGTGAGCTCAGTTTCCTCCATCCTGGAATGCTAAGTTAGACATTAAAGAAAACATTATTGACTACCAGGAGTCATTTTCTCCCCTACCTCAGTGGTGTAGCTTATCTCCCATGATGAAAATATGAACTACCATTATCCTGTCCAGCTAGACCTTTGGCATCTAAACCATTAGCCAGTCTTAAACAGAAATTGATTGTTTTACCTGAGGCTTTCTGGGAAAGGTTTACTTAAGGATTGAAAATAAGTTCCCTATTTGGGAACTTTGGAAGTTTTCATGACCAGTGTTATAAATGCCGTTCTGCAATTAGGATATAAACACTAAGAAAATTATATAGACTCTAGGCCAAAGTCCTGACATATGAGGGAGTGTGTGTGAGTATGTTTGTTTGTGTGTGTGTATGTGTGTGTGTGTGTTATGTATGAATACCCATGCATGCATGGAAGCCAGAGGTTGACCTTGGATATCTCCTTATCTTATTCTTTCCCTCATTTTTGAGACAGAATTTCTTACTGTGGCCCACCAACTTGGTTGGGCTGACTGGCCAGCAGACTCTCAGGATCCTCCTGTGTCTACCTACCCAGCACTGGGAGTATAGTCACAGGACACAGCAGCTGGGTTCTTGTTTGAGTATTAGGAATCTAAACTCAAGGTCCTCATGGTTGCAGAGCAAATACTTTACTAATTGAGCCATCTTGCAAGTCCTCAGAGTGTTGACATTTTAAACTACTAAGTTACAAGCCCAGATATCATTTTTGTAAAATTTACATTTATTGTGGAATTCCATTATTTGTAAGCAAAGGTATTTATCTTTATTGAATAAGCCCCACTACCTGCAATATGTGTCTCAGTCTTAGATGAAGCAGTCGAAGCTAGCCCTTCGAGATGAAAATTGTTTTTAGAGTCAACAGAAAGGAGATTTTTATAAAGGGAACCTCAAGAAGTCAGACTTTAAAATAGAATAGTGAAAGGCTGGTACACTATGGTAGAAAAAACAGAGATGGACACCAAACATCTCTTGCCATTACACCTCAGTTGGAAGAATGGACACCTACAGTGCACATTTGCAACACATTCTTGTCATTTGAATATTCTCCATCTCTTACTATTTTTCCAGTCAAGGAAAACAAAGTAGAAGAAGGTGTAATAAATGGGTAAGAGAATGCTCACATATGACCTCTGTGTCTCAGTGATAGGAAAGATAGACCTAAAGTTACTATGGAAAAAGCTGCTAGAGTAGTTCTGGTTTCTAAATAGACCATCTCTGCTGGAATGTTATGGCTTGGATATACTTAGCCCAGGAAGTGCCACTATTAGAAGGTATGGCCCCATTGGAGTAGGTGTGTCCTTGTTGGAGTAGGTGTCTCACTGTGGGTGTGGACTTTGAGACCCTCATTCTAGCTGCCTGGAAGTCTGTATTCTGCTAGCAGTCTTCAGAAGAAGATGTAGAACTCTCAGCTCCTCCTGCACCACGCCTGCCAGGATTGTGCCATGTTCCCGCCTTGATGATAATGGACTGAACCTCTGAACCTGTAAGTCAGCCTCACCTAAATGTTGTCCTTATAATAGTTGCAGAACTCAGCAGTTTCTGCCATTTGGCTCTGGGTTTAGATTCAAGAATAGAAGGGACTACTGGGACAATTGATGCTGGTTAGCTAGAACTAAGAAATTAGAGGTGACTAAGAAGAGACCAGCATAACTGAGGTGAATTCTTCTGGGAAATGTTTTCTGAGAGCACAAAGAAGTTGTGTTCCAGAGATAGCCAAGGTTGTACCTCCTGCCGCAGTTGTACTTGGTAATGTGTAGGAGTCACCCAGGTGGTTCTGATTTTGAAGGCATGAAAGTGTCATAAAGAACAACTGAGACTTAGCACTGTGAAAGGCCATGGAAGGCCATTCGTGAACGATCAGCCTCAGTTGCAGTTAATGGCCCAGGTTCAGTCCATATTCCTGCCTTGGTATAATGGACTGAACCTCTGAACCTGAAAAATAGGCCCAACTAAATTTTATCCTTATAAGAGTTGTCTTGGTCATGGGCTCTGGTCACAGCTGTAAAATCCTAAATAAGACATGGGGAAATCCAGACAAGAATCCCTAATGCCTCACCTCCCCTGGTCCTCCTCAAGGTTGGAGCCTACTTCTGCAAGTTTCCAGCAGTTTCTGGAGATAGTGCCCAATACATTTCAAATGATTTTTTTAATCTACTTCTGATTCATTAGAGCGTATTATCACAACCAAGAAACCAGACTTCTATAGACTCACAATAGTGACTCTGAAGAAATGTATCAAGAATACAGATGCCTTGCAGATTTGGAAAATAAATTCAAATGATGGCTAGTGTTCCCAAAGAACATGTAAACAAACCCAGTGCCCCTGGTACCATCCAAAGAGGAAGTTATGTCATTAGAGGTTCGGGGAGAACTAACTCCAACCTCCATGTCCACCCCTCTGATGTGTACAGGCCTCTTAAAGATATTAGAACAACCAGCCAACCATTCATGATTTAGAAAGCATTCTTATCCCCCTGTACCATATTTCAGAGAAAGCAATGATCGTACTTCAGACGTGCTTCTGAATTATATTTAGTGAGACATGTGTGTTTGAGAATGAAAACTGAGTCGAATCTGGCCTTTGTTGAGAGTGACACCTGTAGAGTTGGCTAAAATGAAAAATTTCCAATTCATGGTAGACTTAATTCCTTATCTCTGGGTTACCACACTTCCTGCCATCATTTTCAAAACAAGTCACAGAACTAAAAGAAAATATAGACAAATGACTATCCAAACCAGGATAGCAAGTTAATTGTAGCCTAGAGCTTTTGGTAAAAATATTGTGAACAAAATGTAAGTTATAAAAAAGAAAGGACTATCATTAAAAACAAGAATCAGAGTCATTTAGAGATAAGATAAAAGCAAAGGAAAGTATTCCTATATATTAAAGAGAGTGGAAGATAAAGAGTGAACCTTGAAAAAATGATTCCCCAAATAAACAAAATCAACAGAAAAATAAAACTATATAAATCGAGGTTATGAACCCAAAGTTACAATACAAAATTACCTGGGTATGGGAAGATAATATATTTATAGGTTCCTCCTAGGAATACAGAATCACATTCCCAGAGAGATCCAGTGACCTGTATTATTAACAATGATCCAGTTTCCTAGCCAGGCTGGAGAACTGCTGCCCTAAGAGCTGTTACCGGTTAAGGTGTGGCCCATCATCTGGAACACATGGTATATTAATTGTACGTTATTGGTCCCTACCTTGGCATGACCAAGAACTACATGTACAGGGCATGGGTCCCAGGCCTCATACCTCAGCAAGTTCTCTGCAAGGTAATTCTGCACAGTCAACTTTGGAAAGTGCTGTTGCATGTCATGTTCCACATTTCCAAATCATGACATATAGCTATTACTGTGTCCAGTGTTCACCACCAGAGATGTCTAAGTCTTCTTTACATGAGATGGTAGAGGTAATAGAGCTAGGATATACCAAAACTCCTGACAAATTCTCTAGATTGAATAAGTCTTCATCAAACTGTCATTTAATTCTATTATTTCACCTTCCAGGTGTATGTTAAGATATTAATATCAATACTAAAATGAAAATGTATTACCCCACTTGAATAAATCTTTGAGAGAAGATGAATGAGACAACCTGTTACTCACAGGGACATGGAGGAATTGGAGCCAGGACAACTGGCTTAAAGACCAAAGCAAAATCTATTTTCTGATACCACAAATAACACTGATCCAAACATACATTTGAAAAGTTTCAAGCTAAGTAGACTTTCCTTCACTTATTCTGTTGTCTCTGTATACGTGCTTCTGTGAAGTAACTGCTGAAGACTGAGACTCATAACAATATGTTTGTTCAATGAAGGGAAGAATAATCAAGCAGGCAGGTCCATAAATGCAGTAAAAGGAAAAACTTATCCCCACAACAAACCCACGATCTACTTCCTGCTTCTGACCAAGCACTTGGAAGGCCTAGAAAGAAGGAGGGACATTTGATTATGGCGTTCGAAGAAGCATACTAAGAGAATAGCCATCACAGCAGACAGCAAGTTCCAACTGTCCTGCTAATGATACCTTGGGTGTGAACCTGTTCCTCAGTGCAGCCTCCTACCATGGTCTACCTGGCTGGCAGAGGTAAAACTAATACTAGAGAAGAAGCAGGGCCAGTGGGAAAGAGCAAAAGAGAGAGAAAATTTAAGTCATTCAAAGGACAGAATTTCCCCCTCATTATACTGAGGAGAAGGAGGGGTCCCTCTGAAACCAAAGCCTTTAATGGCTCATATTTGGCTTTATTAGTTACTTTTCTGTGGCTATAATAAAACACCACGCCCAGAGCAACTTATGGAAGAAAGAATTCATTTTAGCTTACAGTTCAGCAGAGTCCATAATAGTGGGGAAGGCATAGTAGCAGACAGCTTACACAGGAAGCTGAGAGATCACACACCAACATAAGCAGAGGAAGCAAACTGGAAGAGGGATGAGACTATGAGCTCTCAAAGCCTACCCCAGTGACATGCTTCCTCCTGGCAGGCCACGCATTCCAAGGAGTCTGTAGCCTTCCCAAACAGTGCCACCAAGCAGAGACCAAGTGTTCAGATACCTGGACTGATGGAGGATGTTTCTCCTTCAAATCTTCACAAGTGCTGAGGAACAGGTGGCAAAAACCAGCAGAGCCACTAACCATACCCTAGCCACCTATAGAGTCCACGTGGCCTGTGAGGTAAGTGTCTAATCTGCAGGGTTTTCAGTGCTTAGCCCAGAAGATGATATGGATACTTACGGACTCCAGTCTCCATCCTGTCCACTCAGATTTTTATAAGCTTTAAGAGAACAGGAAGGAAGGTCCCAAAGGAGATGGGTCCCAAATTCCAGAGGGTAAGGAAAGTACAATTACTTCTAAGCCTAAGGGACTTGGTGGATGATCTTGCTCCACCACATGAGCCACGGTGCCAGGTACCCGCTATCTCTGGACTCCACAACTTGGCTCCAGATGTTGTGTTAGATAGTGGCCTGATTCTGCCTACGAAAACTGCCAAATGCTAAGAACCCTCCAAATGCTTACTTAGTCAAGATCTTTAGTTTTTCAGCCCACAAAAATTCAAGTTGTAGAAAAACCCAGTTGCTGTGTAAAGGCATTAAGATGAGGAAAATAAATCCTAGAAATTATTTTTGGTCTGTCTGTCATAGGATCAACATTACTGCCTGCAGCCTAGCCAGAATACATTTTTTTCTCTTTCATTTTTTATTAGATATTTTCTTTATTTACATTTCAAATGTTATCCCCTTTCTTGGTTTCCCCTCTAAAAACCCCCTATCCCTTCCCCACTCCCCTGTTCAACAACTGACCCATTCCTGCTTCCCTGTCCTGGCATTCCCCTATACTGGGGCATCGAGCTTTCTCAGAACCAAGGGCCTCTTCTCCCTTTGGTGTCCAACAAGACCATCCTCTGCTACATATGCATCTGGAACCATGGGTCCCTCCATGTGTACTCTTTGGTTGGTGGTTTAGTCCCTAGGAGCTCTGGGAGTACTGGCTGGTTCACATTGTTGTTCCTAGAATCTATTTTGAAGCACTTGAAGCAATTGAGTACGTATGCTTTTACTCAAAAATGATGAATAGACACTTCCTACAGAGAGTAGTAGAAGGAAACATGTCCTCCCTGCCCTTCTGTCTCTCCGTTGTGCTGTCCTGATGTGCTGGCTGCCTCCCAGGCTACCTGATTTAATCAGAACCTAAATTTGTCACTGACCTCTTTTTACACCACTGCTGTAGTCAGCTACTGCGAGTCTAGTGCTCTGTGAGGCAGGTGGTGTGTGAAACAAGTTTAGCCTATTCTGCTTTTCACATCCAAACTTTGTGAATGGTGGTTTTTGCTTCTAGTTACTGCCAGAGATGGTAACAGCTTACAATGTAAGCACGAAGGAAGACAATGAGAGGGTCAAGCTAGATAAACAAGATCCTCTTCTGTGAATGTCTTCAAAACCAAAACCAAGCAACTCCAGATTCTTGCTGAGGACACAATAGCTGAGAACAACCAGAAAATACTGAATACACCTAATTCCATTCAGCACTTCTGAAATATCAGCACTGTACTGAGGAGGAGGAGGAGAAGTTTTGTCTCTGCTGGGATATTGTTCTGGTATCTTCTGACCAGGATTCAATGCCTAGAATTCTAGACTAAGGATACAAATAAGAGCATATAGTTCTTAGCCTCAGGTTAAGAAATGGTCTGGTCAAAAGGGAACAATCGAGCATATTTGCAAGATAGATCAATAAATGCTATGATGAGGATCAGTCCATGTGTTTTAGGGGTCAGACAAATGGGCAGACAAATAATTGAGCTCAAGAACCTGAGAGGGAGTCAAGGGATAGAGGGTCAGGGAAGGAGCAGGACACTATCCAAGATCCAGTGATTTCTTATGCTCCATTAATTATCTTACATTGCCTAATATTCTTGGTAAATAAGATTTAACAAAACATATGATGATTTTCCTTGTGCTCTTTGAGCACATGAGATGCATTCTTCTGCCCAGACACATCAAGAGGATGAAGCTTCACAGGGCCATGAGATTTACATGGTTTGCATGATTGTAACTGGAAGACATTGTGCAAAGTGAAATGAACCAGACACAAAAAAATAGGCACTGCACACTCACTCTCTCATGTGGAAGGCAAGTTAAATCTCAAAGATAAAGAGAACAGACAAGAGTCTAGAAGAGTGTTGGATGGAGCAGAGAGGATGGAGAGGGGAGTTAAAGAATATTAGAATATACTTGAGAGAAGTTCAAAGAGTGAAAGGGTGCTCCTAATAAGAGTCCACATGTTCTCAACACAAAGGTATGATGCATATCTGAGTGACAGATGTGCCAGCTATTCTGATCTCATTGTCGTATTTGGTATACACATATGGAAATGTCACCTTAAGTTCCATTGGTAGCTACAATCACTGAACGTCAGTTTTAAAAGATATTAATACAAATAGGACAAAAGAAAAGTTTAAAGCAAAACCTTATTTATTAAAATGTTCTTTAGTCCTGCACTAAGAATTACCTAAATACTATATACTTAACAGTAAGCACTGTTTGAAAGCCAGATAGTACTGCAAAGCAGCAGGGCCACACACAGCACTGTACTGCATGCTTAAAACCTGCTAAGGCTTTATGTTGAGGTCCTTGATCCACTCGGACTTGAACTTTGTGCAAGGTGATAAATGTGTATCTATTTTCATTCTCTTTCATACGGACTGCCAGATAGACCAGCACCATTTATTGGAGATGCTTTCTTCTTTCCACTCTATGTTTTTGGCTTCTTTGTCAAATATCAAGTGTCCGTAAGTGTATGAGTTTACTTCTATGTCTTCGATTCTATTCCATTGATCAACCTGCCTGTCTCTGTACCAGTACCAGGTGGTTTTTATCACTCTTGCTTTGTAGTACAGTTTGAGGTCAGGGATGGTGACTCCCTCAGAAGTTCTTTTATTGTTGAGAATTGTTTTGTCTATCCTGAATTTTTTGTCTTTTCATATGAAGTTAAAAATTGCTCTTTCCAGTCTATGAAGAATTGTGTTGGAATTTTGATGGGGATTGCACTGAATCTGTAGATTGCTTTTGGTAAGATGGCCATTTTTACTATGTTAATCACTACCAATCCATGAGCATGGGAGATCTTTCCATCTTCTGAGGTCTTCTTTGATTTCTTTTTTCAGGGATTTGAATTTCTTGTCATACAAATCTCTCACTTGCTTGGTAAGAGTTACAGCAAGATACTTTATACTATGTGTGTCTATTGTGAAGGGGCTTGTTTCCCTAATTTCTTTCTCAGCCTGTTTATCATTTACATTAAGAAAGGCTACTGACTTGTTTGAGTTAATTTTATATCCTGTCACTTAGCTGTAGTTGTTTATCAACTGTAACAGTTCTCTGGTGGAATTTGGGGTGGAGGGGTTGCTTATGTATCTTATCATATCATCTGCAAATAGTGATACTTTGACTTCTTCCTTTCTAATTTGTATCCCTGTGATCCCTTTTGTTATCCAATGAGAAAGGGCCTCGAACTCATTGACGCAGTGGGGAGTTTCCTGAACAGAACACCAATGACTCAGCCTCTAAGAGTAACAACTGATAAATGGGACCTCACGAAACTGAAAAGCTTCTGTAAGGCAAAAGACATCATCAGTAGAACAAATCTACAACCTACAAATTGGGGGAAATATCATTACTAACCCTACATCTGACAGATGGCTAATATCCAAAATATATAAAGAACTCAAGAAGTTAACCTTCAAAAACACAAATAACCCTATTTAAAAAATTAGATACAGAGCTAAATAGAGAATTCACAACAGAAGAATACTGAATGGCTGAGAGGCACTTAAAGAAATGTTCAAAGTCCTTAGTCATCAGAGAAATGCAAATCAAAACGACCCTGAGATTTCACCTCACACCAATCAGAATGGCTAAGATCAAAAACTCAAGTGACAGCACATGCTGGCAAGGATGTGGAGAAAGAACAACATTCCTCCATTGCTGGTGGGATTGCAAATTGGTACAACCATTCTGGAAATCAATCTGATGGTCCCTCAGAACATTGGAAGTAGTTCTACCTGAAAAGCCAGCTATACCACTCTTAGACATATGCCCAAAACACACCCTACCATATCACAATGTCATGTGCTCCATCATGTCCATAGCAGCCTTATTTCTAATAAGCAGAAACTTGAAACAACCTAGATGTCCGTTAATCAAAGAATAGATACAGAAAATGTGGTTCATTTACACAATGGAATACTACTCAGCTATAAAAATGAGGACACCATGAATTTTGCAGGCAAATGGATGGAATTAGAAAATATCATCCTGAGTGAGATAACTCAGCTCCCAAAAGATATGTTATGTACTCAAAAAAAAAAGTATGTTATGTACTCAAAAAGATATATTAGCCAAAAAGTACAGAATACCTAGGATACAACCTACATAAGAAGTGTAACAAGCAGAAATGGCCAGTGAGGAGGCTTCAATCCCATTTAGAAGGGGTAGGGACCTGAGTGGGAGAGGAAAGGAGAAGAGGAAAAGGAGAACAGGATCAGATATGGTGGGGGCGAGGAGGGGCATGAGAGAAGCCCAGCAGGCCAAGAAAATGAATGGAAATAAGCAGCCTGGGAGAGTGAGAAGTGGGGGGGATCCTCTAGAAAGTACCAGAGACCCAGGAGGCAAGATACTCTTAGGAATCATTGGGAGTGACCTTAGCCAAAATGCCCAACATTGGGGAAAGGGAACTAGAAGAGTCCACCTCCAGTAGATCAGGGCCTCAAGTGGAGGGACAAGGTTACTAACCAACAGTCAAAATTCCTGAACCAGGATTGTTCCTTTCTAAAAGAACAGCAGGGACAAAAATGGAGAAGAGAAAGGTGGCCCAATGAAGGGCCCAACTTGAGATCCATCTCATGGGGATGCACCAAGGCCTGACACTACTATGCTATGATGTACTTACAGATGGGAGCCTGGCATGGATGCCCTCTATGAGGCCCTACCAGATGACTGAGACAGAAGCAGATACTTACACCCAACCATTGGACTGAAATCGGGGACCACTATGGTTGAATTAGGGGAAGGATTGAAGAAGCTGAAAAGGAGAGCAGCCCCTTAAGGAAGACCAGCAGTCTCTAATAACCCAGTCACCAGGGAGCTCCGAGAGATAGAGCCACCAACAAGGAGCATACACAGGCTGGTCTGAAGACCCTGGCAAATATGTAGCAGAGGTCTGCCTGGTCTGACCTCAGTGGGAGAAGATGCGCTTAACCCTCAAGAGACTTGAGGCCCCAAGGAAGGGGGAGGCTTAGGTAAGAGGGAGCACTCTCTTGAAGGGAAAAGGGAGGAGGAATGTGGTGAGGAACTGTAGGAGGGGGGATGGAGGGAGGGCAATGACTAGAATGTAAATAAATGAAATAATTTAAATTAAAAAAATAAAATTAAAAAAAAAACTGTGCTAAGGTAGAGATCTTAAGAGTTCTAATAATAAAAAACAGGAGAAAATAGAAAACATGAAATAATATTACAGCATCTTCAATGCTCACACATATTGAAATATCAAGCTATTTTCCTTAAATTTATGCAAGAGTTACTTGTTAATTACACTTGAATAATAAATGGAAAAATACAGGGTTCTTTTAGATGATAGGAACCTTCCATATATATTTGGAATTTTACAAGACAGTTTACACATGTTACCAATAACAAAACACACAATGGGGCACTGCTTTCCCTGATTAAATTTGCCATATTTCTATAAAGTCTCTTGGCTTTTCTATCTGGCTTCCCTTTAGAGCTAGCGCAGTTGTGGCTCAATGAGTCCATCCTCACCATCTGTCATGTGACACTTTTTCTGCCTGGTCTTGTGCTTGTACTACACCATCTCGATTATGTATCTGGCTACCATTTCCTAAATGCAGATACTGTCAGGGCTCCTATGCTCCACAGGGCCCTGAAACTCCTGTGAAAGAGCCTCTTCAGTGTTTGGACCCAAATCTGTGTTTTGTCTGTGGACAGCCAAACAGATTGTCTACCTGGTCTTCTTGGAAAGAGGGACTCCGGGAGTGTCCTGCCCAGTTTTCTGAGGAACCGCCAGACTGCTTTCCAGAGTGGTTGTATCAGCTTGCAATCCCACCAGCAGTGGAGGAGTGTTCCTCTTTCTCCACATCCTTGCCAACAACTGTTGTCTCCTGTGATTTTGATTTTAGCCATTCTGACTGGTGTGAGGTGGAATCTCAGGGTTGTTTTGATTTGCATTTCCCTAATGACTAAGGATGTTGAACATTTCTTTAGGTGCTTCTCAGCCATTAGACATTCTTCAGGTGAAAACTCTTTGTTTAGCTCTGTACCCCATTTTGTAATAGGGTTATTTGGCTCTCTGGAGTCTAACTTCTTGAGTTCTTTGTATATATTGGATATTAGCCCTCTGTCGGATGTAGGGTTGGTAAAGATCTTTTCCCAGTTTGTTGGTTGCCGCTTTGTCCTTTTGACAGTGTTCTTTGCCTTACAGAAACTTTGTAATTTTATGAGGTCCCATCTGTCAATTCTTGATCTTAGAGCATAAGCTATTGGTGTTCTAGCCCAGAGGATCCTGCTGTACCACTCCTGGGCATATACCCAGAGGCTTTATCTGCATGCAATAAGGACACATGCTCCACTATGTTCATAGCAGCCTTATTTATAATAGCCAGAAGCTGGAAAGAACCCAGATGTCCCTCAACGGAGGAATGGATTCAGAAGATGTGGTATATCTACACAATGGAATACTACTCTGCAATTAAAAACAATGAATTCACGAAATTCCTAGGCAAATGGTCAGAACTGGAAAATAGCATCCTTAGTGAGGTAACCCAATCACAAAAGAACACACATGGTATGCAGTCACTGATAAAGGGATATTAACCCAGAATCTCGGAATACCCAAGACACAATTCACATATCAATAGATTTCCAAGAAGATGGAAGGAGAGACCCCTTGTCCTGGAAAGACTGGATGTAGGGGAATGCCAGGTCAGAGAAGCGAGAGGGGGTTGAATGGGAAACAGAGGGAGGGAAGGGGGCTTATGGGACTTTCGGGGAGGGAGGAAATGGGAAAGGGGAAATCATTTGGAATGTAAATAAAAAAACTTAGAAAATAATAATAAAAAAAAAAGGAAAGAGGGACTCCATCTCTTTTGCTTTGGTGATGTTGGTACATTTTAACTTTTTATCTAATGTTATAAGTGCACGTGGTAAATATTGAACCTGTATAATATGTGCTCCCACCCTCCCAGAAAAACAAAACAAAACAGTACTTCCAACTTCAGAGAGATTTACTACGTCCATTGAAAATAAACAGTAATATAATTTATAAGTTTCTGCACTTAATCTTTGTCACCCAACATTTTAGAGGCACATGTTAATAGATATTTCTCATTATTCTTAGCAGCTTTAAATATTCCATTATCAAATAATTCCACCAGAATTTTATTAATAAACAGGTTTGTTAGTCGAATGGTTCATGTTTTAGCTCCATTCCAGGAACATAAAAATATTTACTATGATGCTAATTGTTCACTTTGCCATAGAAAAGGAACTAATAAAATTGTGAATATTTCAAGATCCATAGAACTTTGATCAACATCTGGATCCAGTATAAATTTTGTATGATAGCAAGGTTGAAGTTTGTGTCTATTTTAAATTTTGATGAAATTACTGAATTCCAAAATCTGAATCATGGCATAGGCTAATGAAAAATCCCACTTCCTAAGAACTTCCTCGCCTCCTATTGGATCTCTAGTAAGATGTATGCTTGCACGGCTTACATTAATTATTCAGGCACCTGTCTTAAGCATCTGCTGTAAGTATCCTAAAGATGATATTCAGGTGTCTGTCTCCTGTTCTACCCAGTGTCTAAAAAGGAACCTTTTATATAACAGACACCAAGTATGTATTGGATCTGTTTAATTCACGTTTATATGATGGCTAATCAGCTAAAATGCTTACTGAGTGAATAAATCAGCCACTTCAGCATCCCCTTAAGTATGACCTGAATTTGGAATCCATCCATGGGATACAATTTCTGACAGCTTCGCAAGTTTAATGATTTTCTTCTGTCATTCCTTCAGAATAGTATACAGGCTTGGCCTAAGGCCAAAACCGTAATTCATTCTCTTCCTATCTTTACCAGGTAATATTAATACACAGATGTCACACACAGTCCAAATACAACCTTGCAAATAAATGGAACCCAGAAATATGAATCCTAAACATACGTTGCCTAATACTGTCTCTTTGCCTGTGCATGTGTGTGTGTTTGTGTGTATGTGTGTGTGTTTGTGTGTATGTGTGTGTATTTATGTATGCATGTGTTTGTGTGTATATGTGTGCATGCGTATATATGTGTTTGTGTGTATGTATGTGTATGTGTATATGTGTGTGTTTGTGTGTGTATGTGTGTGTTTATAAACTGTGTATGTGTGTGTGCTCGTCTGCATTTGTGTATGTGTGTGTTTGTATATGTGTGTACGTGTACACATGCATATGTGTGGATGTTTGTGTATGTATGTGTGTATTTGAGTGTGTCTGTGCATGTATGTGCATGTATGTGTGTTTGTATGTGTGTTTACCTATATTGATGGGTCAGTTACTTTCTCACAGATGTGTATTTCAGTTAACAGGTATAACTGGTTCTTTACAAAAAACAGTAATCGGTGCTAGAAAATCTGTGTGTATTGCTTACCAAAAAGTCCTGAGGCCCTCAAAAGTTGCTAGGGCATGTAGGTTTTAAATTGAATGGAACACATAATTTCTCATTTAAAATGTGAAGCCTAATAATGGTGAAATCGATGCCAAAGGTACCATTTTTCCTTGATCTAAATAAAAATTCCTAATGTTTTCCCTGTAGAATCCCTAGCACTCCAAGTCAGCATGGTCCTGTATTAATCTTGGTCTCCTTGACTCTCCATTGATATTCACTGAATTCCAGTTCTGCCGGTCCCTTCTGTGTGTCTCTAACTTCTCTATTTTTTGCTCATTATTCTCAGCAGTTCTTTGACTTTGATATGTGTCCTAGCCACCTAGTAAGCTTGCTCCAACAGATTCCTTTGTCCTATTCTTACAGTGGTGATCAGCACTTTCTCTCATGCAGTCTTAACAACACCTGGGAGCTTGCTAGAAAAGTGCAAAGTCAGGCATCCCCACTGACTCTGCACTCCAGCAGCATCCCCAGGAGCATCCCAGCAGCATCCCAGCAGCATCCCCAGCAGCATCCCCAGTAGCATCCCCAGCAGCATCCCCAGGAGCATCCCAGCAGCATCCCAGCAGCATCCCCAGCACCACCCCCAGCAGTATCCCCAGCAGCATCCCAGCAGCATCCCCAGGAGCATCCCAGCAGCATCCCCAGTAGCATCCCCAGCAGCATCCCCAGGAGCATCCCAGCAGCATCCCAGCAGCATCCCCAGCACCACCCCCAGCAGTATCCCCAGCAGCATCCCAGCAGCATCCCCAGGAGCATCCCAGCAGCATCCCAGCAGCATCCCCAGCACCACCCCCAGCAGTATCCCCAGCAGCATCCCAGCAGTATCCCCAGCAGCATCCCAGCAGTATCCCCAGCAGCATCCCAGCAGCATCCCCAGTAGCATCCCCAGCAGCATCCCCAGGAGCATCCCAGCAGCATCCCCAGCAGCATCCCCAGCAGACTCACAAGACTTCCAGGCTGGAGCCACACTGAACTCTGCCCTCCTCTTTCTGTCTCATGTGCTTGTCTCCTTGATTGTATCCCTTCTTGTCTGCTCAAATACACACACCCCCAGTCACTTTTCTTTGTTCCTCCTTCCCAAACATGTGCCCAAAACATACAAGAGAAATGAGTCAAACAAAACTAACACCTTTGAGTTTACAGTCTTCAGTAAAGCAGACAATGAATGAAACCAACATAGGAAAATAAACAAAGAAACAAACAGCAACTGGGTGTTCTGGTTTGAATGGAAACAGTGTCCATTGGCTCATATGTTTGAGAACTTGATTCCCAGATGAGACTATTTGGGAAGGATTAGGAGGTGTGGCCTTGTTGGGGGAGGTGTATTCTTACAGGATGTAGGCTTTGAGATTAAAAAAAAAAACTCACTCCAATCCCAATTAGTTCTCTCTGTCTCTTGCTTGTGGATAAAGATGTGAGCTCTCAGCTACCACTCTCCTGTCATGCCTGCCTGCCACCAAGCTCCCCACCTTAGTCATGGAACCTTTGTAACCACCAGTCCCAAATTATATTTTTTTTCCTTTATAAGTTGTCTTGGTCGTGGTGGTTTTCCACCAATTGAGAGTAACTAAGACACTAAATTATTAAGGAAATAAAGAGAGGAATAAGGAGGAGGTGGGTGCTCTTTGGATTATTGGTATTATAATTTCCAAGCATTTCTGGCAGGGAAATTCATCTAGAACAATCATTCATCAATGTAGATTCAATAAGGCTACTGGCTAGGAAGTAAGATGAATTTTTTTTTTATTTTCTAAGCTTTTTTTTATTTACATTCCAAATTATTTCCCCTTTCCCATTTCCTCCCTCCGCAAAAGTCCCATAAGCCCCCTTCCCTCCCTCTTTTCCCCATTCAACCCCCTCTCGCTAATGCTGAGTTTCCTTCAAGATGCAACCATTAGGCCATGAAGGAAAACATCATGAGAGAAATGCACCTGCCAGCATAGCAGTAAGCCACATAAGCATATTAAGGGAGTGGTGAGTTTGGGGCAAGATTCTACCCAGCTAAGCATAGGTACAAATATCCTGGGTAGTATATACCTTTAATCCTAGGAGACAGAAGCAAGCAGATCTCTGAGTTCAAGTCCAGCCTGGTATAGAGCAAGTTGAAGTAGAAAAAAACCTTAAGTCCAGGAGTGGGGGTTCACACCTTTGATCTCAACATTCAGGACACAGAGCCTTGCAGGTCTCTGAGTTCAAGGTCAGTCTACAGAGCAAGTTCCAGGACGGCCAAGCTTCGGCAGTGAAAGAGTTGGAAAACAGAAAACTGGTGACAATGTAATAGAACAAGGCAGGGAGCATGTTCCAGCTCCAGCAAGCAGCAGAACTGCAGTTTTGGACATGTGGCTCTGGATTTAGAGTCAAGAATAGGAGACTACTGGGGCTGGTTAGCTGAAGCTAAGAAATTAGTGGTGATTAAGAAGAGATCAGCATCACTAAGGCAAAATCTTCTAGGAAGTATTTTCTGAGAGCATAAAGAAGTTGTGTTCCAGAGATAGCCAAGGCTGTATCTCATGTTGCAGCTGTACTTGATAAGGTGTAAGAGTCACCCAGGTGGCATTGGTTTTAAAAACATGAAGGGGTCATGAAGAGCAACTGAGGCTCGGTACTGTGAGAGACCATGGAAGGCCATTGGGTAAAGGTGCAGTCTCGGTGGCAGTTGATGGCCCAGAACTGAAAGGGTCATGCAAAGGAGGCTTGGCACCATGAAGAGAGCCTATGAGCGGCTGTTGGTGAAGCCTAGTTGCAGTAAAAGACTCCAGTGTATTGGAGATGTCAGTATCATGGGATGATCACTAAGAATAGCAGCAGCAGTGGAGTAGAGTCAACCAGAGCCTAGAGTGCTACAGAGGGCAGAGCTGGAGAAGCAACCCAAGCCCTTTGGAAGCACCCAGAAGATCATATGTGGATCTAAGACATTAGAACAAGAAGCTGTGAAGTTGGAATTGACTTGGAGACCCTGAGATGGTAAAGACACCAGAGCCGTGGGATACTTGCCAAGGAAAGCTGCTAACAGGGAATGGAACCAGCCTAAGAGAAAGAAGTTTGTTGCAGTCAACAAAAATGAAAAAGGAGTTGGAGATCTGAAGACTGCTTTGACATCAAACATGGAGATGCAAAGTTTGGAGTTTGCCCAGCTGGTTTCCTGTCTTTCTTTGGGGATTACAGTTAAGTGATTGGATGAATCTCAGAAGAAATTTTAAACTTTGGGCTTTTAAGATTGTTGAGACTGCTATAGACTCTGGGAACTTTGTAAGCTGAACTAAATGTATCTTTTATTATGATATGGCTAGGTGTGGCTCCCATATACTCATGTGTTTGAACAAGCCTATGGGGGCCAGGGAGTGGAATGTGATAGTTTGAATATGCTTGGCCCAGGGAGTGGCACTATTAGGAGGTATGGCCTTGTTGGAGGAAGTGGATCACTGTGGGGGCCACATGGGAGCCAGTCTTCTCCTAGAGGTCTTCAGATGAAGAGGTAGCTTCTCCTGCACCATGCCTTCCTGGACACTGCCATGCTCCCTCCTTGACAATAATGGACTGAACCTCTGAACCTGTAAGCCAGCCTCAATTAAATGTTGTCCTTATAAGAGTTGCCTTACTTCACAGCAGTAAAACCCTAACTAAGACACCACTGCAAAGTGTATCCCTCCCAAGCCATCTTCAGAGCACCCTGAATATAGATAAGAAGTCCCCATTTGACAATAAGACTGAAATTTTAGAAATTATGACCAGCCCTGACAGAACTCAGATATAGGCTGAAATCTTTCTTGGCGTGAATTATTCCTCATTTTGTTTGACACTGATCATGGCCTTAATGAGATAAAAATCATTCGTGAAATGTTCTTGGTCCCAGATACATAGAATGTATAATGTTCAAAGAATGAGGAGATTGAAATCTAATTCCTTGCTAAGTATATAAAACAACCAAACAAGCAAACAAACAAAAACAAGAAAACAACTCTAGTGCCATGAAGCCTTCAGTCAGATGTTTGAACTCTGCTCTAAGTAGGTCTCCCTGAACTATGTGTGCCTATAAACTATGCTTTGCTGGATTGTTCCCTTGAAGCAAACCAGTCCATTAAGGCAGAGCTCATTTTCCAAGCTAGTCATCAGCACCGGGCTAGGCTGTAAGATTAGCTGGTTCTATCTGCCCACATTGCTATATTATGAAGCATTAATGAGTCAGGGGTAATTGGTATATCCAGGCCAAAATATCTCCAGCAACAAAAATCTAGAAGTTTTGTAGCTGGCCAAATTTAATACAACCTGGAAGACATTTTCATCTTTAAGTTGCCTACCTCTCCAACTGTTTCACCACAGGATAAAGCAGACTGGTGGTAGTCTTCATGCTAAGCACATTATTGTGTGGGTAGTTACACTTACATGTGATTTGTGAGTCCTCGTGTCTCTTGTATGTTGTGTCAAATAACAAGATAAGTGACTTTCCCTTTTCTTCTATTTTAGGTAAGGTTTTTACTGCTGTCATGAAACACCATGATGAAATCAAATTGGGGAGGAAAGGGTTTAATTTGGCTTACAAATTAAACTTCTATATCACTGTTCATTATTAAAGAAAGTCAGAACAGGAACTCAAACAGGGGCCAGGACCTGGAGGCAGGAACTGATGCAGCGGCCATGGAGGAGTGCTTGCTCTCCGCGGCTAAGGCTTTTCTTCTTCTTCTTCTTCTTCTTCTTCTTCTTCTTCTTCTTCTTCTTCTTCTTCTTCTTCTTCTTCTTCTTCTTCTTCTTGAACCCAGGACCACCAGCACAGGAATAGCACCACCTGCAATAGGCTGGGCCCCTTCCCATCAATCACTAATTAAGAAAATGCTCTACAGGCTTGCCTACAGGCAGATCTTATGGAGGCATTTTTTAAAGCATTTATTTTTTTTTAAATTGAGGTTTCCTTCTCTCAAATGATCCTAGCTTCCGTCAAGTAGACACAAAACTATCCAAAACACTTTTTTTACTAATTATTTTTTTTCTGGATAATGGAACTATATAATTATAAGCCATGTTTTTCTTCAATAACCTAGCTAACATCCATAGTACCCTTTTATGCCAGACAATAGATTAATTGCTTTTTGTAATTCTATTAATTAATCCTAAAATACTGTATTTTAGAAAAACAGAAATTATACATTAAAACTTTGAAAATCTAAGTGGTGTATAGCTCTTTGAAAATCTAAGTGGTGTAGATAACATACCTAACATGTACCAGGTCCTAGGTTTACTTTCTAGCACAGCAAAAAGTTGACTATATTATATATAGTCATGTGTGTGTGTGTGTGTGTGTGTGTTCATATCACAAAGAGCTGGTAGAATCAGGGGTCTAAGAAATGTAATTTCATTAATGAAATTAATATAATTCCATTAAGAGTTCATCAGGAAGTAGAGACAGTGAAATTAAATAGTCAATAAATCTAGCCTGAAAGACCAAATGCACCCCAGCTTCCTCACCAGGTTCTTAGCATTGCTACTGCACATAGCATCCCAGTGTGATCTAATTGTGAGCACACGGTCTAAGGTCTGAAGACAAATTTAAAGTTGCTTCTTTGTGTTTTGTCATGTCCTTCTTCAAATTGAACCTCTCATTAGCTCTGATTATTAAGCGTCTTTCTGCAAGCCAATTTCCTCAAACCAATGATGTTTCCAAACTTCTCTTCCTGTGAACTGGAGTTCCTACCATTGAGCTTCCTACTTGCCCAGAACTTTAACTCTATCCAGTATGGGACCTCCCCCGCCCCTCCCAAAGGTGCTCATTCCATAAAGATCTGGTAGAATCTGGGTGTTGCAGGGAGGGTCTTAGAAAGAAACAGCCATAGGCTCTCACTACTGGGAGACTGCTGTGTCAGGCCCAGCACTCTGTGATCTGGATCTCAGCTGCCCCTTTGGTAATGATTGAATGGTGATCAGCCAGTGGTAACAGACAATTGTTAAACAAGGGCCAACTGTTTCCAGTGCCATTTTCTTCTAAAGCCAGACAGCACTTAGCTCTGTGTTAAGACATGGAGCCAAGCTATGTTCTTTTGATGCTTAGTTCAGGAGAACAATGTGTTAAGAGGAGACTGATGAAAATAAGGACCAGGAGAAAAGAAATGAGAAGGGGTAAGGAGACTGTATATGTAGCCATAAAGTTCATCTGTCTGATTCTCAAAGCCCTCTACTCACTACTTGGCAAGGACATTCTGCAGCCAGTGACTCTCACTGAATTCTTCACCCCATACTTGGACCAGGAAAGGCATGCAGGGAGCCTTTCACAGCTTCATTTCTAGACCCAGCTCTGTGCCAGCATATGCAATTCAGTCTCATTAAGAGTCTCACTGCAAACCTAATCTATTTAGCCACACAGTTTAATCACAAGAACATTGTATAGCTATGCAAACATGGTGTTTATATTACTTTTCTATGGGCATTCTTCTACTGAAAAATTATTAGTTTTAAATTATTTGTTAAAACCAATCATAAATATATACATAATCAGAGAGAGAGAGAGAGAGAGAGAGAGAGAGAGAGCGAGAGAGAGAATATCAGGATCATCACTTCTGTGTTCTCATCTTATCCCATAAAAAGGCTTAAAAAGGCTCTTAGGGGTACTGTGCTTTATATCTGAAAATATTCAAAGGTCTGTTATGAAAAGCTTCATCCCTAGCTTATGGGACTTTTGGCATATTTATGTGAAAGAGGAGAAGAGATAATATGGATTCTATGGGCAAGAGCCCCAGCTAGAGGATGCTAGGTCATTTGGGTGTACCCTTAGAGGGGCTGGGGGGCCTGAGGTTCTCTCTCCCTGTGCTTCAATGCACTGCCATTGGGATACATTGCACCACCATGAGTCCAAAGTGACAGAGATAACATGACCAAGAACTAATCTTTTGAAACCATGAGCCAAAATAAACTTTTTTTATGAAAAAGTCGACTGTGTGGGGTGTAGGGGTTGTTCTGAAGCTAAGGTCCTGTTTCTCAGTTGGTTCTTGATCTATCAGTAAAGAAGACATGAGCTGCTTGCTGGGTGGAAGAAATAGACAACTGGTCCCTATAGGCAAGAGGCAGATGCAGGAGAAAGAGGAAGAGAGTTCACCATGCTTTAGAGAGAGAAAAGCCAAACAACCATGTGAGATCTCAGGCAGAGTGGCCACAGGCCACTTCTACAGGTGGGTGGTTGAGACTAAAAAGGAGCTTAGACTAAAAGTAACTGAGCAACTGAAGTTGAGGGCAGGTGGAGAGGTGTGGAGTTAAGAGTAGTGATAAGGGCACGCTTCTCCAGTGGGGAGATAAGTAGAGCCCAGCAATTGTGCCAATACGGCAAGTTGAGATTGAACAACTCGGTGTGTGTGTGTGTGTGTGTGTGTGTGTGTGTGTGTGTGTGTGTGTTTCATCCATGGATCCAATATTCTCTGGGTAGGTGCTGGTATCACAGTCCATTCCCAGAGCCTAGGCAGGATAGCTAAAGCTACACGCAACAGTGGAGTTATTTGGTCACAGTGATGGAATGTTGACTCATACACCTGGAGCTGTCGCCTCCTACAGAAAATGGCCAAAGGGACCAGCCTGAGGCTGGTGTCCAGGTGACATCTGTTAAATAAGTACAAAGCAATATCCATTAAAATAATGGCAAAAGCAGTCTAAGAACTAGGTGCTGTTGTTTTTCTCACAATCTTTATAGATGTCTCCTCAAATCCATGAAGCATCCAATTATATCACAGTGGGTTTTTTATATTTCCCTTTTAATCTCCCAGGCCCACCCTTGGACATTTAATGTGTCCCTGGTCAAGTATAATATGACTGTGCTCAGGCGTGGCTTTCCCCCAGAGTTACCCACCATTTCAAAACAATGCATCTCTTTTTGCCAACATTCACTAAAATTAATTCAAAGAAAAAGATAACAGCATGAGGAAGAAGAACATTATGGGAAAACTTCTCAAGAAGGTTCCTGAAACCCAAGATAGGCTTTTTTGTAGGCTTTCTTTCTTTCTTTCTTTCTTTCTTTCTTTCTTTCTTTCTTTCTTTCTTTCTTTCTTTCTTTCTTTCTTTCTTTCTTTTTTCTTTCTTTTTTTAAATGTCGCTCCCCTCCTGGTCCCTCCTTGCAGAGTTCTTCCCCTATCCCCCCTCCCCTTCACTTATAAGAGGGTACCCCCCTTCCATTCCCCGCCCCTGCATTCCTGACCCTAGGGCATCACATTTCTACAGGACTAGGCACATCTTCTCCCACTGAAGCCAGACAAGGCTGCCCTATGCTACATATGTGCCAGGGGCCTCAGATCAGTCCATGTATCCTCTTTGATTAGATTCTGAGTGCTCCCAGGGATGGAGGAGGCTCCCAGGACACAATGTGAGTGACCTTAGCTGAACTGCCCAACAGTGAGAATACGGATCCTGAAGAGATCACTTCCAGTAGTCAGACAGGATCCCCTCTCCCAGTGGAGGGATAGGGTCATCAAGCCATCTACAAAACTTACAACCCAAAACTGCTCCCGTCTAAAAGAAACACAGGGACAAAAGTGGAGCAGAGATTGATGGAATGGCTGAACAGTCACAAATGCAACTTGGGATCCATCCCCCAAGCAGGCACCAATCCCTATCACTGTTATTGATGCCATGTTGTGCTTGCAGACAGGAGCCTAGCATGCCTGTCCTCTGAGAGGCTCTACCAGCAGCTGACTGAGACAGATGTAGATACTTACAGCCAAACATTGGACTGGGGTCAAAGACCCCTGTGGAAGAGTTAGGGAAGGATTGAAGAAATCAAAGAGATGCCAACCGCACAGGAAGACCAACAGTATGAACTAACCTGAGTTTATTTTCTTTACAGTAAAGAGAACTGGCAATGATACATATGTTTTAAAATGTCATAATGCAACCGAGTATTTGGTAGATTAAAAATTTAATAAGAAAATCAAATGCAAATGTCTTCCTGGGGGGGGGGAGAGAGAGAGAGAGAGAGAGAAAGAGAGAGAGATTAAAGCTTATTAAAGCAGTACATAGATTAAAGGCCCAGGGACACATATATTCTGATATTACTAGAAGAAAATAACCGATTTTTTAACTAGATTTGTTTCTGAAGTTGTTTATTTTACAAAAATCAGTTATCTATTTTTGAGCTTATTGATCTCATAAAATACATTTTTAAAAAGTGACACAAAGGCCAGCTAGTTGACTCGGCAGGGAAAGGTGCTTGCTGAGAAAGCCTGATTACCTGAGTTCAATCCCTGGATCCCACAGTGGAAGGAGAGAACCAACTCACAAAAATTGTTCTCTGACCTCCACATGCATGATCCTGTGCATATACATGCACACACACACACACACACATACTCGGACACGTGCACACACTAAATAATTAAAAAGTAATATATTTAACAATAAAGATAGTCTAAAGGAAATAAATATTCTTCAATGTGGGTGACATTAAATCACTAAATCTGAGAACATTTATTAGCCAGAGGAGTGAGTGACCATAGTAAGGACCAATGATTGACATGAACAAGATTTTTAACTCAGGTTTAAAGACAAGATCCTCAGAGCTCGCATTTACTGCATTCGATATGTAGTCTAGACATCGTATACAATCTCGTTTATTCCTCAATTTTGTGACAATGAACTGTTCTTACAGTGTTGTGGGCAAACCAAATGCAGCTAGAGGTATGTGTGTTTTTAGTCAACTGGACACTAGATGGCTGTAGCTACAAAACCACTAGTTTTTCAAAACTCTACAATCCTGTCCCAAACTACTCTGAAAACAGATGGATTCTAACCCACTCAACTGACTCTGGACTGTTACAAGTTTCCAAAAAGCAAGCAGAAATCCTCGAAGTCGCAGATGTTGCATTGACAGAACCTGCATTGGCAGGAAGCTCACACAACCCGCTTCAGAGTCACTCAGCTCTGTACCTGCATTGTGTTCTTTTCAAGTTGTGGGCACGTAGCCAATTTACTGGACTAATTATTGGGATCAATTATTGTGATAATTACAGCAACTAATCTGTGAGGACAATGGAGGCATTTTCCTCATGAAAGTCAGGGAAGGGGCAGAAATGTTATACAAGCCCCTAAGTCATGGTCTGGACAGGAATCCCAAGTCTAACTCTGAGCTCCGTGTCCTTTCTGTGGAGTAAGCAAGGAAATGTGCTAAGGTCCTGCCCCACATCATATATCTGACACAGCACTTCCATCCTTCAGAATGTTTCTAGTTAATAATATACCCACACCCACCTTCCATGCATTCCAAAACTGAATGTCAAGTTCCTAGAAAGCTGAAATAAATGAAGAAAGATTTCATTGAGATGGGAGAAGGGGGAAAGGGATGCTGGTCAGGAAGGAGATTTCTTATATTAATAGTTGGTGATCTTTGGGTTTTAGATCATGTTTCAGGTTTTCCAAAGCTTTATGCTTTATTTTTGCCAGTGAGAAAAAAAAATCGATGATTTTTAGCATAAATGTAACCAAATAATGAGAAAAGGATTAAAAAAAATAAAAGCCAAGTAATTGCTGTGTGAGAGACTGAGGACAGTGGTTGCATCAGGTACTTATCCGATTCAGCCCATCTCTGCCAGTCCCTTCCTCTGAACTGGGACTGTTTTTGCAAAATAAAAGCAAATGATGTCATTGTGACAATAGTGAACTTCCATGGTTAGACAGATGGAATCAAGGTCATGCGCTATCCACTCTAATCTGGTGGATTCTTTGTCCCATGACTGATTGATCCATCATGAGTGACTAGACCCCCTAAAAGAGGCTGCTTGAATGTGTGTTGCTCTATTTTTGGTCAATAAATCCCTGCTGATATAGTAAAATGGTTTGGAAAAATAAAGATAAATAACCTAACAATGGTACCCAATTCATTATTGCTGCCAGCCCTCATGAATAAAATGAATTCAATACTGCCGCTGACCCTCGTGCATTAAATGTGAGTTATGTTTTAACATGAACATGCCCTGCCATGGCTTTATCTAGGACAATGGGCTTTTTTATGTGAAATTGTTGGACATGGAATGTTTGCTTTCTCCCTAAATTTCATGTTAAAACACTAAGCATCAATTTAATGGCATTTGGAAACAGGTTCTTTTGAAGATAACTAGATTAGAGCAGGCTGAAGTGGAAACTAAAGGGTTCTTTGGAAAGAAGGTTGGATAGTGTTTTGATGGGGCAAACACGTGAAGGAACATTCAGCTGAAGTAGACATAGGGGAAAGGATGTTCTGCTAAAGCAAGCACATGAAAGGACATGTATTGGGCCACCTTAACATTTCACAGTTGAATTGCATTGGTCAGGACTCCATAGAGAGAAATGCACCAAAACACTTATGGTGGCATTTGGTAGCTTTTTTGTTGCTTCCATGGACATGGGATGGTTAGCAGAGTGATGTCAGCTGAGGCAATATACATGCTGGGACAAGACATGTGGAAAACACATGATGTTTGGAGGGTATAAATGGGGCTGAGCTAGGCTTGCTTATAGAGCTAGCTGTGCCTTGCTTATGGGTCTTGTGTCTTTGATGATCTTTGCTTCCCTGAGAGAGGCATTGCTGAGAACTTCTCACATTCTTCCTGGTCCCTTTTGCTGACTATAGCCGAGGCTAAGGCCTGGCTGTCTCTGTTAGGTCATGACACTGTTGTTGCTAACCTGACTCAACTGAACTGGACTGCTGGTGCATCCATGAAATGTTTGCGAGTGAATCGACCTAGCGCTGCTAACCCGTGAACTGAACTACTGATTTCCATACAACACAGATGGGAGTTGCTCCAAAGAAGCTTTCTAGGTAGGTCCGCTTCCCCCCTTTCTTTCCCACTACCTCTGGTGGGTGGTGGGCTAGAAAGGAGGTTAAAGCATTTAAGAACCATCATTAAAAATAGGTTTTGGAAAAAATTAAAGTTACAGCAGGTCATGAGCGTAGGGCCCTGGTGAGTATAAATGCCCTTCTTAGAAAAAGGTCTCTGTTGTTATCTCTCCCTTTTCGTTTCTGATTTTGTTAATTTGGATACTGTCTCTGTGCCCTCTGGCTAGTCTGGCTAAGGGCTTATCTATCTTGTTGATTTTCTCAAAGAACCAACTCCTCGTTTTGTTGATTCTTTGTATGGTTTTATTTGTTTCTACTTGATTGATTTCAGCCCTGAGTTTGATGATTTCCTGCCTTCTACTCCTCTTTGGTGTATTTACTTCTTTTTGTTCCAGGGCTTTCAGGTGTGCCATTAGGCTGATAGTGTATGCTGTCTCCCGTTTCTTTTTGGCGGCACTCAGGGCTATGAATTTTCCTCTTAGCACCGCTTTCATTGTGTCCCATAAATTAGCGTATGTTGTGCCTTCATTTTCATTAAATTTTAAAAAGTCTTTGATTTCTTTCTTTATTTCCTCCTTGACCAAGTTATCATTGAGTAGAGCATTGTTCAGCCTCCATGTGTATGTGGGTTTTCTGTTGTTTTTTGTTGTCATTGAAGACCACCCTTATTCCATAGTGATCTGATAGGAGGCATGGGATTAGTTCGATCTTCTTCTTCTGTTGAGGTCTGATTTGTGGCCAATTATATGGTCGATTTTGGAGAAGGTACCATGAGGTGCTGAGAAGAAGGTATATTCTTTAGCTCTAGGATGAAATGTTCTCTATATATCTGTTAGTTCCATTTGGTCCAAGGCTTCAATTAGATTCACTGTGTCCCTGTTTAGTTTCTGCTTTCCTGAACGATCCATTTCAGAGAGCGGGGTGTTGAAGTCACCCACTATTATTGTGTGGGGTGCAATGTGTGCTTTGAGCTTTAGTAAAGTTTCTTTTACGAATGAGGGTGCCCTTGCATTTGGAGCATAGATATTCAGAATTGAGAGTTCTTCCTGGTGGATTTTTCCTTTGATCAGTATGTAGTGTCCTTCTGTGTCTTTTTTGATGACTTTAGGTTGAAAATCAATTTTATCTGATATTAGGATGGCTACTCCGGCTCGTTTCCTGGGGCCATTTTCTTGTAAAATTGTTTTCCAGCCTTTTACTCTGAGGTAGTGTTTGTCTTTGACACTGAGGTGCGTTTCCTGCATGCAGCAAAATGCATGTGCCCACACACATACATAAAATAAATAAATAAATATATTTAAATATGTCTCTTTCTGTGGCCACATACCAAGAAAATTCATGCATGGACATAATCAGAAAAAAGAGATCCTGTCGGCACCTGATTTTGGAATTCCAGCCCCTAGACCCCTGAGAAGATGAGAGCGGTTGAAGCTGCCCAGAATGCAGCCTTAGGACAACCTGAACTGGGGTGCTGGTGAAGACTGGTCATCCCTTACTCACACCAGCTCCACCTAGATAAAGCTAGCTGCTTGCTGCTGTAAAAGTGGCATGCATTCCAGGAAAGATCAGACTTTGGATTTTAAATTTAGATCTTTTTCTAGTGCTGTGTCTTAGGCTACTCTCCAGAGATGCTGGGTGGTGGCAGCAAGCCACAGTCCCTGGACAGGACAGTCAGGAGGGAAACCATTCCCTGCACAGCTCAGCGCCACTCCATGAGTCAGCAAAGGAAGCACACTTTAAACTTGGGATAGTTTCAACTAAAAGGGATGCTGTTAAGAAATAATCCTATCTATCTATCTGTCTGTCTGTCTGTCTGTCTGTCTGTGTCTGTCTGTTTTTGTCTGTCTTTCTATTATCTATCTCTCATCTATCTCCTCTCTCTCTCTCTCTCTCTCTCTCTCTCTCTCTCTCTCTCTCTCTCTGTGTGTGTGTATGTGTGTGTGTTATGTCTTTCTGTCTCCACCAACTACCTAAAGGGCTCTGCTTTCCTATACATATATTTTAAATACTCACTCATCACAGTCCAGCCACCTACCACACAATCAGGACCACCTGCAGCCAGGACCTTAAGCCTCTCAATATCAACAATTCTTTGTAGGATCAGACAACTCACAAAGTTAGAATTCCTCACTCACTGGGGAGCCCGACAATCCTTGGTTAAGCTTCTCCTGGGAAAACTAATGAGGTTCTTAGTGAGCAAATCCATTCCCTAGAAGAAATAAATAGAGACGTTTAGCTTTAAATGTCTGTACAAGAGAAACAGTGACTGGTAGCCCTCGCTGACTCTCCATACGCACACTTCCAAGGCAAATCAATAATTCTAGAAGTGTTTTTGTTGGAACAGGAATGTACTCACTGGAAAAAAATGTATGTCAATCAAGAGTAAAGTTGTAAGTAGAATGGTTACTGCAATAAATAGATCTTTAATCTTCTCTCTAATCAAAGGCACTCTTCAATGGTCGCATCCCTTGCTCGTTTGCATTTTACTATAGATAAAAAATGCCCAAAGTTGGCTTCCTGGAAATTAAACTCTTCTTACTTGACCTGAAGCCAAGGGAATGTATTCCTTAATTCCAGTTTTACAGCCGGTGTTTTACAAGCCTTAAATGTGAAAGAAAGAAAGAAAGAAAGAAAGAAAGAAAGAAAGAAAGAAAGAAAGAAAGAAAGAAAGAAAGAAAGAAAGAAAGAAAGAAGAAAAAAGAAAAGGGGTTTTGTTCTTTTCATCTTGTAAATAGATTTTAAAAATTTTATTATTTAGATCGGTGCTCATGCTGGATAATTTAACAATAGAGCTTACATTTTTACAAAATTCAAGGTATCTATTCTTTAAGAAGCACAGTGACTACTGAGATTTCATACAATGAGCAACCGCTCTGGCTCTTATATAAAAGCAAGCTCCCTCTTCAAATCTGAATGAGCAATCTCCTACCAAGTGAAATGTTTTCCCAACCTGATCTGGCCTGAATTCAGCTACTTGGTTATATAAATGCTTTTTGTATTTTCTGTTTGAAAGCCAGTATTTATCTGCATACTTGACCTAAAACTGTACACTTTTCTCCATGAAAAATCACAATAGAAAATGTGTGGCACAACACGTTCTCCTAGATTACCTTCCCCAGTATATCACTTCGACACAGCAAATAAATGGGGTGACAATGTAAAGCAAAGCTTAGTCACCTAAAATGGAATGAATTCTACCTTAACATTTATGTTCATAATCTAGATTCAAAATTGTATTGATTCTCATGGTTGTAATGTGAAAACATTTTCATTTTGTAAACAAGGCAGAAAGACAGTTTTGTAGCTTCTGTTCAGGCCATAGTGACCCAATTACCTGGTCAAAGGGCTGCGTGGATGCAAGAGACAGGGTGAGTTAAACTTTAACTCCTGGGAATTGTAAACCAAACCTACAGCCACTGAACCTTTGGAGTTTGATACGATGATTAGGATATAACCAAAGTGGCATGCTGAATTCGCCATAATCAAGGAAACTTTTCCGGGTGGGGAACCTCAGAAATTACTCAGGTATGGCTCCTGTTTTTTTGTATTTTCTGTTTCAATTCTGGGTTGTTGTTGTCTGTTAGATTGCATGAAAACAACCTGTGTGTGCTCCTTACTGTCCCTGAGCCTAATCCAGAGAATAGTCGTTTGACAAAGAAACCAACCAAAAAGCAAAACGATGTCTTAGACTGATTCTGTCTTCACAGGCAGGGATAAATTCCATGATATACTTCTTGATTGGGTATGTTTCCAAGACTTGTGGAAAGCGAAGTCATCACTGTGGGCTCACAAGTGGAACTCGTGCTGCAAACCCAACTTCCAGCTAGCTATCAGGGAGAGCTGTATTTCACTGTCTGTCCTGACCTCTAGGACCTGGAAACAGAAACAGTGATTAAGAAAAGACATAGTTTCACATTCCAACAGCCTTCTGAGTTCCGTGTATCAGTCCTGATTCCTCTCATACTTTAGACCCCATCTATTCAATTAACTTCTGTGTGCTACCACCCTAAAAAGAAGAATCAGGATGAATTCTTGCTATTTCTTCTGCTATTAGCCTACTAACCAGAATGATATCCTAAGACATTTGCTTTTGATTCTAGCAAGGAAAGACAGCATTATGTGTTTGGTTTTGAGTGTGTTAAATCTCAACCCTGAGGTGTCTATTTATTCGATTGCTTTCACAGACTAAGCAAACAGGACAGCATATGTATTTTCACAATATCCTTTTTATTATCCCTAAAAGATAGCTAAGAACCAAAATACAATGGCTCTAAAGTGGGAAATAGATCAGGGCATTTTCTGCCTTATCAGAAATCTCAACTCTCTGCCGGAAGAGTTAGTGTTGCTTTACTATCAGCAATGTAAGCCACCAAGCAGCCCCATTAAACACATCTCTGTACTAGTGCAAGTTCCAGATGGAAGTCTCCAAGGGGATGAAAACTGAGAAATCATTTGTACATCCTAGGAGGTTAATGTTTTGTAAGGTAAATATTAGCAAATTTCCACTCGAGTTGTAACTTAGGAGAATCAAATTGAGTTGGTCTAGCTTGAAACACCAAAGTGCTAAACACCATGCACTGTCAGGGAACGGAATCTGAAAATAAAAGTGAAGTCACTTACTTGTACAAACAAATAGGGGTTCCCCTGCTGACACAGAGACATAGACATGCCTTGTTTATTTTTAAGGCTATGTTTTCTGGAATAATAGGGTACTTCTCAGCTTAAAAATGCATACATCTTGATGTTCCAATTTGCTATGCATTAAATATAGGTAAAAGACAAAATACAGTTGGCTAAAGACAGCTTGTTTTAAGTGACACTCACAGAACACTGTAACGAATCCAAAATCATGGGTAGCTGTTTTTAACTAGACAAGTTAATCTGTGATGTTTCAATATCAACATTACCTCCACTGTACTTGGGGAGCATAGGGAGTCACAAACATGTGTCTCCAACAGTCAATCAAATGAGCTGAGTAAGACAGCAGAAAGCAGTTCTTCTTACCATTTGGGTGTTCTTCAGTATAACAGTAATCTTTGTTAAGTATTAGATTATCAAGCACATTTCTAAGCACATGCTATAAGTTTAATCTCATGTTATTCTTAGAACACCCAGATGAAGCCAATACTATCATTATACTATACTACTGTATCCTGTTATTAGATTGAGGAGCAGACAAATTATTTAACAGGCTTGATGTTAAAGGCAAGTGACATAGTCAGGTTACGTGGCCAGGTGGTCTGCTTGCAGAACACACGGGTGCTCTGTACTCAAGTCACTAGGATTTACTATGTGTACATGGGTGTTTTTCATTGGGACTAGCCAAAAGAACAGGTAATACAGTTTCCTAGCCTTTATTTATAGAGAACTTTTTCTTCCAGGAGCATTTGTCTGTCAGCATCTCTCCAAAATTTTTACTCGTTAGGCTATAGGCTAAGAGTAAAATACTTTTATAGCCCATGCCTATTATTTGCATTAACCATATCAACTGCAATCACCACATTTGGATTGATCTCAGTCAAAACTTCCAAGAAATCACATATTTTCATAATGCTCCACCAAACAAAGCCATGGCCAGATTAAAAGCTTTAAAATTGACTGCAGCAAGACTGCCCTACTCTTTTAGAGATATACTCAGGCAGGAACAGTTACCCCAAACCTCCTGGGCCTGTGACGCTGTATACATTATTTGAGTTCTCAAGATCTCAGATTCCTCAGATGTGAATTGAATGTGTTATCTACCTACAGGACATCATAAAGATTGTTAGACAGAGCACTGGTGCCTAGGAACCAATTGACCTCTTCTACCACGTTCCCATTAATAACATTTTTTTTCCAGAAAAACTTAAACTGTCCAAACTTACCACCCACTAGCTTTCTCAAAACAATTCCATTAAAATAGAAAACTATATAAATAAAGAAACTCATTATTTACAAAAGCTATTGCACTTCTTTTATACATAAACACACACACACACACACACACACACACACACAACTACAAACAGGATAAATTTTATTTTAGAGACTTTCTCAAAGCTGCTATAAAAATTCAACATGTCTGTATTGACCCCCATAGTTTCACACTCTGACATTCTGACACTGTATATGTTAACTTTATTACACAGGCAGATGGTTTCAAAACTATTTTGGTAACTATCTAAAAACTCTGGTATCCCTTAGGATGCTGGGTAATACTTTAGGTACTATTGCCCAATGGCTTTCATTACCACATGTGTCTGTACGTGACTCCGAAAGTTCAAACAAGACAGTATCGATTGACAGAGGATAAACATCGCTTTATCTTACCCATAGACACAGTAACTAGGTTTCTCTCAAGTGCAACTCCAACAGTCCAAACTCCCCCAGGAAAGGCAGTTGGAAGAGAAACCTCACTTCTGCAGTGACCGTGCATATTCAACATCTAAAACCCATCTGTCCCTTAGCTTAAGACTGCAAATCTAGTCAGTTATCATTAACAAATATTTACTGCCAAATGGATCAGGAAAGTTGACATATCATTTTAAGCCATCAACCAGGCTATAAGCTTTTAAGATTATTTAGAATTTTATTTTTCTAATTGCATCATGTTCTCCCTTCTCTTTCCTCCTCCTGACCCTTCCCAAGTTCCTCCCATTGCTTTCTCAAATACATGACCTGTTTGTGTGTGTGTGTGTGTGTGTGTGTGTGTGTGTGTGTGTGTGTGTGTGTGTGCAGGGTGGGAAGATGATAGATGATAGATAGATAGATAGATAGATAGATAGATAGATAGATAGATAGATAGATAGATAGATAGATATAATTAGATATTCTTAAATATATAAATACAATCTATTTAGATCATTAGATCATATGGTATTACTTGTATAGATTTAGGACTGATCATTTTAATTTAATACAACCAAAGTTTTGTGTTGAATACTTTTGATGAATTCAAATAAAAGGCTAAAATATAGTCACACACTGATAATTGGTTTTGGGGATTGGGCCCAGGACCTCTGTGGTACCCAAATTCAAATCTCCTATAGAAAAACAGTGCAGGGTTTGCAGTTATATGCAGTGTTTACATATGACATATGCATGTCCTTTCACACACTCTTAGCTCTCTCTGGGCTACTTCCTGTCCCTTGCATGATTGTGTAAACACAATTAAAGAGTTCCATGCTGCGTTGTTTATCTCTTATTCAAGAGAAATGCCTGTTCATGTGCAAGACAGATGTATTTCTTTCAAATATTTTTAGTTTTTTAAAGAATTGTTTATGCATTTTTATGTATGTGCATTGTAGTTGTCTTCAGACACAACAGAAGAGTGCATCAGATCACATTACAGATGGTTGTGACCCACCATGTGGTTACTGGTTATTAAACTCAGAACCTCTGGAAGAACAGTCAGTGCTCTTAACTGCTGAGTCATCGCTCCAGTCCCATCTTCCAAATAATTTTAATCTGTGGTTGGCTGAATCTATGGATAGAGACCCTACAAATTAGGATGTCCATGTATGTTTGCTTTTGTAAAAATGATTGTTTTCACTAAACAATGGTGCCATCCTCAACTCTCTATTTTGACATTTTAGAAGGTATCTAAGCAAAGTGCTTTCTTTATGGACTTATGGAGGAAATTTTATGTGTAACAGTATTCACAATCATGTGACCATGTTCTAGGCTTGCTTGTTCTACTGGGGATTACTTTCTAGCAATACTGAGAGGAAATAGTCAAAAGGACATGATAACTCCTCATACTTGCAGAGTGTCCCGCATCAGTAAATAATATGTCTAGTCAGAATTAGCACTCAACAGTTTAATCAGATTGACTGTCTAAATAAGCAAATTCAATTATAATGCTATAAAATCCTATTTTTCAATTTGGTAGTAATGACTTTACTTCCTCCAACAATTAGGGAATAACTAACTATTGATTGGGATGCTCTATTGATTGAAAGAACACTAGGTCTGAATATGGGAATTACTTACCCTTGTACCTTATTACCATGGAATACTCTAGTTTATAAATCTATTTTAGGGCCAGAAACATAGCTCAGCAAGTAAAACCAATCACTGTGTAAGCCAGAACCCCAAGTTAAACTCCCAGAACCCATAATGAAAAGCAAGTACAAACTCCCCAAATTTCTCCTCTGGCATGTACACATCCACACTCATACCCATACATTGTACACATGCATGCATACAATAATCAACTAACAATAACAATAATTATAATGATAATAATAATAAATTTTATGGATTAAATTTGTTCTTTGACAATTTCATGTGTATGTGTGTGTGTGTGTGTGTGTGTGTGTGTGTGTGTGTGTGTGTATGGTTGCTTTCAACCTAATTTCTCTTTTGAAAAATATTAATGTTAATTCTTTGAAAATTTTATACACTGTATTTTGATCATATTTACCCACTACTTCTCTAAGATCCATTCTCACCTTCCCATGACCCTCACCTTCAGGTCCTTTTTTAAAAATTTAATAGCTAATAATCCATCAAATTAAATTTGTGCTGTCCATCCATACATATCTGGATATGAATCCACAGCAGAAGGTTGGCCCATCAGAAGCCTTATCTCCTTTACTACAATTTACTTATGCATTTATTTGGATTTTTTTGAGACTTTCACAAGTACTGTACTTACATCATTTACCTTCCCTATTATCCTTTCAACTCCTTCCTATGTCCCAGCAACTTCCTATTGAATTCATGACTTCCTGTTCCACAATTATTATATTTATACACACACACACACACACACACACACACACACACACACACACACACATTTTCAAATACAAGCTGCTAAGACCCTTTAGTACTGCTCATATGTACATATGTTTAAGGCTGACCACTTTGAACTGGATGACCTATCGCCTGTAGCTCTTCATCTATGGATGGAGCCTTGTGAGATTTCCGCAATCTATGTAGGCATGTCAATTCTGGTCTTGTTTAACTACCATATTTTTGAGATTTCATGGCTGTATCTCCTGCGACGTATGTAATAGATCCCATCCATCAGGAGATTGTTTGGTCCTCTGAGGACCCACATTCTAAAAACAAAAACAAAAATCTGCCTCTCCAAGAAGCCATCAATTGTACATAGTTTCTCTGTTAAGGGTGGGAGGCTCATGAAGCCCTTCTCACTCTATACTAGAACACTGGATTGATCTTGAGTGGTGTGCGGGTCTTCTGTATGTTTTCTTCAGGCATTCACAGCTGCTGAGTTCATAAATTCAGCCATCTATCATATCAATTTTTTATTTTTGACCTCTCTTGACATCTACTCTTACAAATTTTCTGCCCCCTCTTCTACAAAGGTTCCCAAGTAATGAGTTGTGAGTGTGATATAAATGTCACAATTGTAGTCACCACTCTATGGTCATTTACTCTCTGTACTGTCACCAGATGTGAGTTTCCACATAAACTATTGTCCAATCACTACAAAACAGAACTTGTCTGATGAGGTCTGAGACCTACACTACTCAATGAAAAAAAAAATATGTGAATTTAGAGGGAAGTTTGATACTATCTCAGTTTACCAGAATATCAGTATCAGATTCAGCCCCCAGGCTTATGAGTCCCCTTATCATGGGTTCTCAGCCAGTTTTCCAGTACAAAGCATGAGTCCCATTCTGTGGGGCAGGCCTTAACTCCAGTCAGAAAGTGGATGGTTACACCTATAACATTTGTGCCACTATTGTGCTGTCTTACCATGCCAGTCATCAATACAATCCAAGGATTCCAAGCTAAAGTAAGACTCTGAATGCCTTTTTCCCTCAGTAAGCTGCATAGTACCTTCCAGCACTTTGAAAACATTTCAACTGGGAGGAGGCTTCCTAGTCAGTACTGATGATTCCTCTGTGTTCTGTATACAATGTGTGTGATGTCACCAGAAGAAAACAGAAGCTTCTTATCCACTTCTTACTCCACTTCTGGTGGGTAACTAAGAGCAATGCCAATAGCCTGTATTGTTGTGAGGTCTCTGGCATACCTCTGACCAATAACTCAAGTCAAGGTATCCCACCTAGCACTAGACTTTGTGGGGAGGACAGCCTGTGGCTTTTGAGAAAGCATCATCCTCTTCATCCTCTGTGTAGTGCAACTCCAATTTGACTATTTTATAGGCCTACATGTATATGTTTGTTTATGTAAAAGTTATAAAATGGATTCCTATATGGCGCTTTCAAACACCTCTAGTATTGACTGTCCTTCCTCCAGCTTTCTCGTTGTTCCTACTCCTTTTTGTCTCTTTCATCCTTGTCCTGAGAATCTTTTTGTCATATTCAAGTTATTTTATTTTGTTTGTAACCCACCAAATTTTCCCACTAGACAGTTATTATGATTATGATGCTGAGTTTGGAAATAATCATTGGAGCCTAGTGGGCTCAGCAATGGGTGCAAAGCTGAAAATAGTGATTCCCACTCTCCCAGAATCCATCAGTTCAGAAATAAGGAATAGGGCCCTGTGAGCTTCGTTCCCATCAGTAACTGATTATTGGCAAAACTTGTCTTATAAATGCCTAGTGCAAATAACTGTAGCTGCTATGACTTCATGATTACAGTAGCCATGTCATTTCTAGAGAACAGAATTTTGCAGTTCTTCTCCCTATATTCTGGCTTCTATATTCTTCTTGTGCCTTCTTCCAGAATGGTCCCTGAGCCACAGAGGGAGTCATATAAGCGTATGTTTAAGAATGAACCTTCAACCTATCATTCTTAAAATCTTGGTTAGTCATGAGTCTCTTCATTCACTGCTATTCATGGAAGAGAGAAGTATCTCTTATTAGAACCAAAAATAGCATTTGTCCATGTGCATAAATATACATGGGCAGAAGGCAGTTTGGTGGCATGCCTATCTATCTAAAGATCAGTAGTAAGTTGGCCTCTAGGATCTATGACGTCCCTAAACATGATAGTATTGTTTTCATTTTTAACCAAGTTTACAATACCAAACATGAATTCCTTCTTGTGGAGCAGGCCTCATATGACATCCTGAGAATGCTTGGTTAGCCCTGTAACAGTCATGCACAAATGTGTATGTGAGCATATTTTTGATAGGTTGATAAAATAGCTCATTCAGTAGGTAACTGAGTAAGACCATTGATATATCTTCTCCCCTAGTAGTCTAAGTAGCAGTTTTCAACACTTTCAAGCTATACAGCAGAATAGAAGTATCTAGTTCAGTTCCAGCTTGATTTTTTTTATATCTGACAATCAATGTGTGTGGTATCATCAGAAATAGACTCTTATCATCTAGTTCTGGTGGACAAACAAGATAGGAACCTGTACAGTTTGAGGAGACTTCTGTGGGCTTACTAACCAGCAATTCCTAAAAAAGCATCCCACACTGGATGGCGCTGTTCTTTAGCATCCTACTGCTTCTGCAAGTGGTAGTAACAAGCAAATGTTTTTAAAGTATTTCATGCCTAAGAATTTAAATGAGTTTAATGTCAAACTTCTTTGTGCTCATTTTAGTACGTTCTGGTTTAAAGTAAATGAGTTATGATTCATCACTCCAGGGGTTCAAGATGGTTAAAGAAAATGTTACCCATTTATGCAGAACACTACTGATTCACAGGTCTTCAGCTATTCTAGTAGAGATCAACTGACTTATCAATCAGTCAGAGACTAAATGAAACAATAAAGTAAGGGTACATTAAGGTGAATGAAAAGCCAGTTCCAAAGAGGCTCCAGAGGAAAGCAGCCCTAAAACAAACTGAGCCATTCAGTTACTATGGAGGAATGCAGTGGGAGAAATGGAAGCACAGACAGTCATAAAATCTCCTAACAGACTGCAGGAGAGGGCAAAGCTTTACAGACAGATGCAGTTGTTTTCTGTTTCTAGTAGTCTTAGTAATCTTCACTTTTGCTGATTTATTGGGCTTCTGCGTAGCACTCATCAGCTGGGGCTGTTAGCGTGAAACAAACAGGCTTATTAGATGTACTCAAGCCCTATTGTTTCTGATTATTTGTTCTGGAAGTCAGGAATCTAAATCTGATATCATGGGGGAATGAACAATGTTGGGAGAAGAATTTTCTAATCCTCTTTCTTGAAGCCGCATAGCGGCACACACACACACACACACACACACACACTCCCAGCAGGATGCAGACATTTACTCCTAACCAATTAGAACTTTCAAACTGTAATTATGAGAATAGTAGTATTAATAATAAGTTAACTTCAACATACTCCCATAGCTCTTCCACATGCCAGGCACTTTGGTGAACCAGTTTATTATTTCTGCAAAATAGATACTATTACTATATCATTTTCCCAAAAGAATCTAAGGCTTAGGAATATGAAGAACAAGCCACACCATATGCATCAGCTTGCAAACTAAGAGCAGATTGGTGATTCTAAAATGTATTGCAGCTTGGAATGGGATGGAAATTGAGATCTCTTGAAAGAAAAACTCACAGGATGCACCAAGAATAGAAAATGTCTTTTTAAAAACAATAATCACTGGGAAGTTGGGACAGCCAGGTTCTGAGACAGACAGGCATAATATCGCTTGAGACTCGGGCGGCTTGTGTGTATGCGGCTCCCAACTGCTGGGCTGATCTGCAGTAACCAGCGCGCCAGCTCGGCTGTGGGACTTCTGCCTGGCAGAGGGACCCCGCACTGGGCGGGAGCCTACCAGCTTTCCTTCTGCGAACTCTGTTCCCGCAGACTGCACTGAATAGACAGGTACCCAGGCTCTCTCCCCAATATAACATCACTTGGGACACGGCCTGTTGGGGCTTCCGTCTGCGCCCAAGAACGGGTCAGCGCTGTGGTCGTCTGGGTGCCAGATCTGTAGGCCATCGCGTCTGCAGGGTGAACAGCACCACGGAGAGTGTGCAGAGTGCACTCCACCATCTTTGCTCCAGTGGCTGGGAAGTTGGGACAGCCAGGTTCTGAGACAGACAGGCATAATATCACTTGGGTCTTGGGCGGATTGTGTGCACGTGGCTCCCAAGAGCTGGGCAGATCTGCAGTAACCAGCGTGCTAGCTCTGCTGTGGGACTTCTGCCTGGCAGAGGGACGCCCCCTCCCCCCCCTAGGAGAGATCACACACCCCTGCACAGGGCCGGAGCCTACCAGCCTCCCTTTGGCGACCTCTGCTCCAAGAATCCACTAGGTTGAGCCTTTGGATGTGCAAGGCCTCCCCAATATAAGATCACTTGGGGCAAGGCACATTAGGGCTCCAAAGTCACTCAGGAGCAGGCAGGCCCCAGAAATCGGTGCCAGGGGAATCCTGGTAATCCAGGGGGGACAGAAATAGCTTTGCAGGCTCACAGGAGGTCGAACCAACAGCCAGTGGCAGCAGGACCAACTAACATCAGAGGTATCCAGATGGCAAAAGGCAAACGTAGGAATGTTACTAACAGAAATCAAAGTAATGTGGGACCATCCGAACCCAACTCTCCAACAGCAGCAAGTCCTGGATACCCCACCACACCCGAAAGACAAGATCTGGATTTAAAATCACTTCTCATGATGCTATTAGAGGATCACAAGAAGGACACAAATAAATCTCATAAAGAGTTACAGGAGACCATGAATCAACGGTTAGAAGCCCGTACAAAGGAAACACAAAAATCGCTTAGAGAAATGCGGGAGAACATGGATCAAAAGATGGAGGCGCACAAGGAGACAACACAAAAATCGCTTAACGAGATGAATCAACGGGTAGATGCACTCACAAAGGAATCACAAAATTGGCATAAAGAAATGCAGAAGAATATGGGTCAACAGACGGATGCCCATAAGGAGGCAACACAAAAATTGCTTAAAGAAATGAATCAACGGTTAGATGCCCTTACAAAGGAAACACGAGAACTGCTTAAAGAAATGCAGGAGACAATGGATCAACAGATGGATTCCCATGAGGAGGAAACACAAAAATCGCTCAGAGAAATGCAGGAGAACGTGGGTCATCAGGAAGAAATCCTGAAAGAGGTAATGCAAAAATACTTTAAAGAAATACAGGAAAATACAAACAAACAAGGGAAGGATCTCAGCAAATCCATCCAGGAACTAAAAAAGGAAGTAGAAACAACTAAGAAATCACAAAGGGAGACAACTTTGGAGATAGAAAACCTTGGGAAGAAATCAGGAGTCATAGATGCAAACATAAACAATAGAATACAAGAGATGGAAGAAAGAACCTCAGGTGCTGAAGATTCCATAGAAAGCATCGACTCAACAGTCAAAGAAAATGCAAAATGCAAAAAACGTGTAACCCAAAACATCCAGGAAATCCAGGACACAATGAGAAGACCAAACCTAAGGATTATAGGTATAGATGAGAGTGAAGATTTGCAACTTAAAGGGCCAGTAAATATCTTCAACAAAATTATGGAGGAAAACTTCCCTAACCTAAAGAGAGAGATGCCGATGAACGTACAAGAAGCCTACAGAACCACAAACAGACTGGACCAGAACAGAAATACCTCCCGTCACATAATAATCAAAACACCGAATGTTCTAAACAAAGAAAGAATACTAAAAGCAGTAAGAGAAAAGGGCCAAGTAACATACAAAGGAAGACCTATCCGAATCACATCAGACTTCTCACCAGAGACTATGAAAGCCAGAAGATCCTGGGCAGATCTCATGCAGACACTAAGACAGCACAAATGCCAGCCTAGACTACTATACCCAGCAAAACTCTCAATCACCATAGATGGAGAGACCAAGATATTCCATGATAAAACCAAATTTTCACAATATCTTTCCACAAATCCAGCCCTGCAACGGATAATAGGTGGAAACCTCCAATATAGGGAGAGAAACAACACCCTGGAAAAAATGACATAATAACCTTCTTGAATCAAACCCAAAAGTAGATAACCACTCAAACATAAAGATAGCGTCAAGAATGGCAGATGGCAATAATCACTATGCCTTAATCTCTCTTAATATCAATGGTCTCAATTCCCCAATTAAAAGACATAGACTAGCAGACTGGATACGTAAACAGGACCCAGCATTTTGCTGCATGCAGGAAACGCACCTCAGTGTCAAAGACAAACACTACCTCAGAGTAAAAGGCTGGAAAACAATTTTACAAGCAAATGGCCCCAAGAAACGAGGTGGAGTAGCCATCCTAATATCAGATAAAATTGATTTTCAACCTAAAGTCATCAAAAAAGACAGAGAAGGACACTACATACTGATCAAGGGAAAAATCCACCATCAAGAACTCTCAATTCTGAATATCTATGCTCCAAATGCAAGGGCACCCTCATTCGTAGAAGAAGCTTTACTAAAACTCAAAGCACACATCACACTGCACACAATAATAGTGGGTGACTTCAACACCCCGCTCTCTGAAATGGATCGTTCAGGAAAGCAGAAACTAAACGGGGACACAGTGAATCTAATTGAAGCCTTGGACCAAATGGAACTAACTGATATATATAGAACATTTCATCCTAGAGCTAAAGAATACACCTTCTTCTCAGCTCCTCATGGTACCTTCTCCAAAATTGACCATATAATTGGTCACAAATCAGACCTCAACAGATATAAGAAGATAGAAATAATCCCATGCCTCCTATCAGATCACTATGGAATAAGGGTGGTCTTCAATAGCAACAAAAACAAAAGAAAACCCACATACACATGGAGGCTGAACAATGCTCTACTCAATGATAACTTGGTCAAGGTGGAAATAAAGAAAGAAATCAAAGACTTTTGAAAGTTAATGAAAATGAAGGCACAACATACCCTAATTTATGGGACACAATGAAAGCAGTGCTAAGAGGAAAATTCATAGCCCTGAGTGCCACCAAAAAGAAACGGGAGACAGCATACACTAACAGCTTAATGGCACACCTGAAAGCCCTGGAACAAAAAGAAGCAAATACACCAAAGAGGAGTAGAAGGCAGGAAATCATCAAACTCAGGGCTGAAATCAATCAAGTAGAAACAAATAAAACCATACAAAGAATCAACAAAACGAGGAGTTGGTTCTTTGAGAAAATCAACAAGATAGATAAGCCCTTAGCCAGACTAACCAGAGAGCACAGAGATAGTATCCAAATTAATAAAATCAGAAACGAAAAGGGAGAGATAACAACAGAAACTGAGGAAATTCAAAAAATCATCAGATCCTACTACAAAAACCTGTACTCAACACAACTAGAAAATCTTGAGGAAATGGACAATTTCCTTGACAGATACCAAGTACCAAAATTAAGTCAGGATCAAATAGACCATCTAAACTGTCCTATAACCCCTGAAGAAATAGAAGTTGTCATTGGAAGTCTTCCAACCAAAAAAAGCACAGGTCCGGATGGTTTTAGTGCAGAATTCTATCAGACCTTCAAAGAAGACCTAACACCAATACTCTTCAAACTGTTCCACAAAATAGAAACAGAAGGAACACTACCCAACTCGTTCTATGAAGCCACAATTACACTAATACCAAAAGCACACAAAGATCCGACAAAGAAAGAGAATCTCAGGCCAATCTCTCTTATGAATATCGATGCAAAAATACTCAATAAAATTCTTGCCAACCGAATCCAAGAACACATCAAAACGATCATTCACCACGATCAAGTAGGCTTCATCCCAGGGATGCAGGGATGGTTCAATATAAGGAAATCCATCAATGTAATCCACTACATAAACAATCTCAAAGAAAAAAACCACATGGTCATCTCATTAGATGCTGAGAAAGCATTTGACAAAATTCAGCATCCTTTCATGCTAAAAGTCTTGGAAAGATCAGGAATTCAAGGCCCATATCTAAACATAGTAAAAGCAATTTACAGCAAACCGGTAGCCAGCATCAATCTAAATGGAGAGAAACTTGAAGCAATCCCACTAAAATCAGGGACGAGACAAGGCTGCCCTCTCTCTCCATATCTTTTCAATATAGTACTTGAAGTTCTAGCTAGAGCAATAAGACAACAAAAAGAGGTTAAAGGGATACAAATTGGAAAGGAAGAAGTCAAACTATCACTATTTGCAGACGATATGATAGTATACTTAAGCGACCCAAAGAACTCCACCAGAGAACTCCTACAGCCGATAAATGACTTCAGCAAAGTGGCCGGATATAAAATCAACTCAAGCAAGTCAGAAGCCTTCCTATACTCAAAGGATAAGCAGGCTGAGAAAGAAATAAAAGAAATAATATCCTTCACGATAGCCACAAACCATATTAAGTATCTTGGCGTGACTCTAACCAAACAAGTGAAAGATCTGTATGACAAGAACTTCAAGTCTCTGAAGAAAGAAATTGAAGAAGACCTCAGAAGATGGAAAAATCTGCCATGCTCATGGATTGGCAGGATTAATATAGTAAAAATGAGCATCTTACCAAAAGTAATACACAGATTCAATGCAATCCCCATCAAAATCCCAACTCAATTCTTCATAGAGTTAGAAAGAGCAATTCAAAAATTCATCTGGAATAACAGAAAACCCAGAATAGCTAAAACTATTCTCAAGAGTAAAAGAACCTCTGGAGGAATCAGTATCCCGGACCTCAAGCTGTACTACAGAGAAATAGTGTTAAAAACCGCATGGTATTGGTACAGTAACAGACATGTAGATCAATGGAACAGAATTGAAGACCCAGAAATGAATCCACACTCCTATGGTCACTTGATCTTTGACAAAGGAGCTAAAACCATCCAGTGGAAAAAAGATAGCCTTTTCAACAAATGGTGCTGGCTCAGCTGGAGGTCAACATGCAGAAGAATGCAAATTGACCCATTCTTATCTCCTTGCACTAAGCTCAATTCCAAGTGGATCAAGGACCTCCGCATAAAACCAGACACACTGAAACTAATAGAAAGGAAACTAGGGAAGAACCTTGAACATATGGGCACAGGGGAGAATTTCCTGAACAGAACTCCAATAGCTTATGCTCTAAGATCAAGAATTGACAAATGGGACCTCATTAAATTACAAAGTTTTTGCAAGGCAAAAGACACTGTCAAAAAGACAAAGCGGCAACCAACTAACTGGGAAATGATCTTTACCAACCTTACATCCGACAGAGGGCTAATATCCAATATATACAAAGAACTCAAGAAGTTAAACTCCAGAGAGGCAAGTAACCCTATTAAAAAATGGGGTACAGAGCTAAACAAAGAGTTCTCACCTGAAGAATATCTAATGGCTGAGAAGCACCTAAAGAGATGTTCATCATCCTTAGTCATTAGGGAAATGCAAATCAAAACAACCCTGAGATTCCATCTCACACCAGTCAGGATGGCTAAGATCAAAAACACAGGAGACAGCAGTTGTTGGCAAGGATGTGGAGAAAGAGGAACACTCCTCCACTGCTGGTGGAATTGCAAGCTGGTACAACCACTCTGGAAAGCAGTCTGGCGGTTCCTCAGAAAACTGGGCATGACACTCCCGGAGGATCCGGCTATACCACTCCTGGGCATATACCCAGAGGCTTTACCTGCATGCAATAAGGACACATGCTCCACTATGTTCATAGCAGCCTTATTTATAATAGCCAGAAGCTGGAAAGAACCCAGATGTCCCTCAACGGAGGAATGGATTCAGAAGATGTGGTATATCTACACAATGGAATACTACTCTGCAATTAAAAACAATGAATTCACGAAATTCCTAGGCAAATGGTCAGATCTTGAAAATATCATCCTTAGTGAGGTAACCCAATCACAAAAGAACACACATGGTATGCAGTCACTGATAAGGGGATATTGACCCAGAATCTCGGAATACCCTAGACACAATCTGCATATCAATAGATTTCTAAGAAGATGGAAGGAGAGACCCCTGGTCCTGGAAAGACTGGATGTAGGGAAACGCCAGGACAGAGTAACGAGAGGGGGTTGAATGGAGAAAAGAAGGAGGGAAGGGGGCTTATGGGACATTCGGGGAGGGAGGAAACGGGAAAGGGGAAATGATTTGGAATGTAAATTAAAAAAATAAAATAAAATAAATAATAAAAAAAAACCTAAAAAAAAACCAATCAAAATTCAAAACTCGAGCCTTCTATTGGGCCATTGCTTTATATTACTGTTCACTGTACACATCTCTATTTCATCCTGATTCTCCGCAAATTCTAGGAGGCAGGCTAATAGGTCCTCCAATGTCAGTAAGACCTGTATCTTCATTAAGTCTCACATTCCTCTCTATGACCAGATTCAAAGACAAACAAATTCAGTTAAAGGAAACTCAGCTGTGACTTATGGACTAACACAGTGGCAGGACTAGCCATAGAGTTATCACTGAACACATGAAACAATTATCATAAAGGACCTGGCTGCCTCACATCGAAATTCTTATAATGTCTAGAAGATAACAAATTATCTCTAGAGAAACACATCCTTCTCTCAGTAGGAGGAATAACTAGCCCTGTGTGTATACAGGGAGTCCTGGATGAGACCACCTTCATTTGTAACTTTAAATGGAGACTCAAATACTGCAAATTATGACTTCACCAACCTTAATTGAGTATGATTCATTTAGCATTAGAGTGAATTTTCTTTCATGTTTCCTAGAGAAACAAATTAGTTGGGAGGCATACTGTGAGCTCTGGCACTCAAAGCCTAAACAAGCTCAAGTATTACAAAGCTATGTGGGAATGGTAATTAGGGAAGGGAAAGTTGAATAGTGGAGGAGAGAAGGCATGGAGGAGAGAGTAAAATGATGGACTTGAAGCAGGTGTCTGTGAGAACAGTTAACTTATTAAACAATTCTAACTTCTTATTAGTCACGGGAGCATCATATATACTAGACACTGACTCCAGCGTGTCCCTCACACCCTCGCTGTAACAAACGCATGGTGAATGTGCAGGGGCCTGAACTGCCATCACCCTGAGAATGTTATTATGTGGTCCTTTTTGATACCTGAGTGGGAATCTCTAAAATGGAACTGGCAAGAGCACTTGTGGGCTAATATGACTGTCTGAATTTGATGTCTACATCCCACAAGGTAGCAGAGCAGAAGAGACTCCTGACAAACATCCTCTGACTCCACACATGTACCATTTGTGCACCTAATACATAAACACACATACTAATGCAGAGACACACACAGAGACACGTGTGTACACATGCATGCACACATATACTAAATATATAAATAAATTAAATTCAAAAAGCTCTAATGAGGCTAGAGAACTGGCTCAGTAAAGAAAACTGGCTGTTCTTCCTGATGACCAAGGTTCAATTTCCAGCACCCACACAGCTGCTCACAATCATCTGTAACATTGGTTCTAGGAGATCCAGTAACCTCTCTGGTCTATATGGACACCATGCACTCACATAGTGTGCAAATATACATACATTCAAAATACTCATAAACATAAATTTAAAATCAAAACAACTTATAATGTCTACAAACTCATTTTTACTTACTTTTCAGAAATAACACATAGAATTAAATATATTTTATAATAATAATGCTCATTTATTATCTCAGAATTCAAAGGATTAGATAAAGCCCAATAATATATGGTGTTGACATGGCAGAAAGAAATATTATGTTAAAACAGAAATTTCTAGTCTGAGAATCCCTAGATTCATAGCCTTGCTCGACCAACTGACTTTGGGTCAATTACTTAACTTCTACTAAAATTAAGGTTATTTTTCAAAGGAGATCAGAATTTATATGTGAACTGCTTAAGACAACACCAAGCAAGGGTAAGCCAACCTTAGATGGTGCAGCCATGATTCTTATCACAGTTCTATGCTGAGAACATGATGCTTTAGAAGAAGAAAATGGTGAGAAGAGAGGTAGACCATGAGATGAGGCATTGAGAATAGTTTTTAGGATGCAGTAAGAAGGCTGAGAAATTAACAGAATCCTCACCCCCAGTTTGCAAATGTGAGCTTGGCACCCCAGACCCCAGTTCTGTGGCAGTTTTCCCAAGGGATAAGTATTCTCTATCACTGACAGGACCTCTTGGTTTTTTGTTTGTTTGGTTGGTTGGTTGGTTGGTTGGTTTTGGTATAGAATGACTTAAAGAATCTTGGGTAATCATTAAAGCAAGCAAAGTAGAAAGATGAATCTTTACAGTACAGTATAAATCTCTCAGGCTTTGCTATTGACATAGTTACAGACAGAGAAACCAAATCACTCAACACTCATAGCCACTTATAAAACTTCAGGTAATTGTTTAAAAAGATGACTATTAGTAATCTAATGTTAGTGTGACAAAAATGCAGACATTAAATACATTATCCTGTCCCAAATCCCCTGCACAAGTATAGAAACTCCATGAAGATTATTCCTCAGAAGAACAAACTAAATGTAGAAGATAGGATGGAGGGGTGGCTAAGTGGATCATCAAGACTGCATCGAAAGAATTACAGACCAGTATCCACTAAGGGACACCGAGAAAATGTTTCCTTCTATGTGGTACAAAGAGGTGTCCTTCCGCTCCCAAGAATCCTAGCAGCTTGTCTGGTTCCAACAGTCCTAAACATTGTCCTGAGCAATCTCCACTCCATTTCTAGCCCCACATTAGTTAGCAGCTGACCATTCTTGTGAAAAGTACACAAAACTGATCCTCCTGTCACAAGTGACATGTGGATGCCAACGTCCCTGTTGGATCTGGATGCTGGACTCAACCTTGAAGAAGTTGGAGTTATTATAACAACACACACTCAGAATTGGCTTAATTACATGTACCAGCACCTCCTCATTTAAGCTTATCTTTTTCTAAGTGCAGCATTGCATGCAAAGATGACTATCTAAAATCAAAGAAGTTATAGAACTGTCTCTAAAGTTTGCAAACTGAGATTAAATGATCAACCTTTTTTTTGCAGTTTTTCTAAAGCAAACTGTATCCATGTTAACTATGGTAAACTGGTAGTTTCCAAAAGGCAGGAAAATTATTATATTCTTTTTTAAGTTACAATATTGCTCATTTGTAGGATGAAAGAGTCCCCTAACTAAAAAGATAAAGAAAAAATGTCAAGTAAATATTGAATACCTTTTTTTTTTTGCCAAACTCCACAATGCATAGTCATACTCTCCCTACTGTGGTGAATTACTTCTGTTCTGTAGTGAAGGCATCCCTAACCCAAACTCAGAATGAAGAAACAGCTTCATTAACTTGACCCAAGTTTGCAAAGTGTTAAATGGTAGAACTCCAGCACTCAAGTTTCAATCAGGAATGATGGCATCATAATCATGAATAATAATCAGTATTGGATGAGAGACTCTGGGTTTTAATATCATGCAGCACAATTATAAAATTATGTAAAGCAGAACAAATTATGTCTGGAATAATCTGAGAGGCTACATGTACAAAATTGATTATTATTCAGTTGTGGAAATAGAATTGGAATAGTTGCAGGAAAATGGACAAGTAAGGGAACACATCGTCTTGCTTATATGTGAATCGTAGCTGTAATGTAGACATGCATGGAAGCAGACAGGTGGGTATAATAGTATTTAAAAAGGAGACCACAAAAGGGTAATAGATGATAAGGAAGGCCAGATTGCAGGCACAAGGACACACATGTCATTAAAGAAGATATAAAGGTAATTGTTCTACAGTTTCAACTGTCAGAGTTGTTTCTGAGAATAAGACAAAAGAAGAGCAAAGTGAGATTCCGTGTTGTAAGTGGTACTTGCTAGCCTTTAAGAACACAGTCAAAGCTCAAGCATCCTGCTTGAGATGTAGAGAAGATAATGCTTCCTCTTCTATTCTTCCCTTGGATGTTTTAGTTTCAGGCTAAATCCAAGGGATTTGAAGACCTTCTCTTTGATACCTAAAGGAAATTTCAAACAGATAAGTGGTGAAATGTCTTTGAAGCAGAAAAAGCCTACCTCTATAATACCTATTTAATGAGACTATTACTCAACATTTCCAATGGACCACAGACTATATAATTTTAAACAGATTTTTAAGTAAAAATGGATGGTCCTAATTACCTAAAGTTTGTCCTCAAAAAAAAAAAAGCAAATCTACATATCAGGATTGTTTTGCTGCAAAAATGATGATCGATTCACCATTCAATTATGTTTAATTTTTCTCAAGAATTCTGGTAACTTTTTGGAATTGGATTGTGCCGTAGTAAAAAAAAATTATTTTGACACAGTATGAAAGTTAAATAAAAATTAGAAAACATATTTCCTCTTCACTATGCATGTTTTAATGCCTTGACTTAAAACAAATTTGAATGAATAAGTGAATACATATATTCCTTCATACATTTGTGTGTATGTGTGTTTAAAACATACAAAATATCATGTTTATGGGATATCTGCTTATTTTTTTCTCCAATAAACTGTAAGTATAACTCCTGTGGTTTCCCCATGCAGTTTTTTTTTCTGTAGTTATTTTATTACTGTGCAATTTCTCAGTATTTGGGGTTTGTTAGCTGAAGTTACTCTAGGTAAGACCCCAAATGATTTAAAATCAGATGGTGTGTGAATTTTAAGCATGGACAAGCAATAACCATAGTAATTAATGGCCCAAAACATCTTTGCAAAAGCTGTTTCTTTAGAAACTTGTGCCTTTCAACACTGCTCTCCAAAAATAATGAAATGCTATCAGCAACGTCTTAGCCATGATAATCATCAAAGAAGCTGCTGCAAGAATAAGAGCAAGAGGCAGGGTAAGGAAGAGGGATTACAAGTACAACTAACCGGGCTGGAGAGATGGCTCAGCGGTTAAGAGCACTGACTGCTCTTCCAGAGGTCCTGAGTTCAAATCCCAGCAGTCACATGGTGGCTCACAAGTACAACTGATCAGAGAGGGCAAGACTCCACTCTCAGGGCAGTATATTTAGTGTTGTACAAGGTTCTGTAGTTTCAGTGACCCAACATCACACTATCTCATCAGGCATTTGTTCCATAGTTTCTATAGTCTAGAAGAGCTAAAGAGCTATGGTAGAAACTTAATGCTTTAATCAAATTGAAAAATAAAAATAAATACAAAGCCATACCACATCCTGCCAAATGATATGGTCCAGGGTAAACCATGAAAGTGCTTGCTACACTCTGCCGGAGAATGTGGATGAGAACTGACCAGGGTATAACACAGGGCTGATAATGACATGTTCACACTGCGCCACAATCAAAGGAAGTCAGGACCTGGTCCATGTGCACCATCCCACAATCCACTAGGCCTAGTCAACAGAATTAGTGCAATAGATATTTCCATTCCAGACCAGAGTCTAAATTGCATCATGCTCTAGACAAAGCCATGTGTCCCTGTGGAGGAGAATGCAAACTCACGACACTGCCCTTTCTGGCTCCCACTGCATCCTGTGTTCCTCACAGCAGTACTCTGACAGAAGCAAGGGATATCTATAATTCCCCCAAGCCTTCTTTTATAAGGAAAAAAATAGTCAATTTGGAAAAATTTAGTAATTAATGGCACAGATCTGAGTCTCAGGACATTTAGCTTCAGAATATCTGTTACTTGCTATCCACGCATCCTAGGAATGTCAACTATCTTCTGTCTTTCTGGACTTTCTCCACTAATCATAGAAATCCTAACACCAACTTCACAGAATCCTTATGGGGCTAAGAGTAAGTCATGTCTAAATATGAAACATAGCATGTAATACATATTTAGTACCTGTTGGCCTTGTTTATTATTCTTATCATTTAAAGTTGTTCCACATTACAGGCAAGAAGTAGTAATAGCATTTTAACTTGGTCACTAAAGGTTGTCATCTATAAGCCTGGTGGTGGTGGTGACAGCATGTGCCTTTAATCCCAGCACTAGGGAAGCAAGACACACAGATCTCTATGAGTTCCAGGCCAGTCTGCTCTACAGAGTAAGTTCCAGGACCACCAAGGCTACATAGAGACACTTTGTCTCAAAAGAAAATAATAATAATAATAATATAATAAATAATAAATAATAAAATAAATAATAATAATAACAATAATAATAATAATTTTGCTATTATTGTGGTTTACATGTGATAATTATTATTATAAAAATATTATTATTATCACATGTAAACCCAAGTTTTTAAGTTATCTTTATTCCATTTGACCCGTTATACCCTTTGTTTATCTGTCCACTGATATGTGAATCTCTCTGTTAATGATTTAGGCGTGGGTTTTTTGGTTTTGTTTTTTTTTTATTTGGATTTTTGCATTTTACAGATATTATTCTTATCTATTATTTATCTGACAATAATTTATTTTAGTCACTGCCAAGGTTACAGTTACATGTGCTTGTGGTTTTTATGTAGCTAAATTGGCGGTCTTTTCATTGTGGAATTTTACACGTACTTTGAAAGGCTCCATGCTACAAAAGTATAAGAATATTCTCCTGTATTCTGGAAGTTACGTAATACTTTAAAGGTTATCTCTTTAATCCTCTTAGAAGTTGGGCATAGGTTCTTTGATAATAGTTCAACTTTATTTCTTTCTCAAATTGACCACGACCTCCCTATGATCTGACATAACACCTACTGGCAAACACCAATCTCAAAACAACTATGGATCAAGGCTTTTGATTCTGTGTCATGGATTTTCTGTTCTTGGGAGTGTTTAATTTCTTACTGTTGGATAAGCTGGCTCCAGATCATTCCATGTGTTTGATAAATCCTGTGGCAACCATCACATGTATTCTTACTGCCAGGAGAATTATGGGATTAATTTCTCAAGTTTTAAAATAATAGAATTTATGGAATGAAAATACATGACAAATGTGGAAGGACAGATTTTGTTACATAATAGACTTTTCACTTAAACAGTTCTTTAGGGCTTTCTCTTGAACTTCATAATTTTCTTCACATGACTTCAGGCACTTCTTATGTTTTTTCTTATTATTTCCCTTTATTGGTCAGATTTACTCCTGGCGTTTGTTCTCTTGGCAAACCTTTATTCTTACCCTTGCAGTGCTCTCTGACTAGCTGTGATATAGTGTTATTGAACTGATTTGCTTCTTCTGAATAATAATAGCTACACTGCCTTGATGTGACACCTTTGCCAAGCCTTTATCGATAAAAGATACTGAGTTCTATTCCTAATGCATAAAAAGCTTCATTATCTTTAAGCTCATAGGTATCATTTTATTTAGTACCACTTGTTTGTTTACAATAAAAATTATGCATGTTTTCATTAGTGAAGAGAATTAAATTTATAGAATCCCTAATATTCAATAATCTTTGAGTTTTAAAATGATGCTGTCTCATAATCTTGGTGCTGTGCTGAGAGTTCATATTTAAACTCATCTGTGATTTTTTTCTACTAGTTTTCTGATTTATTATATATTTGTGTGTTTTTTTATCAAAGTTGTGGCATGTCCACACATAATTTCACATATTTCCATAATTTTCCATTCTTCAAAGGGCTTTCTGTAAAAAAACAATTATTCCTTTCTCTTTTCTACATTCATTTTATTTATTTATTTATTTACCTATTTATCCATCTATTTATTTATGTATTTATGTATTTGTGTGTGTGCTTGTTTGTTTGTTTGTATGTATGTGTGATGTATGCATGAGCACTCACATCCAGAAAAGGGCATCAGACCCCCGTGGAGTTGTGAGCATCCTGACATTGGTGCTAGGTACTGAACGATGATCTTCTTGAAAGAGTAGTAAATATTCTTAACAACTGACCCATCTCTCCAGCCCCAATTTCTTTAATAGTGTTTAAAATATGCCTAATTAAACTATCTGTTTTGAAAAATAAGCATTAAATGTTTTTCAGTTCAAGTAAAAAGTTATTAGTTTATGTAAAACCTTAATTTATCCTTGGAACAAATTTATAAAAACAAAATCATACTTTTTAAAGTAAATATACAATACACCATTGTATCTAATTTTTTTTGTAATTATTAGAAGCGATATACTCATTTGTAAAAAGTCTCTGGCTTGTGACAAGGACTCTCCTCTCATTTGGAGAATTCACATCTCTCTACCTGGTCATAAGGCCAGAAGCAGTCCAGTTGACTCTTCTCTCCTGTCACCTCTCTTAGTGTCCAGTCTGTAGAACTTTGGATATTGTTCTACTTTTGTCCCTGGTCCCTATTGGTCCACTGTGATTCTTTCCTAGCTTCTTCCCTTGAGTGGTTATTTGCAGTGATTTCTGTTTTCAGTAATATTTTTTCAGATTAGGATTTTTGACCCAATTTTATATTGAAAATTCTATTTCACCAAGTATTCATATAGTAACAAAATTTGAGTCTTAATATTGTAAATTTTAGAAGCCATATATCATAAGATAAAAAAGATTCACTTTTCTACCATCCAGTTTAGCCAGTTAGCCTTTTATAATCAATGACCTTATGAATATAAATTTGACCACACACTGTTTTTACAACCTATCTTCCAAATATATTCCCCAAAAGTCTACCTCAGTTGTGACTCCTTTGTCTTGACTATCAACTAGTATCATGTCACTGTCCATGCAACTATCTCCTTGTCACTGGTTATTTGGGTAGTGTCTAAGCTTCTTTATAAGCTCTATGAGAGTTGAAAAAGGAAGAAAAAAAGAAAACCAGTATTCAGAGAGTTAAAATCATGGTGGAAGAACAGAAGTTGAAATGCCACTGTGTTCTTCTCAACCAATACAAAACCCTATTGAGGTTTTTTTAATTATAAGTACAATTAACACAGTCACTAAAAACTTCAATTTTTTTTTATATCAAGATAATCTGGGGGCTGGAGAGATGGCTCAGCAGTTAAGAGCACTGACTACTCTTCCAAAGGTCCTGAGTTCAAATCCCAGCAACCACATGGTGGCTCACGGCCATCTGTAATGAGATGTGATGCCCTCTTCTGGTGTGTCTGAAGACAGCTACAGTGTACTTACATATAACAATAAATAAATCTTTAAAAAAAAAAGATAATCTGGGCCAGGTGGTGGTGACGCACGCCTTTAATCCCAGCACTTGGGAGGCAGAGGCAGGAGAATTTCTGAGTTCGAGGCCAGCCTGGTCTACAAAGTGAGTTCCAAGATAGCCAGGGCTACACAGAGAAACCCTGTCTCAAAATACCAAAAAAAAAAAAAAAGATAGTCTGGACCCAAATTAATGCATCATACATTAACTGATGCCTTAATACCAGAAAGATTGTTTTAATTAATTAATTGATATATTTATAAATAATAAGGTGATACATTAAGACTTTTACAATGCTTTTTAGCCTTTTAAGTTACAATATAATTATAACATGTTCCTCCTTCTCTTTTCTCCCTCCAACCCTTCCCAGTATCGCCCTTTATTCCCTCTCCAAACACATGGCATCTATTTCTTTAATTCATGTAATCACCACAGAGACCTTTGGGAATGTACAGATATGCATATTCTTTTTCTATGCTTCTTGATGCAAACTCAAATGAACCATTGCTTTCATTTGTAAACATTTTTCTAAGCTGAGTTTTGCCACTGATTTATACTTCTTTTATTGAGCAATGCAAGGTAATACTTCACATCATCAAGAGACTTTTATCACAACCCCTTCATTTCTGTGCAATCTGGAACTCTGTGAAAAGTCCCAGGAGGTACTTTATAAGGCTGAATTTCTTCTCAAAATGACTTGTATGTGTTTTACAATGGTTATGTCATGCAAGACAAGGTCACAATAAAACATTAGAGAAAGATTGATATGGCTTGGAGAGATCCGGACAGCAAGTTATGCCTTCAACAACTTCAAATGCACATGGGTCTGGTGTCACCACAACCCTGAGGTTCCCACCTAATGAGAAGGACCTCTATCCACTACTGATCAAGTCACAAACAGTCTCTTTCCCTGTTTAGTTTTCTTGTACAACCTCTTCAGAGCATCAAACAAGAGGGCGGCATAGTGAGTGTAGTAACAAAGCTAAGCTTTCCAAATTCTAAACTGCCAATGACAGGAAATTTGTATAGAGGAAATCAATATTTATTGGACTCTTCATTAAAGTTAAGGAGACTGTTTCATTTCACTTTCAATCAAGATGCCCATTGACATCCATGGTCTGCATCTCCCTTCTGACATCCGCTCTCTGTACCTCCTTTTTGTTCTCTGCCTGTAATTTCTGCTTTTACTTTCTAAGCTCTAGCATCTTTGCTCCCCTCCCATGTAGTTTGCCAGCGCTGGTCTCACACCTGTACCCATTTCACATGTCGAGAGACCTTAGAAATGAAAGTAAAGTTTGTTCTCATATTTCTTCGGTCTCCCTGGTCACCACTCTAGAACAATAAAATCCAAGGAACAATTCCAACTTTCAAACCTGTCCTGATTTTCCTTTGTAACTTGCAACTCTTTGTGGCACCAATTTTTTACTGCCAAATAGACGTATTTCCTTTCTCTGTGATAGGCAGAGGTATAGCTGCAGGGCGGCATGTGTCTGTATCTGAGACACATTTTCTCCACAACACCTTTCCTTCATGCTCTTCATCCTCTCTTCTTCCACCTTCCATGACCCAAGTCCCACTGACACCAGAGACTTGACCTCTCCCAGCAGTGAACTCTGGCAGACCTGAAAGGTGATAATAGGCCTATTCCAATCTTTCCTCAACTTCAGGGGAAGCAGAGATCTTGAAGAACAATGTCTAGGTCCCACTGGATCAAATGGAAATGGATATCGCAGATGTAAACTCACAAATGCATAGAAGAGAAATCATGTCCATACAAGCTCTGGTTTTAATAACTTTGTCATTGAGAAATATGTACCCTTGTCTTCCTCATGAATATGATGTGCAGAAAACATCAAAACTCAACTTTGCACATTAAGCAAGTTTATTCTAGGGTAGAACTACAGAAAGTTACTGAGTAATAGGACATTTAATTTATGTCTTTCTTTTTATTTCTGATTGACTACAAGTCACTATAATCTATAAAATGTTGATGCTAAGTCTTCTATTCATCCCTTATGAGTCTGCCGAGCACTTGGCATAACATCAAGTCTTTGGCACAAACTACCAGTAGAGGATAGCCCTTCCATTTATTATGCTTACAGTTCAGTGAGAATGAGAGTCAGGGGAACATTACAACACTGTGTGAGGCAATACAGAACTGTACAGGCTTTCCTGAGAACACGGAGGGGATAGCATTTAATGTTACCCAGGGAGGTTGTCAAATAAAACATCATAGAGCAAACAGTGCTCAACCAAATCTAGATGGAATCAATGAGACTAAACAGGGAAGTTGGAAGACACAGGAAGGGGAAGTGTAAGCAGTGAGCCTGGAGATCTAAGGATGCATGTGGGTGCTAAGAGGAGGGGTGTGTGAAGGATGGGGAAAGGAAACCCAGGATGTGGTACTGAGGAGAATGTGTCTTACTGATGACATGAGACTTTACCTACCACATGGAGTTGTGTAGAGATATAATAACCAACACTGTGCAAGTATTAAATGCCAGGGACCATTTTGAGTATTTAATAATTACCTTAATGTTTAGTCCTCAGAAAAACTATGAAATAAGATACACTATTGTCCTAATTTTATATATAAAGACATTAAGGCTCAAAGAGCTTCTAGTGGGATGGAAGTAGAAGAATATATGGGAATGCTTTCTTTTTCATTTAATGAGGGGTCTACTTATGCAGCCTAAACTAGCCTTGAACTCAGGATTCTCCTGCTTCAGCCTCCCAAATAGTCTTGGGTAACAGATATGACCATCACACTTGGCTCAGAGTTCATTTTTATGTAGCTGTATTCAGTGGCTTACACATTTGAGATAAGAGTTTCATTGCTAAGAAAAATATAGTCCTAGGGAATATGGAGACATTGATCCAAGACTGTTAAATGGTAGCTAGGCAGTGCTAGTGAAGACCCGTGACGTTTCATCTCTTTTATTTTTCAAATGGATACTGTCCAGGGAGTCTGTCCTGATTATTTTTTATTGTAATTTGACACAACCTAGTAACCTGGGAAGAGGGAACCTCCTTTGAAGAATTGCCTCAATTAGATTGTCCTGTGGACATGTATATTAGGCACTTTCTTTACTGCTAATTGATTTGAGGGGCCAGTCCACTGTGGGCAATACTATCCCTCTACAGGTAGATCTATGCTATATAAAACAGCTAGCTAAGCAGGAATCAGTGAACACGCCAGGAAACTGCATTCTTCCATTGTTTCTGCTTGAGTTCCTGCCCTGAACTCCCTCAACGATGGACTATATCCTGTAAGTTGAAAGAAACCCTTTTCTCTCCTAAATTGTTTTTGGTCATGGTGTTTATCACAGCAGCTTTGAAAATAATTTAAGACAAGACCTTTCTGGATTTGTTCTGTTGCCCCCTGTATCTCACAGCTGTCCTCCATTATGACTTATTAGCAGAAATATTAAATCACGTTGAATCACATGTGCTAGACCTCAACAAAATACATCCAAAGTGTTTTCTCATTCATCTTCACTACAGTCACTTGTCCACAGCCTGTTTGACTACAATTCACAAATGAAAAGCCTGACGTTCAGAGTGGGCCTGTAAATGTAATTCTTCCCTGCAATGCTGCCCTGACCCTCTTCCAACAACTTCTATTTTTACCTGACTCTTTATCTGCACTGAGAAATACAGCTGTGCCACAAACCTACACATTTTCATAGCAGAACCTGGGAATTGAAAGTAGACGTGATGGTGATGCCTTGCCTGCCTCCTCTGACGAGTGCTACCATCCTATGCCTTATGATACTCTATAGCACAACAAGCCAGGAGCTTTTCTAAGATGCATCAGTATGTTGCTCTCCTAAGCCCCAGGGTAACTGTGGGATATCATTGCTGCAGGTGAGACAGTGTTGAGATTGAGGGAGACAACAGTGAAAGGCAGAAAGAGAACAAAAGGGCTCTTCCCACGTCTGTGTTCCTGCTCAGGCCTCTGCCTGGTTCATGGCCATTGGACAGCTAACCTACCCCATCCCCAGACCTCTTTACTTGTTTCTAAACCACCTCAGCATCCTGGTTCTCTTAGCCTTATGGTGTTCGATCTAGATCTCCTTCACTTGGATCTTCCTTATCTCTTGGCTTCTGGAAGTTGGAGTTATCTTGAGATCTGCCTCTGATACACACCCTTTCTTTAGTCCTTACATGAGCTCATCCAGTCTCAAGACTAAACAACTGTCATACATCAGTTCCAAGTTAGTGTCTCCACTGGAACTCTCCCTTGAAATTCAGATTTGGATTTCTGTCTACCTGCCATTCAGTTTATCTGTTTGGATAGCTAAAGGCGCTGTGGAAATCAGCAACCCTATAACCCGACCTCTGCCTCTTCTTCCACAAATTTCCTCAACTCTATTCTTCTTTTGCCTTTTTGTTTTGTTTTGTTTTGGGTTGGATTGGGTTGGCTTTTGTTTGGGAGTTCTGGTGTCTAAACCAAGGACTTCAAACATATCACTCAAGTGCTTTGCCACTAGAAAACACACCCAATCCCTGAAGTGCCTTTAGTTGCAAATTGTGAGTTTTGTTTTAATGTGCTGATTGCAATGATTTGAGATTTAGATGTTGTAAAGGACTTCTCAGAACTTCACACTGTAGTCCAATAGAGCAGAGAGACCTTTCTGATGTCAAGATTTCTTTAATAACCTTTACTAATTATTAACCCAAACTCAAGGCAGGTTTTGCAGAAAATGAACTCATCCTGTAACCATGAACTGTTACCTTTTTGATGGAAATGATGAAGTCTAGCCAAAAAAAACAAACTACAGCTTAGCCAACAGTCTGCAGACTTTGCCATCGAAGCTATTAAGGCACATAGAAATAACCTTATCAGATTCTCCACGTCCTTCCTGGTCCTCCAGTATAAGCTAGGCACAATGGAGAACCTGAGAGCTTTCAAATTAAACAATAACTTTAATGACATTTAGTAAATTTAGTAACATTTACATAAATGTAGCCCTAGGCAAAATGTAACTCTTGCAATAGTTTCTTTATAAATCTTCAAAAATAGTTTTTATAGTTTTATTTATAAGATTACTTCATAGCAATTTCTACAACTGTATCTGCCAACAGATAAGGATTATAAACTGAATATGGGCATTGACTTATCTATGTTTTAGTATCCATAGAAACAGTATGTTCTCCAACTACAGAAGCAAAGCTACATGACCTAACCTGAATTGCCTCATAATGTCAAATCACTACTATCATGTAAAAGTCACTAATTTCCTAGTCAAGATTAAAACCAAGGCCACAACTTATGGATAGATGAGATGGTTCAGCACATGCTGTCAAAACTAACTTCCTCAATTCAATCCCCAGGACCCAAATGGTTGAAGGAGAGAACTGACTTCTACAAGTTGTCCTCTGACCTCTGTGTCTGCTTCATGCATGTATGCACACACCACATACACCACACACACACACACACGTGCGCGTGAGTGTGCAAATTCATTAATTTAAATACATAAAAATAAAAATGAGTAAAAATTTTCTGTGAACACTGAAATCTTTGTTCTAAATTTTTATATATGTGACTGTATGTATGTAAAAATGTGAGAAATGTGTGTGTGTGTGTGTGTGTGCACAAATGAATTTTAAAATCTTTTAACCAGCCTTGTTTGATTGTGGAATAAATAGAGAAGTGTCTCTTGCAAAACACAGGATAGACAATGAAGCTCAACCTCACAATTTTTACTTTCCTGCCTCAGGATTTTTGATTTAGTGATAGTTCCTTCTTCCTGGACCTATACAAATAATTCTCTTTCCCTCTCCTCTCCTCCCCTCTCCTCTCCTCTCCTCTCCTCTCCTCTCCTCCCCTCTCCTCTCTTCTGCCTTCCCTCTATCCCCTTGTGTGTGTGTGTGTGTGTGTGTTTGTGTGTGTGTGTGTGTGTGTGTGTATGCTCTCGCACACATACGAATGTGTGTTACATGCACAGGTATATGATGCGCAAGTGTACACCTGGAGGTCTGAGGAACACATCAGGCACCCTACTCTATCACTCTCTGCCTCACTTCTTTGAAATAAGGTCTTCTACTGAACCCAGAGCCAGGCTGGTGCAAGCAAACCCCAGGGATGCCACCATGGGGCTAGGGTTACAAGCTTTGTAGATGGTGCTGGAAATTCAAACTCAGGTCTTCAGGCTTGAGCACTGAGCACTGTTGCCTGCTAAGCCATATCCCTTCACATCTTTTTCAACTGGCATGAACTCATTTGTTTGTATATTTAATGATGTTTTAAGGTAACTGAACTGAGAATGAGAGGACTATGTTCTAATTAGAGAATGGATACAATTCAGCTTTCATTTAAAAAGTTGAACATTAAAAATTATATATAATTATAAACACATGATTTTTAAAAAAAACTGTCAACCAGTCTTGTTTGAATGTGGCAGTTAGCAGCTATAACCTTAATGATTCCTTTTTAGGCCTATCCTAAAGATGCCCCTCACATGAAGGGCAATGTAGACTCGGCTATAGTAATTTACTTAATTTATCTTAAATTTGGTTTCAGTGAGCAACCCTAATTAACCTGATTTTTTGCTGATAATCACTCTCAATGGAATCAAATCACAAATCCGGGGATGGATTGAGCGGCACCCAGAAGGAAGCAGCACTCCGCGCACTGGTCGAGCGCACAGGATATAGCTTGGTCCAGGTAGGAACTTCTTACGATGTCTGCTGAGACTCAGCATTCAATCCAGAGTCCTGGAAACATTAAATAATATCCCTTGATGCAGAAAGCCAGCAGCCCTGGTATAACTCCTATATAAATGCTTTTCATGGGAAAAATGGAAATAGCATATTTCATTTAGCTCTGAAGGTAACCTGGATTCTTTATCCACTAGACCTTAATTTGTTGCTTGAAAAATAGAACCGCTAACCACAGTCATGGAGACTATTACAGTTTCAAAAGAATATTTTAGAATACAAAAAGAAAGTTAGGATTCCGAGTTTTTAGTGAAGGTGACTTTAGCTGATACTTGTGGAATCAGTGGAGAACAAACTTCAGGAATAATCACCTTGGTTTCAAGAGAGGTCCCTGCAGATAAAGACTTCAAGATGTAGCTTCCAAGAAAGTAACCATTATTTTAGCCTAGCTATTCCACTTTGTCCAGTCTAGGATATTTAACAATAACTTCTGTCCATGTTGGACCTTTGAAAAACAAAAATACAAGGGCCATGAAAAAGACCTAGTTATTAGGAATTACTTCTTGCATATTATTATTGCCTTTGGGATAATACCTCTTAGGGAATATATGCCGCATTAATGAGCAGGCTAGTATTAGCATCATCAAAACTATTCCATTAGAATACATGACACCCACTTTTGTAGTAAAACAATGCATTTGGAGCCAACAACCATTGGTTTTCACCTACATACTTTTCCAATAAACTCAAATCTCTCTACCACTCACAATACAAATGTTACATGCGAGTAATGACAGAACATGCCATATCCTGGTTTTCTTAGCTCTCCTAGAGTTGGATTATTGGAAATGCCCTAGATTTACTTATACTAATGCTATAAATCATAAATGCATTATTATACATGATACAATGCCTCAAGTATTTAATTTTTTATCCCAATAAGGAGTATAATCAGGCCTTTAAAGTATTTCATGCATTTTTTTTATTCTGTAGTGACTTTTTAAAGTTTCATTAAGTCAAGGGAGACACTGAGATATTTGCTTCCCTAAAAGCTGAGTTATTTTAGAATTAGTGAACTGTAATTGTTTCTAATCTCTAATATTAATGAATAGTTTAAATATTTATGTATCTTTCCACCACAATAAAATAACTACAGAAAATTCTAAAAAACTCAGTCTACAAAAGAAATATATTTTATGTAATTTCCTTTTCACATGTTGAAAGGCACAGTTGGCTGTAAAGGTGGTCTTTCTTTTTAAAATGAATTTTTTTCTTTCCTTTTTAAGTCAATTCTTCTGTAAATTTTGTAAACATTTTAGTCAAATTCTTCTGTAAATATTATAAAGAGGAAAGTGACTTTATCAGTTCTTTTTTATTTTTGACTCTCCTCTGGCCTGAAACATTTATTCAGGGGAAGCGACAGTGAAAAGATATCTTAACCAATTAATATCTTAACCAGTCAATTTTAGGCACATAAGGGGAGTCCACCTATGATAGAAGTGGGTAAAAATCTGTTTAGAACAGGAAAGAGTACCTTGCTATCACAAACCTAAGTAGAGGAAAGTAAGGAAATGATCAAATAAATTATAATTTCATTGTCATTGCTTTCAACAAGCAAAACTCAAGAGGAAAATCCTACAGCACAGAATGCCAGTTTAACTTTACTCTCTATGTGGGGATACCACACGCAAGATAGAATTTAGGGTAGGGTAAGCCTTATGATATTTTAGGAACATTCAAGTAAAAAAAAAGAGCATTGTGTGAAAATGCTAAGATTTCAGTCAAGTTTAATTCTGTAGGTTCAGCTCTCAAGTTCTTTCCTATACACGTCAGGGTGAAAGCGAATTTCTCTTGTATTTCTCGGCGGCTTGTCCTTTGCTCTGTTAACTGCAAGTTCTCACTTGGCCTTGAAGCAGCAGGGTGGTTAAAGCAAAATCGAGCAGAGAGGAGGCTCTGCTTGACTAACTGTGGCACAGGGGCCTGAGAAGCTGAAGCTGCCAAGAGCCTCCATGAGATCACAGACATCCCAATGTCACTGCTGGGGGTCCCTCACCTGGTCACACTTCCCTTGACCAGGCTTCTAGCCACTTCATGAGAGGATGGAAGATAAGCCATGGTCATTTTAGGTAGATACCGAGTCATTCAAAAACTACCTTGTTGGACAAACGTCACAGCACTACTTAAGTAATATGTGTTAGCAGAATGATTGTTGGATCTGAAGTTCTCTAATAATATGGAAGTACGGCATTCCAAAAACTAGGTGCTTAGACCTAAGTGTTCTAATGAAAGTGATTGTATGCATACATATACATATATACACATATACACTTTATTATGTTTTAAAATGCATACATAATTAAATGGTTTTGCATTGGCAAATGTGTCCTGCATTGGGCTCAAAATGTGGAACGTGACACAATCAGAAGGTCTGTAGTCTCACCTGTTCCTTATCACACGTAAGATATTAAAGGTTTCCTAACTTCTTGGGATTTTACTTTTCCCTAGGGTCAGTAAGGTTCATCTCCCATGCTGTTTGCCTTGATTTGTGATCTGTATCATCTCAGTTTACTGGTAGACAGTCAACTGGATTGTTTAGGTGGAAGAGTAGATAAAGCCTCAGGCTCAATAATTCAGGGACATTTCCTTGCTCTTCCTAATATGCACAGTTCCTAGGCTGGAATAAAGGAATGACTAATACAAAATAGAAGAGAGTATTGGTTTTAAAAAAATCTCTGAACAAAAATGAAGATGTTAACTAACTTCTGATTTGTAGGATTTGTCTTTCTGTGTCTTTGCAGTGATATCAAAATCCAAACCACAGTGGTGAAAGATCTATTCTCTCTTATCACCATCAGGGCAAACACAGCTATCAAAAGTAGAACTTTCCAAGTTACTTAATAACATAAACTAGCCTTTAATGTGGCAACTGCTGCAACAACATGTGCTTATGAGAATTAAAAGCATAAATTGCATCCTCTTTTTTATATAACTGAATATCCTTCTGTATTTTACCAAAGTTCTTTGGGAAAAGAAATTCAATGCGACCTCCTTAAAACCAAAACATTTAAGTATATATTGCTCCTAAAAATTCTATAAAGATAACAAGTTAAACTTTAGGTCCACGGCAGTACCATATGACATAGAAATATTTGGAAATTGTGCCACAGTTTTAAAATGTAAACAGTCCTTGCTTCCAAATGTTAAGGTATTTGAGGGTTTTCTTTTTCTACTTTTCCACTCCTAATTACACTTCCTAGCTTTCTAAAGGCAGAAATTATTGTTTTGAGAGTCAAAGGGGAAAAGTCACAGGGCATGGAAAAGTGTCTGCATCTCAACAGTCAGTTTTAAAACCTGAATGTTTGAAATAACATGTTAAGAAACTACATTTGCATTATTTTAAAACTGGAAAATAAAATATTCTCTCTAATTAAGTACACGTCTTCATGCCCGATCTGTTTCTTTATTTTCTAGTCTTTTTGCAGTGACAGGGTTATTTGAAGGTAAAGTATCATAAAATATAAAATGATACCATAATTTCTCAATTAGGAAAACTGGGCAATTTTCACAGAGGAAAATTCACTATCTCATCTGGGTGATGGATACCTGGAGTTATTGGGCAAGCCTTGTGTTTAATGTTTGATTCATATTGACAGAGTCCAACCCTCCTCTTAGCAGTTAGACAACTGCCTTGGAATTACACACCACAGGCTGGAATACAATCATCCATCAGCCAAGTATAGTTATTACCTGTATCTAAACTCATGCTGGATGCAAATGCATTATGTTTCCGAAGACAATAGTGAATGAAAAATAAAAAGAAAGGAATAAAATAGAAAGGAGGACGACATGACCACCTCTAAAGTATAGAGAAGATTTTTATCATAGATACAAGGGAAAAAGCAAGGGAGAGAAGAGTGTAGGCTGGCAGATGAAACCAGATCATGAGAGGAGGGAGGGAGAGCAAGAGAGGAACCACTGACCTACCAAGAGACGTGGCCCAGAGCCAAGAGACGAAGATGGTAAAAGGGTAAAAGGACTGACATAGCCAAAATGGCTGGACTATATGTAAAAGAACGGCTGGGGGAAGGGCGACACAGTCCCTGGGCTGGAGAAGTTTAGGCTGGCAGGGTATGCTCTGTAGCAGATAGGGAGAGGGATGCTGGAAGAAGCTGGCAGCCAGGTCTACTTTGACATGTTAAATAGATACTGGTTTAGCTATTAGTCCTGGGAAATAGATGCAACCTTCTTTATTTCCACCATTCATGCTAACTCAATCAAGCACTGAGACTTTATCCCTCCATGTCTTGATGTATTGATTGACTCCACAAAGAGAACTGTAGTTTCCACTTTTGTGAAGAATATTTCCATTGGAAAACAAAAACAAGAAAGAAAGAAAGAAAAGGCAGTCACAATCAAAATCAGGTCCTGAGCACCTTGGGTTTGAACCATAAACCAGGTCACATGACAGAATGGCAGGTGATTTCCAGACACAATGCCACTTAAGCTGAGATTTAGGAGATGGAAGCAAACAAACCTTTCAAATAGCCAAGAAGCTACCAGCATCCATGTCTTAACTGAAATATTTATCAAATGCATAACACCTTTGAGGAGGTAAAGAGATTTGTTTCAAAGCTTGCCACATTAACCAGGAATGAGCCTGATTACTTTAACAATCCCCCATCTTTATTTCTCATCCTTAAACTTTACATATAGGCTCCCTGATTAAAGGGATTTCAATGGAATTATATGCTTTTATTCTAATTTGCAAATAATACTAAACAAACACACACACACACATATACAAATATATGTCATAAAGTAAAAAGAAGGAATGGCATTACGTCAACATAAATCTGATTTGGATACCAATCATGCTTCCCTTTCGAAAGGCAACCCAAACTAAGATAACTACCTTCCTTTTAGTTAAATGTATCAAACCGTCAAAGGGTCAGACAAACAGCAAATCTGGAAAGAACACCAGCAGAGGAGCAACAGTTGAGACGCAAGAGTCCATCGTGCTTAGCAGCAAAAAGCTTACAAGCCGGGAGAGACTAAAAGTAAACAGCCAAAGTTCTGAAGGAACAAACTGTTGGCCAAGAACACTGTATCCAGTAAAAGCAGCTTTTAGAAAGAGGTATCGGGAGTGTCTCAAACAAAAGCAGGCAGAACTCCTCACCACCAGACTTGTCTTAGAAAATATGTTACAGTGAGATCTTCAGGGCAAAAAGATACCAAAGAGGAACATGAAAATTGTGGGTAAACATCCAGGCTGGATCAGAATCCTCTAGAAAATTAATCATGCTATGTAAGTGTTCTATCTTGGTTTTATGTTGCTGGGATAAACACCATGACCGAAAGCAACTTGGAGAGGGAAAGATTTATTTAATCTTAAAAGTGACAAGTCCATCCTTGAGGGAAGCCAGGGTAGGAACTCCTGCAGAGCAGGAAGTTTAAGTTAAAGCCAGGGAGGAGCATTACCTACTGCTGGCTCTTCCTTTCTTCTAAGGCCAGCTCCCAGGCCTAGGGATAGCGCCACCTACAGTGAGCTAGGCGCTCCTGCACCAATGAACAATCAAGAAAATGCCCCACCGACACATCCGCCTGCCAGTCTAATAGAAGCAATTCCTCTGTTAATGTTCCCTCTTTCCAACTGTGTCACAATGACTCAGAAGATTGAGCGTCACCGTGAATTGCTTATATCTTTAGTGTAACGAACAAAATAAGAAATTATTACAACATATAACAACAGGAACTCAGATAGAGCTCAGAGTAAGAATATTTGCCAACATTTGCAAGGCCCTGGGTTGCACTTCCAGCTCTGCAAAATGGTAATAGTCCTATTAATAGTGGTAATAGCAATATTATTAGCAAGGAGAGATGTGTTACCAAAGGTGTTAATTGTAACACCGATTACTTTTTAAAAACATGATCCTAGTTACTGGTTAAAAATAATCTGTTAAAACTATAGAGTTGTTTTTAATAAGCCTCTTGCTAAACACAAATTAAAACCTCATTACAGGGATCTGGAGAGATGGTGACTCAGTGGTTAAGAGTAATGAGATTTAATTTCTAGCACCCAAGTAGTAGCTAACAACTATCTGTAACTTCAGTTTCAAAGGATCTGGCATCCATTTCTGACTTCTGGGTACTAAGCACGCACATATTACATAGGCATTCCTGTAGTAAAAGACCCATGCACATAGGGTATTTGAGGAGCACATGTAAAATTAAAATTAATCTTATTTTAAAATCCTCGTTATAACTACAATTGAAAACAGAAATGAAAATGCACTACCACAGAAAATCACTTAACCACGTGAAAGACAGTAAAAGAAGGAAGGAATAAACAATCTACAAAGCAACTAAATGGAAGTTGTTAGTGTTCAAAAATCAGTAATTACTTTGGATATAAATGGACTGAATTTTTCAGTTAAAAGACAGACTTGATACACACTCACACACACACACACACACACACACACACACACACACAAGACCCAACGCTATGCTGCTTACAGAGATTCATGTCACCTGAGGGGGTATGTGAACTGAAAGGAAAGCAGTAGGAAGATAGTCATGCATAGGGAACACAAAAAAGATATAAGAAGTTGTGCAGCCCGCTAACACACATGTGAAATAAAAAACTGTAAAAGAAGACAAAGGTTATCAAATAAAGATAAAGAATTCAGTTTGACCAAAGACTGCAAATGGTGAGATACAAGCGTGAACAGTATGGGGACTGCAGGGGGTACTGTAGGAGAGACTGCAGGGAGGACTGCAGGGGGACTCCAGGGGCACTGCAGGGAGGACTCCAGGGAGCATTGCAGGGGGTGCTGCAGGGGGGACTGCATGGGGGACAGCATGGGGACAGCATAGGGACTGCAGAGGGGACTTCAGGGAGGATTGCATGGGGATTGCAGGGGAGATTGCAGAGGGGACTTCAGGGGGATTGCAGGGAGGACTGCATGAGGATTGCAGGGAGGACTGCAGAGGGGGCTGCATGGGGGACTGCAGGGGGCACCGCAGGGAGCACTGCAGGGGGCGCTGCAGAGTTGACTAGCTGCTGTCACCTACACTGGCTCAGAAAGAGGCAGATGGCAAAATGAGAGCAGCTTTAACTTAGTCTTTTCCATCACTGCACATAAATCTTAAAGACAGAGAGAAGACAGACTTCATGGTGAAGCACAGCTTCTGGTTCTTTCTCTTCTGTTGTCTGCTCTCACATCTTCCTTCCCGGGTTGTCTAAGGACTTAAATCATGTACATCAGTTCTAAGAACACAGAGTGGGAAGAGTCAAACTCTTGGAGACATGAGCTTCTACATGCTTGTCCCTCCAGCCACTCACAGGCCAATTTTATTTTAAAGCTCAGAAGAGTCTTGCTTCTTCAAGACAGAGATGTAATAAAGCCATGTGGAATCCTCCAAATGAAGGAACAACTCTGTGAGCCCCTTTGTGGGTGGGTCTAATGTCATCTGTTTGGGAAACCCATCATCCCAGGAAACACATGTATTCCTGCAACTGTTTTCAAATAGTGATGAATTGATCCTCAAATACCCTAATAGAAATTTAGCACAAGAGATTCTAAACAGAAAAATCAATATCATCACAAGCTAGCATTGTGGTAGCTTCCCTCAGACTAGAAGCAAAGAAGTGTTTCTATTTCATCAACTTAAAAATTAGTGTGAACTTCATTATCAAAATGCACAGAGGCAGACAGGGGCTTTAACTCTGAACTCTGTTTTCAGGCACTCTCAAGAGTTAGTTTTGGTTAGCAAACAGAAATAAGTGACTCTTCATCTTTAGAATCTAAACCTTAGTCAGAGATAAAGACAAAACAGAAAAAATAAACAACAACAACAAACAAACAAACAAACAAAACCCCACAGCATTGTCAAATACAGATCAATGGAGAAATTGATGACTTCAGCAACTTTGAATTTCTATAATGTTGACCTAAAAGTACTGGGCAGGCTGCTGAGGCAGTCTTACATGGAATGTTGTAACAGTATTAAGTAAAGTTAATCCCATTCAGAATTATTCCATTTTCAATTCATTCAGGCTTTCTAGTAAGGAAAGTTGGAGTCATGTCTCAATCCTTCAGCCCTGATAATCTTTCAAACAGAAAGAGTAGGACAAATGATTTGAGCTCCCAGTAGATAACGGTTTCAGCCAATCATGTGATCACAATTTCCTTGTTTTGTAAATGTCTTTATAACTATCGTGATTTATACTATATTCATATATATATATATATATATATATATATGCATAATCTTCTTTAGGTATCAGAATGACACAGTTCAAAGAAAGTCATTATATAACTAACAGAATAGCTATCTATGTATATGAAACTGGAAATTTGCTGATTTTTTTTCAAACTGTAAGAATAGTACTTGTAAGGCCTCCACTGATTAGCTCACATTCATCCTGTAAACATTTTCACATATTACAATACAGTATCAAAACTTCTTCTGAAAAACATACTGACACTCCCACAAGACTACTACAATTACCTAGTAAAGGCTACATTTTAATAGATGAAAGGCAAGAAAGATTGATCACTGTCTTGCCAAGTCCCTCAGCTTTCAAAGAATCAAGTTTCACAAAGGTGTGATAAAAAGAATAAAGACACTATGGAATGTCTTACACAACTAAAACCAGCTGCGTTAGAGGAGACAGCCCTTGGCACGTGTGGAAATAGAGACAGACAGAAGAGCAGTTATCCAAACCCAATCTTCCCTACCCTATCCATCTGGGTGTGGGCAGTTTATGTCATTTAACTAGATCTTTGGCTATAATTAGAGTGGTTAATTTTAAAAGTTATGCCTAACTTGAGTCTTAAATTTTTCTATTCCTAACCCCCTTTTTTGCCTAGTAAGTTTTTATGCATCCCTATCTATATGGGTATATAAAATAGGCATACAAATCAAACATCTACTAATAATAAGTCAAAATAAATTTATCTTAAAAAGTTTCCTTTGATATAGATATGGCTTTATTATTGACCAAAAATGAAAGCATACTTAATACTCTGAGCTGGTGTGCTTGCTATGCATGAAGAATTAAATCTTGGCTGCACATTTGGTAGTGAAAGGCACAGAACATCACTAATGATTTTCAGAATTGATTGATATTTGATCTTGTAATCATCGATGCTGAGAACAGCTCATCACATACACATGAAATACAGATTAGCAGAGGCCGGGCCATTTCAGAAATTGTTGGAAACTGTCCCAAAAGCAAGCCAAAATTCATCTAATGATTATTTCATGAAACTCAAGTTAGTAATTCAAACAAAAACTTAAAAAAAAAATCAAGCATCTTAACATAATAAAACCCAAAGGTATAACTAATTTAATAATTACATGTTGAGAGGTAAGGGTAAGAAAATAGGCATTTCTTGTAACTAAATCATTATGTTCTGTCAAACCAGAATTTTTTTTTATGTAAGTAGAAAATACTATGATTGGTGATATAGGATAGTTTTGAATTTGAGCCCTGGTGTATTAGATAGCACTCACTAGCATTGAGTGACCCAATAGACAGCATACATGCACACATGCTATATGATTACAACCAAGGCTGCAGCGAAGTTTCAGGATGCAGTACAGGTGAGCGCCCCGAGAAACACCTAGGATTCATCACACATTTGCTTTTGAATACCTTTTTGGTTGTTGAGTGTTAAGAAACTTATTGATACCAAAATGTTCAGGACTCCATGTTTATTGACACAACCCCACATAGAAGACTCAGCCTGGAGTTTAACAATCTGAGGCTACTGGCTTGAATGACACACTGTAAAACCCTGAAACACATGAGTGCGTTGGCCAATCTCTTCACCATCCATATCTAAAGTTCCAGAAACACCTAGATGTTGGAACGATGCTTCAAGATGCATGTCCAGAACTGTGGACTCAACAGGGAAACACATGACTCATAGCCCATCATTATACAAACTGCTTTACAAGACGAGAGTGGCACTGAAGCCAGTTGGCACTTTCCATGTTCTCTTATGTAGAAACAAATATGCATGCTCAGAATATGTTTTCTGACTTCTGATTTTATCTATGCTTGAATTTAGTATCCTTGTGGCTGGCCAACAACTTTACAAGGTACGAGTTGATTTTTAAAGAAAGTTGCTTTTGAATGCTTCAGACATTGAGATACTGATTCCCTGAGAAGTTTGCAACACATGCTCCTCAAAGACAAAGAAGTATCAAGAGATTTTCTTAAAAGAGTCCATTTGCTTTTTAAAAACTGTCTTTTTCCTTATGATACTACTAAGAACTTAAAAATGAAGATGGGCCTATGTACCAAAGCAATTGACCTTCAACAGCCTTCAGGCAAATGATGTTTTATGTAACCATAGCTTATACCTTGAATGGACAATAACTAATAAGGATAATACCAACACTGAGAGTATGTACAAAAGAAGAATAGCAACAACAAAAACCCTCCAAATCTAGTCAGGTATGGTGGTACATACCTCTTATCCCCATATTCAGGAGGATAAAACACTAGCTGGGACTACATAGTAGTACCTGTGTCTCACAAAACAAACAAACAAACTATACCAAAAATATGACCTTTGTGTATAATTAAGAAGATAAATATCCACTATAGCACTGTTGTAGAAGGCAACAATTCTACATTTTAGTATATCTTAACTTGGTCCTATGAAACTTGCCTATCATATAATGGAAGAGCAGTAATGCAGGCAGAATATATAAGAAATACTGTCTAAATAGAATCTTTTAGTCAGTCTTGCAAATTGAGAACAGGGAAAATATGCTGACGACTCATGAACTTTTGTAAGCACAATCTAGACACATGGTCCCAATGCATTGGTGCTGATGCTGAGACCATGCAGAAGTGTTCACCCAGAAACCACTTTTCTGTGTATAGCAGGTTTATGGGAGCTAGAAACACCACCACAAAGTGATTAATTGGCCAGTATCTGTGTATAAACAGCCAGTATGAAAAAAAGTCAGGATCCTAAAGCAGTTTGGTTTGAAAAGATGAATAATTTCTTCTCTCTTAGAGAAGAGTACAAAGAACCAAAAGGAGCCATAAAAATTATTACAAATGTAATATAAAAATCTCTAGTCATGATGATATTTTCCAGTTCCATCCATTTGTCTAAGAATTTCATGAATTCATTGTTTTTAATGGCTGAATAGTACTCCATTGTGTATATATTCCACATTTTCTCTATCCATTCCTCTGTTAAGGGTCATCTGGGTTCTTTCCAGCTTCTGGCTATTATAAATAGGGCTGCTATGAACATAGTGGAGCATGTGTCCTTATTACATGAATGAGGTAACCCAATCACAAAAGAACACACATGGCATGCACTCACTGATAAGTGGATATTAGCCCAGAAGATCAGAATACCCAAGACACATTTCACGTATCAAATGATGCCCAAGAAGAAGGAAGAACAAAGTACGGATCCCCGGGTCCTTTGTAGAAATGGGAAAAAAATACCCACAGAAGGAGATAGAAACAAAGTGTGGAGCAGAGTCTGAGGGAAATACCATCCGAGACTGCCCCACCTAGTGATCCATCCCATCTACAGTTACAAAACCCAGACACTATTATCAATGCCCACAAGTACTTGCTGACCAGAGGCAGATATAGCTCTGGATATAGCTGGGAGGCTCTGCTAGTGCATGACAAATACAGAGGGGGACACTCTCAGCCAGCCTTTGAACTGAGCACAGGGTCCCCAATGGGGAAGCTAGAGAAAGGACCCAAGGAGCTGAAGGGGTTTGCAGCACCACAGGAGGAACAACAAATATGAGTCACCCAGTACTCCCAGAGTTCCCAGGGACAAAACCATTAACCAAAGAGTATACATGGAGTTACCCATGGCTCCAAATGCAGCAGAGGATGGCCTTGTTAGACACCAAAGGGAGGAGAGGCCCTTGGTCCTGGAAAGATTTGATGCTGTAGTGTAGAAGAATACTAGGACAGGGAAGAGGGGGAGGGTTGACTAGGGAAGGGGAGATGGCTTATGGGATTTTGGGGGGGGAGCCAGGAAAGGGGACAACATTTGAAACATAAATAAAGAATGTATCTAATAAAAAATTTAAATTAAAAAAAACCTCCAGTCATTAAAGGAATTAAAGTGAATAATGACTGGGCGAGGGGCATTAATTAATGATCTCTCTTTTTATAAAGGAGCTCACACACACACACACACACACACACACACACACACACACACACACACACACGGGAAGAAAGCACCATCTGGTCTCCCCATTTGGTGAAGCTGGGAAAGAAAGTGACCATAGTAGCATGGAGAGCAAAAGGCTGATTAGCCTGAGAAGAAAATAAGAAAAAAAAAAAGTTTTGAGTACTAAATTTGTCATAAAGCTCACTTGATTGAGAAACATAGACCCTCTATATAGTGTTTTCTGCAATAAGCTAAAATGCTGGAATTTTAGACAATTTATGTAATACCTCTGACCCCTTTTTTTCCCATAAAATAAGTATATATGGGCTAATGCTGTATGAACCATGGAAAACAATGTTGTAACTAAAAGCCTTGTCTTAGGATTCACTTGTCTTTGCCCATTAATACCATGTGCCTGAGTTTAGGTGCATTCTTTGCCTTTAATTACTCATCCTTATAAGTGGGGATGATCATGTGAGTCAATACGTTTGAAGCACTTACGTAGTGCCTGACTCAGTTACAGGGACCTGAGTTCTGCTGCCATTGTTTTTATGTACAAATATCGGAAGTTAGTTTTGGCTAACTTAACAGAAAAATCTTGCATTTAAAAAATATTGTGTTTTAAAAGTGTTTAAAATTTTTGGATGTTTTAATTCAATATTTTTTGAGAATTTCATAAATGAGTACCGTATTGACATCATTTCTATCATTTTCTTTCCCCCTCCAATTTCTCTCATGTTCCTACCCCCCCTCTTAAATTCCTGATCTCTTCTTCAGTAGTGTTAGTGATAGATAGATAGATAGATAGATAGATAGATAGATAGATAGATAGATAGATAGATACATGCATGCATACATACATACATACATACATAGATACATAGATACATAGATACATAGATAGATACATAGATACATAGATAAATACATAGATAAAGACACAGAGACATAGAACATAGTGAGCCAATGTAGTGTTGCTCATATGTGCATGTATTTATATTTCAAAAGGATCCTCCCATAGCTGCTGCTGGAAGTTTAAATTTTGAAAACCAGGACAAGGGAAACTCTTTTGTATGAAACCCAAAGGTATACCACAGATATATAAATATGGGAAAATTGACCCACCATTCCCAAGTGCTCAACACTGAAGTGTGAGCTATTAAAATTTTGTGTCAGAATTCAATTTTGTCACTAATAAAACCATGGCTGTCCTAGTTGCAAGGGAAGCTAGAAAAGCAAATGGCTGACATCTTTTGAACCTCAAGAAGGTATTTCCTAAACGTACAAAAAGTTCCAAAGCATGGTGGCCAAAAAAACAAAAAAACTTTTAGCATTAATTCTAAGACTTATTGCCCAGTATGATCTATTAAACAAAGTTATCTGGTTTTTATGCAGGGTCAAGAAGATGGTAGCCATAATTTCATCAAGAAAAACTTGAAATATCTGAGGAGGAGGAAATTCCAAACACTCTTAACATAAGCGGAGTTACTAGGCAGCCTCGTCATGTAATACATAAAAAAGAAACAGGACTCATAGCTAGAATTGAGTCTTTTATTTTTAATTAGTTAAAAGTTTTCTACCTATTTATGTGGGTAAAGAAGCAGAAAAGATTTTACAGACCTGATTGGAAAGAAAGGTAAAAGTTCCCAGCGTTGAATAAACATCCTCTCACTTTTAAAAAGACTCTAAGGAAATATCTCTAAAAGTTTCCCTAAACTATTAATATGTTTGGGTTGCTGAGGAGAATAAGGCCCAGAGGATATGAGCCAGAGGGGGAAAAACACAGTTCTAGTCTGGCTTTACCTATTTTAAACTCCTCAACTATAAAAATAGGCCTGAAATATCAGCCCACTGTCCCTTCAGAGTAATGGACAGCTATTCTGACCCCGTGACTAATGCCCAAGGCCTGCTTCAAATTGCTCTGAACTTCTCTCGCTGGTGCATTCCAAGCCTGGTGGGTGGTTCCCAAGGCAAATACTCCCCATTGCCTGAACTTCAGGGCATCTCTAAACCGGTCAGACTCTGCAATCCCCAAGACTATTATTGGGCATTTTTTTCATGTGTTTATAGAAACCATGAAAACACAATTAATAAACTTGTGAACCGCACGAGCAAATGGAGCACTCAGGCCCATACCATGCACAGCAATATTTTTAGTAACTACAGCAGTCAAGACAATAGAAATGAGATTTCAAAAGGCCAATCTGCTTATTGCTTATTTATTTTCAAGTCAAAGGAATCTTGTGAAATCGAAGATTCCAGATGCCACTTTGCCGTTAGGGAATATGAGTTTGATTTCCTCAATCTGAGGGGTAAAAATATTGGCCAAATTTATACTTGTATTCTAATAATTAGTTGGGTGTTATAAATATCTGAAGTGCACAGGAAACAATACAGCGTGGACAGTTATCACCCAAATAGTGAGGTTTGACCCAGGAAGGGAATGGGGATCAGCGTTAATTATTTGCCCTTCTCTATACAGTCAGTGTACGATATGTTCTCACCAGAATTTTGTGTAATTGAGTGACTGGAAATTAGAAAGAGTGTTAAGAGAAGCAGGGTACTTTCTGCTTAGTGACAGGACATTTTCAAGAGTTGAGTTTAATGTCTATGTTGGATGTAAGTCCCTAGGCTTTCCAACATTAAGGTCATAATATGTAATGATTATGTAATATATAATTACATATTTTTATACATAATTTACATATATTATGTAATTAGGTAATATATGTAAGAATTCAGCTGATAAACTCAGGCTGACTTCCTGTGTTCAAACTCTGCCTTCTCTATATAACAGCCTTATGACCTCAGCAAATTACTCTCTGACCTTTTTATCTTCTATTAAATGGCGCAGCTCTGGCTCCTGGATCAAATACTGCTCCAAGGCCAGTCTACTATGCGGCATGCAGGAGCTGATAGGCAGGTATTAGCTGGAAAACCTGAAAATAAAACTTTGACTATCTTCACAAATGTCAAATTGATATGTTTAGAAAACTCTTGGTTGGACTATAGATGCCACATTCTTGGCAGGAGTATACTTTTTTGTGTGTTGTTTTACTAAAAAGATAAAATTCATCATTTCTCTGGTTTGTTAATGATGTCAAGGTTTTGCTGCTATGGTAAGAGTATAGGGTAAGAAATTATAATCACTCTATAGGTGAAGCATTAAAGATTTAGTAAAATGAAGCCTGCCCAATTGCTTGAAGCAAAAATGTAATCCAGGCATCCCTTTGTCTTAGTACATAAAGCAACATCAAATATAATGCTAGAAATACAAAGGTGAGCCTGATTACACAGACATCTTTTAAAATACTGCAATCCAAAGAACATTAGAGCAGACTCTAAACACATAATGGCTAAAGCTAGTATACACAGAGAGTAAAAGTAGTATTACAAGCTGATTTACTTTTCTTTTAAACAATAAACAGTCACCCCACAAAACAATATCTTTAAACTAAAACATATCTCTTAAATGTATACACCGAAAACATTTGAAAAGGCAGATTGACGTTTCTGCCAGTAGTTACTGTTGAGGACGGGTAGGATGACACCTTGGGGTGTTTTTCTTTCTATTCTGTATATTACATTTGTTACACAACACCATGAATTTTGGCACAAAACTGTCCAATGTATTGACAGTGACTTTTGTGATGAATACCAACATTTGGCCCCTTTAAGAGTCACAATAAAATGTGATGGTCTTGCGTTCTAACTGTGCTGGTGTGCAGTTTGGTTTGTTTCTCTTCCCCCAGCAAATGAACTGCAGCATCAAGTAGCACTGGATTGTGCTCATACGTCGGTCTCTGACCCCTAGGCAAACATCGTTGACGCTGGAGGAAAAAACCAGTATCATTCTTCACCCAAAAGAACCTCTCTTGGGTCAAGAGAGAAAAATAGTTCTATTTGGACTGAGAACATCGTGGCTCCTCACATGAAGAGACAACATTAGGAAACATATCTTACTATCCTGTCATCTTTGGAAACATACTTAAATCCCTCAGCCGTTATCCCCAAAATTAGCCAGTTCACATCTCCAAGTGTTGATCTTCATGTTTTTATATTTAGAGGGTCTCTCCATTGCCTGGCTTGACTTAGGAAAGCAGGAGAAAGAGGAATTAGTAACAGCTGAATATTGGGCTAAGAGCCAAGCCTTGCCTATTTGATGTAGGTTACCCTCTTAACAAAGGCTACTGTAACCACTACTTTGCACATGAGAAAACTAAGATGCTAAGAGACTTTCATTTACCTAAAGTCCCACAGCTAGTGAATAATGAATGTAGTCAAAACAATCCATTCTAACAGTGCTGCTACTACACACAACTCTATTGTTAAATCAGAACCCAGATATCAATTATAATTAATCCCCTAATAATCTGTCTTTGGGACATTCATACAACAATAGGACCAACTAGCTCCTTAATTGCTAAGAAGCTAGGATTCAGTTAACTGTTTTACTACAGTAAAATAAAATGACAAAGATAATAATTGCTTAAAAGATGAAACACAGAGCCACGGACTTTGGCTCTTTCCCCAGACCTCTGGTGGGTTCTGAATCACTCCTTGGTATTAGGGCACATACTCTCACTCTAAGCCATTGTAATTGATAAGGAATCATGTAACTATATCTTTGAATAACTTTCTATTGTCGGTTATTTACGTGTCAGCCATGCTTACCTTGAGCAAGCTTTTGAAGCAGAGAAGTGTTGCATGGAGGCGTAAATGAGTCTTTAACTTTTATCTTCTAGATAATCAACTATTATTACTTGACAATCTCAACTATTTCCCAAAATAGTCCTTAACTAAAATGATTTTTAAAAATGAGAAAAATTAACTAAAGATTTTGTTATTTTCCTTTCTCCCTCATATGCCATTCCCCCCTGAACATACAGGAAAATGGACAAAGAAAGTATGGTGGTCCTCCACCAGGCTGGGATGCCACACCCCCAGAAAGGGGCTGCGAGATTTTCATCGGGAAACTTCCCCGGGACCTTTTTGAGGATGAACTCATACCATTGTGTGAAAAAGTGAGTCCAAATTTAATTTCTTCTTTCAGGAGAAAAGTATCATTCTCTTTAGTCTGCTTTTACTGTTTTTCGCCTTTCTTTAAATCTCTGTGTATGATACATGTGGTGTGTGTGTGTGTGTGTGTGTGTGTGTGTGTGTGTGTGTGTGTGTGTTTATGCTCATGTGTGTGAGGGTGGATGAAAGCCTCATCCACATGTGTAGAGGCGAGAAGACAGCACCAGTATCTGTCTTCACTTTCCATTTTGTTTGAGTCAGGGTCTCTTACTGTTCACTGCTGCACATGCAAGACTAACTGGCTCCTGAGCTTCCATAATTCTCCTGTCTCGGCATCCCAGCTCGCTGTAGAGGCCCTGGAATTGCAATTGCATGCTATTGCAACTGGTTTCACATGCATCTTCCTGCTTGTATGGCAAGCACTTTGTCCAGTGTGCCATCTCTCCAGTGCCCAGTTTGATGATTCTCTCCCAAGTCCCACACATCAAATATAGACAGTGCTAAAATCTTCCTGGACATTAATGATGGTCCCCTTATATTAGTACCTTTGTCCAGATCTTTGTCCTATTTAACTGATGAATCGAACGGCCACTGTTGACAACTCTCACATTCACATCTCTTCCTCCAATTTCAGTGCTGGCAGCTGAACCACTGCAAATTCAATGTATCTAACAACACAGAGCAGAGTAGCAATCTGCCGACGATAAGATATTGTTCCAATTTGACATCTTACTATGACTTTATAAAGGACAGCATTTTATATAAGAAATCATGTATGCTTGTCATGGCTTAAATATGTATCTATATACACTGACATAAATAAAATTTTCCTCTGCAAGTAGAACTGATTGTCTTACTTAATGCAATGAACAGATTAAAAACTTGGTTATTCAATGTCCTTAAGAACATGGTTACTAAGGAATACATTTCCCTAGTTTCAAATGGCATCTTGAGACTAAACTCAAAGTTAGAAGGAACACAATCTGAAAGTTAATTTGGAACACTTTACCAGGTGTATTTTTTTCAGCACACACACTTTATATGAGAATGTGGTTCTACCTCTACATGATAAAAATCAATTGTCAGCATGTGTAGTCTCTGAACCAGAGCAGTTGGTTTTATACACAGAATCCCAGCTGGCATACTAAAACTGAGAATAGCATGTGGAACAGGTAAAACCTGTGCTCATCTTTCATGATGAAGAAATAGATCCTTCTCAATGAGTCCTTTGGAGTTCGGTAGAGTAAGGCTGAGCAGAAAGCAGCCAAGCACTGAAGTAATATGCAGGCTTAATGGCATCTCTTCGCATAAACCTATTGCATATATTTAGACCACCCAGCTTAAAAAAGATAGGGGTAATGAACTGCCTAGCACACATTACTCAGGATAGTTGGAGTACAGAGGGAGAGTAAGGGCAAGCACGGTAGATGGAGAACAAGTCCCCTTTTCTATGAGGTTCTGATCCTCTAGCAGTTGCAAGCATTGAGGCTAACATTCCTTTTCATCCTAGAAACTGCTAAAATAAGAGTACTCCCCAGGCCACCTATGAAATATTCTGTATTTATTCTGACATCATAGCAGTGGGGAAAAGACAGCCAGGAAGTTAGGTTAGCAAGGTCCCAAATGAGTGCCCTCATTTCCTGTTATAAATGTCAGTGATGGAGCATAGCCAAGTAAAGGTCAAAGCATGGAGACGTTGGAGAACGACTCAGAAGGCATGGGCAAATCTATCAGGAAACTGTGCTTCTGATGACAAATGCATTTTTGGGTCCCCAAGACATTACATAAATTTCCAGATACTTGTATGACAAAGGTCATTTGCTCAGCCAAAAGTACATTCTGTTAGCTGAGGCTGAAATGCCATTTGTCTATATTTTCTTTATTTAACTCGGCTTTTCCCATGAGTTAGATAATTAATCTAAAGCCAGCATAAAAGTATGCAAACCATTCCCCATGGATACAAATGCCAAACATGGCAGGGGGCAGTTTGGCAAGTATCTAGCTTGTGTGTGTGTGTGTGTGTGTGTGTGTGTGTGTGTGTGTTGTATATGTACATTTGGGAGTATAGACATGTAAGTAAGAATGCTCTGTTTCTATTCATTACAGATTGGCAAAATTTATGAAATGAGATTGATGATGGATTTTAATGGTAACAACAGAGGCTATGCATTTGTAACATTCTCAAATAAGCAGGAAGCCAAGAATGCAATCAAGCAACTTAATAATTATGAAATCCGGTAAGTTCCTCATCTGCTAGATGCAAACTGACTCTAAAACTACACCCGCGTCTGTTTTCTATCAAGACAGCGTATGTGTGTGAGCTAGCCAAACTAGAAATAAAATGCCAGGTCTTTCTTTGGTAAGATCTGGTTAAACATTTATTTAATCTCATTACTGTATGAGGTATAAAGTCCACAGAGATAAAATTTATTAATTAACTAATTTCATTAATATGTACTAAATACTCTTCCAGACATTAGAAATATATCAAGATATCCTCTGTTCCCACAGAGCATAAATATAAAAGAATTAAATAAATAACTTGCAAACATAAAACTGAGGAGGGGTAAGATTGTGCAGAGAGGATGCTACTTGAATTTGTTGGTAAGAAAATACTCTATGAGAAAGTAAAATTTGATCTGATGTTTGGATGAAAAAATTCAGTCAAGACAGTCAGACCCTAAACAAGGTTATTCTAAGAAAAGAAAAAGCAACAAACAGCAAGTACAAAATTCCTAAAATTAAAACAAAATTGATATTTGATGTGTTTGAAAGATGAGAAGAAAAATCCAGAAGGGAAAAAAGAAAAAAAAATGGTTAAAAGTGGGACAGTTGGGGAACATAGTCCCTGCCGAAGAATCTGAACTCATTTATATAAAGACCTGGAACTGGAGGAGAATCTTAAATGGCTTTATGAGTTTTAAAGCATGGTTATGGCTATTGGCTAGACAGCCAACTCCAGTAGAGCAGGCCCAAAAGAGAGAAACTGAGTCAAAGGCTGAGGCACAGTCTAGATATAGACAAGAAATGACAGCGACTCAATGAGTGACCAGAAGCAAAAGGGACAGAAAGGAGTAAGACATCCTGGGAAGCCAGAGAGGGAACACGATGACTTGCCATCACATTCAGAATTTGGGCAATTAACATGGGATTTGATTCCAAGTATCTGTGAAAGTAGGTATGCCATTGGGAAAGAGGAACTGAGGAGAAGCAGGAAGCGTGTGAAGTGTCCTAGTTGACGCATTTGATGTAAAAGATGCACCTCAGACACCTCAGACAAGATATAGTGAGACTGTATGAGAGTACAGGCAGGAGAATGGTCACAGTTATAGCATTCTGCAGCATTTTAAACCATGAGACCACAGGAGGGCGTAACTGATGATGTATAACCAATAATCTGTTTTTATAAGACTTTTCCTTAAGAAAAGTCATCAGGGATAAAACCTGCCATAAATCCTTTCTTTTTTTCCCCCCATTTTTTTTATTAGATATTCTCTTAATTTACATTTCAAATGTTCTCTCCCTTCCTGTTTTTCCCTCCAAAAACTGCCTAAGCTGGTCAGTTCCAAGGCTGGGTTCTAAAACAGTTTGAAAGAAAGCACAAGTAGGACTTCCTCTCCCACACAAGCCTCTATGGAACTAAGAGAAATCTGTGTGGTATGCAGAAAACTGGATTCCCAATCAGGAGACCTGAGGGCATTTTCCCCCCCTGTGGTTAAACCTTTGACTTCTTAGAACATCGCTTTTATCTTTTTACTTGATCATATCACACAGAGATGCTGTAAATAACATACAAAAATAATATACATTGACAAATTGGAAAAGGCTTTTCAAGACTGTCATTTAACTTGTTTTATAGAAACCACTTTATAATAATGAAATCACCAATAAAAACATACAGGGGCTGGAAAGATAATTCAGTGGTTAAGAGCACCAGAAGGTCTTGCAGAGGGCCTGGGTTCAGTTCCCATCATCCACATGGAGAACAATAACTGTCTGTAAGTCTAATTTCAGAGGCTCTGACCTTATCTTATGTTCTCTCAGGTACCAGGCACAGGCATGGTGCACATATATAAGTGCAGGAACTCATACATACACATAAAATTAAATAAATAAATATTTAAATATTTAAACTTTAAGGTTTAAAGTTATACCATTTTAAAAAGCATTCACCTAGATTAAGGTAGCCACTCAAACAAAGTATATATTCTAGTTATAAGGTTTCTGTAATGAGTGGATTCCTCCTCTCTCAGTCTTCTATGGAATACAGACATCAGTAAGGGGAATCCTAAGGAGACTTTTGATTTGAAATATATATGGAATTGACTATGCATGAGATTGATAGCTAGTTGTATCTATTTGACCCGAGGTTACTCACTAGCGACTGCCAGTGGAATAGAAAATAGAGAAGATATGAAATAAATACCACCGTGCTATAGGGTGATTGTTCATTAACAGTCTCCTCAGTGACTCTCACTGTCTTTTCTATAAAACAGATAAAACTACTTCTTTCTCACAGGGTATCATACAAATAACAAAGGTAAGGTACTTAAATCTCTGGCCCTCAAAGGATTGGTTGTTCTGTAAGTTGACTGACAATTGTGGGGTTGACTGGTGGGGAAGGCAGAGAAAGGAGGGAAAATATAATAATTTGGAAAGAGAAAGTATCCAAGAACAGTAAGATCTCCATTTGGAAGCCAGAAGCGAGGTAAAGGAACAGAGAATCCTTTAGGAAGGGTTAGGAAGTGGGATAAAGTCAACATGAACTAGTCAAGAAGAGACCACAGAGCTTCCTTCACGACTTGCACTCAGCTATGGTCAGTCTGCAGAGAGAGAAACCTTCCTTCCAGAAAGAAACAATAACCTTTACTTTGCTGTCAGCCACCATTTCTCAGGGGATGGATGAGGCTATTACCCAGAAAAGACCTGCAGTTATCACATCATCTTCCTCCCCATCAAATATTCACTGAGCATCCTCTAAATGCCTGGCTTCTGGAGACATTAAAGACATGTCCTTGGCTTGTGAGAAAGGGTATTTTGTCTCCAGGCAATTCTGGGAAAGGATGTTGACCAGCCATACACATTTAGAAATTCTAGACACTCTCCTGCTAGCAAATGGTACCAGAACAGTCCACTAACCATCAAAAAGAAAGACAAAAACAAACAAACAAACAAACAAAAACAACAGAAAAACCAGATGATCTCTAAATGAGTGAGAGAGAGATTTGTGTTTTCTTAAGTAAAATTTAAAACACACATAACTCGGGGATAGAGATGCATGCTCAAAGCCTGGGTTTAAATCCAGGAATTTCATAAGCCAGTATGGGGATGTACAGTTGCAATCTCAGCACTTGAGGGGAAGTGCAAAAGAATTAGGAGCTCAAGGTCATAGCTAGCTATATAGTGAATTTGGAACCAGCTTGAGAGGCATGAGCTCCTGAATTAATAAAGTTGAGTGAAATAATAAAACAAACAAACCAAGAAACCAACGGGAAGATCACTTTATCAGCCCCACCCTCCCCCAAGAAATCACATTCTCTGGGGGATGTCATAAGAGTGAGATGGGCTTGTGGATTCTCACTCCTGTCCTCCATTCTTTCAAAGCATGGAGGACCAGCCAGGTCAGAACACCTGCCTCACAACCAAGAGCCACACTAGTTCCAAGTAAAGCAGACTGGCCCCCTACGTGCCTGGAGAGGACCTTTTACTCATAACGAACAAGGAGTTTTTGTTAAGGACATCTCACTGTTTTCATTTATAAAATGAATTCATTATTTATAAAAATCCAGCCTAATACTTAACACATAGAAAATATCAAAAGGCAAATGATACAAAAGTTAAAAAAAAAAACATTTATCTGCAACCCTAGTACCTAAAATACGATATTGACCTTTGGTTGTCTTTTAAGATTTTCTACACAATTCTTTAAAAACGGAATGGCCTCACACACTTATTCTTACATCCAAAAAAAAAAATCCAGAAAACAAATAAACAAACAAACAAACACTGAGTGTAATGTAAAGTGCCTCCGAACTGCTAACTGTTCAGAATTCTGTCTTGCTATTGTTAGTGGCTGGAGAGCATCCTTCAGCGTGAAAGCCAGTCTTTCACTTGCTAGAATGTCTAGACAGAAGTGGCACTGTCCACTCTTAAGACACGGTTAGAATGAAGAAGGCATTTTTGGAAGACCTGACAATTGTCTATTGGCAGAAAGTGGTCAAGAAACAGGGGTGATGACCTGGAGAGATAGCTCGGGAATTAAGGGTAACTGCTGCTTTTTCGGATTATCTGGATTTGGTCCCCAGCACCTACATGATGGTTTACAACTGTCTAAAACCCCAGTCCCAGGGGATACAAAACCCTCTTCTGCATCCATGCATGTGATACACATGCATACATGTGGACAAAATACTCATACACATAAAAATAGGAAAGCGTTTTAAAAAGAACCAATGATGATATACTATGGTACACAATGGGACAATGTCCAGGTACAAGAAAATGTCATCTCAACAAAGCTGCCTCAGAATATTGTATTAGTGCAGTGTAGTGCAGGGCAGGGTAGTGTGAGACTCTGCTCTTTCCAGTTTGGATGATATTTTAACTGATAGTGGCCATCTTCATACCTGCATCTTGGACCTCACCTCTGTTTGCTAGGGTCTATGCCAGAGGGGCACTGTTAAGTCAACAGTTATGCATACTTAAAAAGTGTCACTCATGCATACCAGTGTGGGCATCCTTCCCCTGCTAATAGGCAGCTCTGCAGAGTAAACAGAGGCCCCAGGGCCGGTTGCACCTCTCAGAATCAATAAAGCCTTACCTAAATCACTTAATTTCTTGGAATCTCAAGTTCATTGTCCATAAAATAGAAATAACACCTAGTTTGCTCATCTTGCAGATTCTTTTGTATGGGACAAATAACATAAGAAAATCTGTTGTAGACAAGAAACTATTTCTATTTCTATTTTATTTATTTTGTATGTGTCATGAGTGTGGTGGTCAAAGGACAACTTGTAGAAATTTGTTCTAGCCTGCCACCATGTGAGTCCAGAGAAAGAACACAGATCATCACACTTACACACAGGCACCATTACCCACTGAGCCATATTGCTGTCTCTTCGTAATTTTGGGATTGGGGGCGGTGCATTTTTTTCACAGTAATCCTATCAAAACAGCTCGACTTGGCGGTAACGTACATGCATCATGAGGAGTAACAAACCCCAGTAGTGTAGGGTGAGTAGGCGAGGTGAGGAGAAGGGCCCAGTGTAGATGCCTTGGTGCTGGGACATTAGGATGTGGAGAAAATGGATGCCGAGTGGTGAACCTATGTTCGGTCTGAAGAGACCAGGTACCAATCAGCTTTTCATATAGTTTTCCTTCTTAAAAATTTCAGAAGTCAAGACTGTGTTTATACAGTAGGTCAGTGGCAGAATCTGTGTAGCACACACAATGGTACCGGTACCACAGAAGAAAAGAGGGGAGGGGTGTCAGTCAATATTGAAATATCTTTCCTCTAAAGAAACCATATTGTCTTTGAAAGTGTAATACACTTGAGACCTCTGCCACTGCCCTCCATTACACACAGATTCTCACTTATAAAAAAACTGCTCACCTCTCCCTCCCACCCTGGTTTAGAAATGGCCGTCTCCTGGGAGTCTGTGCCAGTGTGGACAACTGCCGACTGTTTGTGGGAGGAATCCCAAAAACCAAAAAGAGAGAAGAAATCTTATCGGAGATGAAAAAGGTCACAGAAGGAGTTGTTGATGTCATTGTGTACCCAAGCGCTGCCGATAAAACCAAAAACCGGGGATTTGCCTTTGTGGAATATGAGAGTCACCGCGCAGCCGCCATGGCTAGGCGGAGGCTGTTGCCAGGTAAACTATTTCTGAACAGAGACTCCAAACCCGCAGTGGGCATGAGCCTCCCCATTGATCTGCCTTTAAGCTCTTCATCTTGTTTCTTTCTCTCACAGTTGATTCAGTTCCATAAAATTTTTATAGATGTGTTTTGGGAAGTCACACATCTGTGCACCGGGAGAACTTTGATCGATAGCAACCCTACAGAGAATCCTCGGCAACGAAACTTTTTAAGATTAAACAAATACATCATGGATATAGCTGCATGTAGATTAGGTTCACAGGCTAGTTAGAATTGGGCTACGTTACCTTTCACAGTGTCAATACACACCAGCCTGTGATACACTATCTCAAGGATAACTGACAGATATGCTTTCAGTGTGTGTCCCAGTTTCTAATCATTTCCATCGAATTGGAGATAAGAAATAGGAACATTCTTCCTGGACACCTCCATTTAGACACCTCAGACACACACATGAACACCAAGGATCAATTCTTGAGTTTAACAACATACCAACACTGCCTAGGTCATACCAACTCAGGTAAATATGCAAAGTTCCTTAGCTTGCTGTAAAATATTAACGCTAAAGTGAATTCGTATTAATGGAAGAAACTATCTAAATCGGTAGTTCTCAACCTTCATAAAGATTCTTTGATACAGATCCTCATGTTGTAGTGACCCAGCCATAAGATCATCTCATTACTATTTCATAGCTGTAATTTTGTTAGTTATCACTCATTATATAAATACCTAATATGAAGACTATCTGATGTGTGACCCACAGGTTGAGAACCAGTGATCTAGTGTGGTAAGTAGCTACCACTAGGGTCTACTCTTATGAAAACTATGAGAGATGGCGGTAGGGTAGAGCTAGGCAAAACTCTGAATTTATTTTGACTTTATACAGTCTTTTCTGACTGCACTTTTTGTTTTTAATGGAGCTGTTGATTGATCACAGGGTCTTGAGTTTCCTAGACCAACATTCTCAGCTATGTTCTAGCTCTGCATATGTTCCTTATAAGTTAACATATAAGGCATTGGGTATCATTGAGACATTTTCAGTGTTTTAGTAGACTCCCTTCCCCCTTGTCTTCCTTTCTTTACCTCCTCTGATTCCCAGACAGTTGTGAGCCATTTGTAGGCTTTCAGAATTGAAATCAAGTCATACAGAGGGGCAGCTAATGCTCCTATCAGTTGAATCGTCTCTCCAGCCCCCATTACTATTTTATATGGTTTAGAATAGAGGTCTGATTTCTACATGTGGATTAGGATACCCCACTTTACCCAGAAATCTTTTAAATATTATTTAGCACTGCCTGACCTCAAACTTGAGCTCCTCCTCTGTCTGCCTTTCAAGTACCACTATGTCCAATGGATCCTAGTGCTATTTTTTAAAGAGACTACACTTTCTGTGTAGTCTCTTTAATAAATATGCTCTTGGCATGTTCTGTCAAAGACCATGATTGATTTGTGAGAAGTAAAAGGATGGATATTTACTTTCCCTATGTTATAATTACTCCAATAAATCCATCCCAACACTAATAATTTCTGATTTTGTTCTGTCTAGTTCTGTGCTCCCTACGAGATACAGCTTGCTTCCAAACAGTGGATTAAACAAACAACCCAGATTTTCCGTAAAATTGTGTACACTGACTTGATTTCTCACCCTTATCCCACCACTTCAACATGGATACGGTAGCTGAGTGGCAAAAACCAAAGGGGAAAGAAGTGGTGATGGAAAATTACTGCTTGGTGAGAATTTCCGAAGCTGTAAAAGTGGATACTGCCCCCTCTTTCCACAAGATCATGATTAGAGAAAACTGAGAGGCTCGTGGGAAACACATAGCATAGTAGGAAGCATCCAGTCAATTACCTCTGTAGGGTACAGGAACTTGTGCTGACTTGGGTAAATCCCACTCTTTTAAGACAAGTTAAAATTTCTTATCATCAACCGTCTTCTTAGTCTTCTCTGAATTGGGATTTTTAAAAGTATGTTTTCTCTGAGTTCCCACATTGTCTGCATTCAGACTGAGGATGTGGAAGAAACATGGTTGGTCTGAGCCCTGGATCAAGACTGAGAAGGAAGAATGTTTGACCCTATTCATCCTGGCTCCTCTGCGTATGTCTCAGTGGTGGTGTCTGGCTAATAGACAATGAATTCCAACTACAGCGGATGCTGTCCAAGTGACCTCTTAATGCTTCATGGAGGCAGACTCTGTGTCTGAGCCCTAAATCTGCTCTTTCTCCCCTTTTATTATCTCACCTTAAAAACTATCTCCCCCTTGTAAAAGCTGTCCTGAGAGTCAAATGTGCCCACTACTTCCTCACTGCCTCTCCATTTCAAACCACATCCTGCTTCTCTATACATTCAATCATTATGATAAGCCTCTAGTCACACTGAAGACTCTTCTATCTGACTCTTGCTTTATTTGAATGTCTTAAGAATCAATAATAATCTTTTTTAGCACTCTTGGTCATTTAAGACCTTAACGGTCAGTTCAATTTAAAAGCATGAGCTGAGATGATGTCGTGGTTTCTAAATAATTCATCACTCTTCTCATGGTTGTCAACAGGAAGAATTCAGTTGTGGGGACATCCTATTGCCGTAGACTGGGCAGAGCCAGAAGTTGAAGCTGATGAAGACACAATGTCCTCTGTGAAAATCCTGTACGTAAGGAACCTTATGTTGTCTACCTCAGAAGAGATGATTGAAAAGGAATTCAACAGTATTAAACCAGGTGGGACGCTTACAATTACTTCTTCAAAATGTTCTCTAAAAACACTTTTGCTGGAGGCTATTACCCACAACGTGAAGAATAGCTTTTATTTAGCCCCTTCCCCTAATCCGTTGGGTATTGTTCACGTATTTCACCATTTTTGGATACAAAAGAGACATATGGTCCTACAACATTCAGGAATATTATGGTTAATATTCATCTGTGTAGTTATTTAATAAATACACATTGCCTCTGCTAAACTAAATTCTATGAGTTCTTCCTTTTAGAGATTTCTCAAACACTAATCTTCCTTCACCCTCAAGAACTCTGCCTTCCCTGACATTCAGTAGCATGGTGTGGTTACATACCAACAGCTGTGAATCCATAGTTACTACAGAAACAGAAAAAAAAATCCTCTAAATTAGAGTGGGCGTGTTCACATCACATGCCATTTATTATCACAATGCCCTATCCTGGAGGTTCTGTTATGGTCTTTTATTTCCTATAATGAGAAAAACAGAGCCCAGAGTAGTTAAATTGTCACACAGCTAGCAGCTGGCAGGCCCCAGATTTAACAACCTTCTGAACCCTCACACCAGTCCTCATTCCTTTCACACATTCATTCATGCAGCTGCTGCTAAGTCAGTAGCTCCAGCATGCCATGCACTGTGGGAGGAATTAACAGATGTGAGCTGTGTGTGGAAGGAATTTATAGAGAAGTCACAGCTAAGTCATCCTGTTCTTGGAATGCAGAGCAAAATCCAAAGAGAAGTCACTCATGGGTAAGCGATGAACCTCAATGTGGTTGAGCCAGCCTGGGAACTAGTACACACGTGTATAGGTTTCATCCACTCCGGGAGGGGTTTTGTTTTTTCCCAGAGTGCATAATACTTACTTTCCCTTCCAATTAAAATGGTACTTTTCTTTTGAAAGAGGTTAGAATGAGGAAATGTCGAAAGACTGACTCTTTTCTTTATAGTGAATGATTATCAGTCCAGTCTGCACATTTAAGATAGATATGTCTGGACTATAGTGTCCTAGAAGCTGTAAGAAAATAATGAACACCAACTTGTTCCTTCTTGCCTCTTCTTCCTTTCTCTGCCCCCATCTCCTCGCATGTCTTCAGTTACAACCACCCCCAGGATAATACTATATTATTACTATTATCAGCCTAAAACATTTCCACCAATTTTAGGGCACTTCTTAGGCCAGTGGCACAATGCTTGGGGCTCTATAATGGTGTGTGTTATACGCGTGATTATGAACAACTAGCAGATATCTATCCTATGGAGAGAGAAAAACTAAATCCACAAATTTCTTCTCCAGTCCAACAATATAATGTATCGAGACTGCATTAGAAAATTTTATGGAAAGAGAAAAATAACATTATTTTTTTTTCTTTTTAAAGATTTGGATTTTGGAGAAACTTCATTATTCATTGAAAATCTGAGTTTGTATATCATTTGAACCCTGACTGACCTAGGAAAATACTGCATCAATACTCTGGAAAACAAATGATAATCATCACAGAAACCTCAGGCCATTGATATTTTGTTCCTATGAAGTCTAGGGTATCTGCTATAGTGCTAAGTATAGTATTCTATAAAATCTGTTCCCTTAAACAGTTCAACAGTAGCCGAATCATTATGTTCCCAGGAGCAGCTAATGTTACTGAGTAAAGAACTACACTTAAAGCGTGTTTTTCTAAGTCCTGTGTTAGGATCACAGATCTAGTTCTTTGCGAGCATTGAGAAGGAATATATTAAAGGAAAGCATATGGCCATTGCTATTCTACAGAAGATAGTCAGCCCTGAATATAAGTAACCCTGAATGTGGTGGCTCTTGTTTGGTCTCTAAGCAGGGTTAGACCAGGGTAATATTTAGGTGGGAGAAATCCAAGCTTTTTTTTTTTTTGTAACAATATTCAGACTTTGCTTATGGAAAGCTTCATTTGTGAAATCCCCTACTTTCTAATTTACTTTCTATGCTCGGATTTTCACAAATGAAGCGTAATGATTTCAATATTAGAATTTCAGAACATCCAAATCTATTATCAACGTAAATGCTATATAATTAACATGACTGGTGGGGTATATGGAAATTGATTGGTAATACATTGTATATTAGCTCTGTGTGTTTACTGGAAGACTAGCTCTTGTATCCTTGACACTAAGGAAGAGGTAAGTGAAGATGATATTTTGTGCAGCTAAAGCAAACATTCTCACCCGCCCCATCATTGGGAAACTATAGATCAGAAGAGCAGAGTGGAGGGAAAGGATGGAGGCCGTCCTGGATGACTCCTTGGTTCTCATTGACCAAGGCAAACTGTGGGATGAGGCCCTTCTCACCATTCCATCCAACACTGAAGGAGACGGACCTAAAATCGCAGTTAATTATATGCCCTGTGCTTCATGGGCTCACATGCCTTTATTTCATTGTCTCAGTCAAGCCGGACAATTTCACTCTGTGTAATTATTGTCATGAGAAACTAAGGGCTTCTTGTGATACTTAAGATACTAAATGGAGAGAGAACTACTCTAATAGTTCAAAATTATCCTTAGATTACATGTCTCCCATTGTTCCAAAGGAAGGTAATTCGTAGCCATTGAACCATGTGGTAGAGTATGAGTTCTAAAAGCTTCAGTGACCCTGAATCTGAGAGAGCAACTGAGCTCTGATAGGGAAAGGATTTTCTTCTCTTCCTATTCTTCCTGAGAATGGCATTACATCACGTTGACTCTGAGAACTACTTGTTAAATGAAGAACCCAGCCTTTCAAAATGACACCAGATGAAAGATAACCAGCGTGCTCAAGTGGTAGGGAAACAAGTTTCCACTTAACCATCAACTAAAGAAAAAACTTGTTTAGAATACTGAGTAGGCAACAGTATGCTTAAAAGAGAGCATGAAGCATCTTTGTACAACTGATTTTTTTTTTACCATGTTATCATCCATATGTACAGCGGCCTTTCTACATAAAAATAGGGTAGGTGGCTTTCTGGATGCTTTTACACAATAAACTAAACTAATCTTTATAAAATCATGTTAATTAAAGTGTTTTCATCATGGGACTGGAAAGCTTGCACTGTTCTTGTAGAAGACCCCAATTCAGTTGCTAGCATCCATGTCAGATGGCTCATAAATGCCTGTAACTTGATTTCCATGGAATCTACCACCATCTTCTGGCTTCCACTGACCCCTGCCCTCACATGCACATAACTACACAGACACATACACACATGTGCATGTAATTAAAATGCTTTCACTTTCCCCAACACTTTTCTCTGTTCCTGAAGTGGCCATGCTTAGCAGTTTGATATCCACCTTTTCAGGTATCTCTGAATATAGATATACTTGAGTTTGTGTGTTTTTATATGTGGGTCGAGATATTTAAAACAGACACTCACATTTTATCCCATTATAAATTTTAGAAATAGACAATTGGGTTTCGATCCTTCCTTGTAAATACATATTCTTACTCTAAACTCTTTAAAGACTCAATGGAGTTTGTACAAATGCATCAAATTTCATCATTTTTGAGAAAATGGGTCTTGCTTTACTTTGCTATTTCTACAGTGGTCTAACTGGTTATCTTTATAGAAAATCCTTGTGCATAGGCAGAAACTCTTCCATATAAAGAAACAAGTTAGTTAGTAGATAAGTAGTTTTTCCAATCTTTCAAATACTACAGGCAGAAACTATTTTAGATTTCAGATGCTCTTTCAGAAGCAACAGTTTTTTAACTTAAAGATGTTAATTAAGTGCATAGGACATATGATTCTAGACCTTACTTAGCTGTGTGCTGTGTGAATTATAAACTCACCTTTGTTAGAACCGTAGCTTCCTCGTATTTATATAAAAGTAAAATAAAATTAATTATACAGAAATTAGTACACCACATTACTAACATCTCCCCTAATTCCAGATTTCTTTTATAGACAATAAAATAGAGTATTCTCAGCAGAGTGAGCATGGCATTTCTAGTGGTAGTGAGTTAAGTCTTTCCCACACTCTTCTACCGTGTCCAGAATCACACTCCATTGACATCATGATCACTTCCCAGTAAATGACCTTGTGAAAGTCCTTTGAACATTGTGCTTCTGTCATCTCAGAACTAAGGAAGATAGTACTGAGCTGTGAAGGATGTGTCACAGATATCTTACATTCTCATGACATTGGCTATTCATGTGTCTTCTTTTCCCGGCAGACTTGGATGACTGTTCCACCACAGGCACTCCATGGGATGACACTGGCCCAGAATAGGAGGTGGGAGGGATGTCTGAGCAGCTAATACTCCTGGGGTGAAATTTGACCAATGGGAATAGACTAGGAAATTGTGACTTCTCTCACGCCCACGGATCATTGCACAGTATTGTTTCTTCTCCACAACAGAGACTGGGGAAAGACTTCAGCAGCCAGGGGATACACTCACCTCTCCTCTCCAAGGCTACATGCAGTAGTTCCCTGTTCATCCCCTTCCTCTAGCTGCAATTGCATTTTCTTACTACTATATCTTGCTTTGAACCTCCAAGGTACAATAGTATTTTGAAGTAAATGAGTTAAATATATGTGTATAAGATGACCAATATCAAGTCAGTTTAGTAACATGCTACCTTGAACAGAATATTATCTTTTATATTTCTTACCTTTTATATTTTTATTTCTCCTTACTAAGATTTCATTCTTACCTTTAAATTTCTTTAAATTTGGAAGCTAGCCACATCACTGTCTCGAGTTCGCTAATGGTGCTGCGGCCATTATATCTACAGGTGCTGTGGAAAGGGTGAAGAAGATTCGAGACTACGCTTTTGTGCACTTCAGTAACCGAGAAGATGCGATTGAAGCCATGAAGGCTTTGAATGGCAAGGTAATGTAAGAGAGAAGAAAATTCACACAGATTCCCTCCAAGCTTGGTATGAGCACACCCTACCATAGAGTAATCTCTGGGGTCCATCTTAGCACAGCTCTCTTTTCCCATCACTGACACAGAAGCTGCAATCCTTTGAGGATATAGAGAAATGGCAGAAAAAGATACAGAGAACAAGGAAGTGGCTAGGTAGCTAATCCTAACACTTCCTTCTTTTTCTGAATTGAACAAGTCACTGGCCTTAATTTTTATGGGAAGAAGGGATTAAAGTTTTTCCAGATGTTCCCTTAGTCCTTGCTAGTGTTCTATTGCTGTGAAGAATTACCATGACCAAGGCAACACTTATAAAAGGAACCATTTAATTGGGGTCTTATTTACAGTCTCAGAGGTGAGTCCATTATCATTGTGACAGAAAACATGCATCAGCAGACTGAAGAGTAGCTGACAGCTTCACATCCTTGTCTGCAGGCATCAGGCAGAGAGAGACACTTGGCCTACTTTGGGTTTTTGAAACTTCAAAGTCCCAGAGTCACACCTATTCCAACAAGGCCACACCTTCTAATCCTTCCAAACAGCTCATCAACTGGGAACTAAGAATGCCAACACATGAGCCTATGGGGAGCATTCTCATTCAAAGCACCATATCCCCCAAGTTCCAATTATTTCTAATTATTGCACTATATAATACAGAAATTTAAGGAACATTAGCCAGAAAAATGTCAAGATAGCTGTCATTCTGATATCAGTATTTGGTCTTCCCAACAGGGAGGCTTGAAATTCCTCTCCTTGTCAAGAGTGGAGCCTGGGGGAAATCAATTTCTGTATTCCTACTATTTATTTGTCTACAGAAACTTTTACAGTATTTGAATCAATCAAATAAACACTAAAACTCGCCTATAGGCCACTGATCTGTTAGTAATGTCTACAATGCAAAATTAACCAAAGCAAAGATGCTTGTCAAGGAGTTGAGAGTCTAGAGAACTAAGTCAGGCCCACAAGCACCTCTGCAAGGTAGTCAGCTCAATGTTATTAGAAGACATTTAAAAGTAAAAGGTTCAAATTAAGAAGTGGGTCAACAACATTCATAAAACCATCGTGAATTAGAAGATTCTGTGCAAAAGAACCTATGAAAATTGGATATACTTTTGATATACTTTCCAAGGGTGAATTATGGCCAGGAGAGTCTGGCTTAATGGCAGAATTTAAATATTAAAAGAAAATCTGAGAACAGCAAATTGGGTCAGAGCACAATGCACAGGAGACTGCTTTGCCCATTGAGACTTCTATCAGTTCAGATTCCAGTAGACGATGGGTAGAAAGAAATTCACTCCACAAATGTGAGAAAGGGGGATTCAAAAATAGAGTGTCAGAGGCTAGCACTCATAGATTTCTGGCAGTAAATGCCCAAGAGAAGGCACAGGTAAGAAACACCTCAGCAAGCCCATCTGAACACTACTGTCAGCTCCTTTAATACCCTCCACCTATTTCTTGGGACCCTATTGGTCCCAAGAAAGCATCTCTTCTAAATAACGGTTACCAATTGGTTGGCATTGTCTGCGCCAGCAATCCTTGGTCTCTCAGGCAGTCCTCAATCAGGTCCTCCTGCAGGAGAAGCTTTTGAGGTTGCACAGCCCTCAGCAATTGTGTAGAGGTGACCACCATCGTTCCTCCTACAGGAGGTGAAGAGTTAGTAGAAACCCCAAATGAGACCAAGCTGTGGAGAGCAAGTCCCTTGAAAAGGAACACTGACCTTGAATTGTACTACTCTAAGGGTGCTGGGTCTTCCCTGAAAGGTCTTTGGTTAAAGAATACAGTGGGTCCAATAAGACATCTCAGGGAGATGAAACACATCCTAAATTCACTGTAGTCTCATCCCTATCCTCATATCCAGGGTTCTTGTTGGCCAAACTCAACGACAAAGCAGAGGGCCCAGGAACCCAAAGAGGAACTTATATAGAATAATCACCAGAAGAGACCGCAGACTGGACATTGATGGGAACTGGATCTGAAGGACAAGGGAAAGGCTTACCAGCACAGATTCCTGCAGACATGGGGAAGCCTAGGGCATGTGCAGCCTCAGGGTACTTCAACATTCTTAAGTCTTGTAGGGAAGAAAGTGGTGAGTCTGAAGTATTAAAAACAAAACCAAAAAAAACTATAAAGTAAAATCAATTGATATTTAATGTACCCTATGACCAAAACATTATTTCTTCATTGATTACTACGTTAGCATCATTAAAATGATACTACTTCAAAAACAATGTTTAAGGTAGCTTTCTCTTGATAAACATGCCTGAATGTGTGTGGTATCTACTGAGAAAGACCAGGCATCATAAACCAAATGCTAAATAATACATTGTAATAATTCCAGTGAAAAAGTGTTCAAGTTATTACTATTTTAAGGAAGGGAGGATTTGTTTTGGCTTAAAGTTTAAAAAAGAGATAGTCCATCATGGTGGGGAAGGGATAGTGATGAGCTAGTCCAATTCTTTCCCGACTTATGGACAGAAACTATGGCATTCATGGTAACAGTCTCTATGCCAAGACTAAATGTAGTTCAAGGCAATGACAGGAGCATGGAGAGGCTAGTCACACTGTATCAGATCAGGAAGCACAGTTATTATTTGTACCTAGACATTTCTATAACAATGTTTACAAATATGTAGCTAAATATGTGTTTACTTTTACTAGTAAATACTATTAACTGATATGCTTAAGCATAATGTGAAATATACATATATATATATATATATATATTTTCCTAATCTGCTTATTCCTCTCTGCAAACCTCCTATCTCATTCCCCCTCCCCCTGCTTCTATGAGGGTGCTGCCCCCACCCACTCTCACCTCCCTGCCCAGGCATTCCCCTATACTGGGGCATAAAGCCTTCACAGGACCAAGGGCCTCTCCTCGAATTGATGCCAGATAAGGCCACTCTCTGCTACATACAGCTAGAGCCATGGGTCTCTCCATGTGTACTCTTTGGTTGGTGGTTTAGACCCTGGGAGCTCTGGGGCAGGAGTCTGGTTGGTTGATATTGTTGTTCTTCTTAAGGGGTTGCAAACCCCTTCAGCTCCTTCAGTTTAAGGGCATGTTTTAGGTGGTACCTGACTTGAGAGTTCTCAGTATCCTTATCACCTATATCTCAATCCTTACCATCCCTGTTTAGAAACTTCCAACTACTCAGCAGGGCAAACAATTGTTCACATTTATGTGAACAGTTTATGTGAACAGTGCAGCAGTCTACTTAGTTCCTCTTCCTTGAGGAAGATCTAACTAGACTTCTCTCCCTTCCCTAGGAAATACTGATTCTGTATCTGCACTAATGAGCCATTTGTTGAGACTAGCAGGACTTGCTCACCATGGTGTCAATAAATGATATCTTTACTAGTTTCTATCCCCTTCATTTTATCATGCTGTATAATCTGTATTCCACCCATAAAAATCCCCGGCTTATTGCACTTGTATAACTATGTTATTTTAAATACAGGTATCACACTTAATAGAAAATATTGAATAATTTTATGTCTCAGTGACTGACTCTGTATTATAAATTCAGTAGTCAAAATGGCATTGTTAAGCCTGTTGGCATCTTGTGCAACAAGACTACTCAGAGAATAGTCAACTGATACAGAAGAATGAACCTGGTAAGGGGCAAAACCATTAAGAATTGCAAGCCAGCAAATGGTAGACATGTTTTATGATACCCAGTTGTCAGATGGCTTCTGAACTTGGCTTTTCCTTCTTCTCTACAACAGGTGCTGGATGGTTCCCCAATAGAAGTGACCTTGGCCAAGCCAGTGGACAAGGACAGTTATGTTAGGTACACCCGGGGCACCGGTGGCAGGAATACCATGCTGCAAGGAGAATATACCTACCCTCTGAGCCATGTTTATGACCCTACCACAACCTACCTTGGAGCCCCTGTCTTTTATACCCCTCAAGCCTACGCAGCCATTCCAAGTTTTCATTTCCCAGCTACTAAAGGACATCTCAGCAGCAGGGCTCTCATCAGGACCCCTTCTGTCAGAGGTAACACTAGCTAGTTCTTATCTTTCCATAACTCCTAAATTTCAAATGACTGACAAACTATAGTTTAGATGAACTATAAACTATAGTTCAGTAGCCTTAAATAGATTGGGTGGAATCACTGGGAGAAAGAAAAAAAAGACTAGAAAACTGTTTTTAAAAATCAAATATATCTTGTTGTATAGGAATTTATTTTTTTCACATTACAACTGGTTATTGAAAATGCCATGTCAGAACATGGTATGAATTAGCCCAGTATATATATACATATTGGATCCTTGCAGAGATCCACAAAGTATGCACAGAATACAACCTAGCTCTATAACCATTACCTCTTCCTCCTTATTAAACCAACTAGACTGATTGCAGAACTTTCAAGGGAGAGCAGCACATGGTCCAATGGGAACTACCTCAAATGAGGCATTCTCATATGAACTCCTTCCCAGATATGTGTGTAATACCTTTGTTATTCCATGTGTTTGTCTGTATATTGGTGACAAGGGCTTACAATCTATTCCAGACTGATCAAGAACTCCAAGCACTCTGCCTCCTGACTGCTGTAGTGGCAGGTGTGTGCCATATCTATGTGCAATAACTTTGAAAAAAGCCAAACAATTGAAGAAACTAATATTTCTTTAGTAAAATGGAAGCCAAATACATTAGAATAGAAAAAACAAACTCAGTCTCACTGCCAGACTGTGTTTTATCTTTAAATCCTTCGCAGATTCACTGTTTGAGCAGGTTTCTGAGCTCAGTAAATTCAGTAAATTATAAAGGTCCTTTGTCTCTGCCTTGTGGTATCTTTTATTGTAATTTTTCTTGGTTATAGCCAACATTATCTGGATTCCAATCCTGTTTTCTGCATATGACTGCAACCTGGAAAATAGAAACAAATGATGTGTTTAAACTCACTCTTGGGTATAACTTAGAATAGGCCCATCCAGATTACTATGGAAACAATTCTCTTACTATGTTATACTATTTTTCATGGGAGAAAAATGAATTGAGCATCATAAGACCTCTTCCATGGCCTTAAAAGTTCTATACTCCCAATGCAATCACCCTTCCAAAATTGTAATGCAAAAGTAATGAAGATTTTATTCAAAAAAATTCCTATATATTATAACAAAAAATAAAAACAAAATATTTCCTATATATTATAACAAATTGTTATGAGATATTATGCATATATCTAACATATTATTAATCAATCCATATATATTACATACTATCAACCAGTTGTGATGTAGAAAAAAAGCAAACTCCATTCCAAGGGAAAATAATGCATAGCATTAACAAAAACATAATCAATGAATGATATTTGTGGGTAAATAGTGATCCACTTAATGGTTTATTCCTTTATGTCACCAATAGGAAATCAATATAGAAATATGGCTAAACAAAAATCAAAAGGAATCAATGTATGAAACTCAACGGAAATTAAGCCTCACATCAACAGTACATATGAGAGTGGTGAGCTTAAAGAAAAGATGCTTTCTAAATGTCTGTCTGATGACCCACCAGAGATGTGATAATCAAATTTATTTCTGCCTTCCTGGCAGAGTGGCATTCACTCTAATAGTCTCTTATCCCACACTAACTATAATTCAAATGGCCATATTATATTGGGATGTTTTAATAAGAGTATACTGAACCTTAGTTAATCTGCCAAAAAAAATTAACAAAACAGTAATACAAAAACTACTTTTCCTTCTGACAAAATTTTAAGTAGCGGCCGTGTACTTACCAATCTCCTTGAAAGGATTGCTTTCTTCCTAAGGAGGTTTAAGAAAGCAAGAGTCTACGCTGAGCCTTACCTGATGTTGAGTTTCATTACATTAGAATCTTAGGCTATCTGTCCCTCTTCAGGGCAGTAATCAATGTGACTTGGGCTAACTTTTCCATTACAGTAAGATTCAGGGTGATTTTCTGGTGGTTTGATTCGGTTTAATGCCTTCTTACATTCCTAGAAATTTACATGAATGTCCCTGTAGGGGCTGCGGGAGTGAGAGGACTGGGCGGCCGTGGGTATTTGGCATACACAGGCCTGGGTCGAGGATACCAGGTCAAAGGAGACAAGAGAGAAGACAAACTCTATGACCTTCTGCCTGGAATGGAGCTTACCCCGATGAATACTGTCTCTTTAAAACCACAAGGAATTAAACTTGCTCCTCAGGTAAGTAAGATCACTCCAGTTGTCGTTAAGTTGGGCCAAGGACTATTGGTCAAATGATTAGAGTTGATCTTTATTTGGGCTACTGTCCTGTGGCAATCAGCTTTGCATACTCCGAGGGTCTGCTGAGACTGGCTACCCTTCTGGCATTAAATGAACCTTCATCACGACCCAGCAAATTGAAAAAACAAACAAAATCCTGAAATGGAATGTCAACCAAAATCTTAAATGAAAATAAAACAAGGCCCAGAGCCCAGCTCAGAATAAATGTCTTTTAAAGTGTGTTGGTCAACAACTGCAGAGAAGAGGCCCCAGAGACGGATCCCTATGTGTACTGTTTAGGACTTTTCTTGGAAACATGGCATTACAGAACAACACCAATAGACATGACAAAGTGGATGATGGGTAAAAGTCCTGTAGACTCCAATCTCCACAAAGAACTATAGCAACTGAGTAACTACAGCCAAGCGGAGAGCAGGCAAGGTAGCCTTTCCTAGAGAAGAGCACACCAATTGGCTGTCCAGTGCCAAATGGTAAGCCCTGAAATACATATACAAGTAACATTACGTTAAGCAAAACAGCTTATTTAGAAATATAGGTATATGATCTATATAGGCATGCAATAACAATTAATGAAAAAAGAGGCAATGAATTTGAAGGCAAGTGAGGAGGGCATGTGGGAGGCTTTGGAGAAAGGGAGGGGAAGGGAGAAATGTAATTATAATCCCACAGTTTCAAAAAAGAAGGAGAGAGAGAGAGAACATTGACCATGAGAACATGACCATGAGACCGAGGTAAATCTTTAACTATACAATGCCATCGGTCATATAAAGTCTTCTACACTGCTCTGTACTGGGCAGTGTTATCATGGTAATCGTGTCATGATGGTAACCGCTATTGGAATTCATTTAGTAGTCTATGTTTCTATGTTTCTGTGTGACTGTGTCTTTTTTTTTTAATTAGAGGAAACTGAAAGTTATCATTATTATTCCAATAGGGAAACTACAGACCGTGTTTGATGAATTAAAACCAAACAGACTCAATCCCTGTTAAGCCCAGGTTCTCCCATTAGTGTGCATCACCTGGTCCCCTCTGGAGTCACTTTGTTATGGACTATGAAGCTATAGTTATGGGCTGTGTTTTATAAGGGAAACATCCCTGCTCTCAGGAGGGCGGTAGAACTCTGATTTAAGAAAAAAAGAAGTAGCCTCAGGATTGCAACCAAGACCAGAGAATGAGAGCAGAGGTATTGTCAATGACTTCTTTTATGTAACTTTAAGTAATTTTACTTCAAAATATATTCAGGCAATCAGAAAAATAATAAAAAAAATGAACAGAAGAATGTCTATTCCAGTGGCAAACAGGAATTATTTGTTTCAAAAATAACATTTATTGAGCTTTTCTAGTGTAATGTGTTTGTTAGACACTAGAGGTACAAAATTAAATATAACAAAAGTCCTTGCAATCATAAATCAGGTGGCAAGCCAGTGGAATAATACTGACATATGATCAGATAATTACAATGAAATCGGGTAAGTATCATTATGAAAATAGTCATTCTGATTTTTTAATTTTTTTTCTTTTTTTTTATTTTCTAAGTTTTTTTATTTACATTCCAAATCATTTCCCCTTTCCCATTTCCTCCCTCCCCAAAAGTCCCATAAGCCCCCTTCCCTCCCTCTTTTCCCCATTCAACCCCCTCTCGCTTCTCTGTCCTGGCGTTCCCCTACATCCAGTCTTTCCAGGACCAGGGGTCTCTCCTTCCATCTTCTTGGAAATCAGCTCTCTACTTACACATTAAACCTAAATGAGAGGGTGGCCATAATGAGAGATATTTAACTAAGATGTCTCTGAATCTTTACAAATACAGTTGAAAAATTGAAGACCATGCCACCCCAGCCAATGTGCCTGGAGACTAATCCCCCATTAGAGGTAGGACTCGCCAACCAGTAGACAGGGCTCAAGAAGTGTCCTGCCCAGCCGGCAGCTGCGGAGTCCATGTCCCTCAGTGTATTTGTTCAGCCGGCACAAATGGGCAGACAGCCTATCTACCAGTAAAAGCTAACTGATATTGCTCAGGAACTTTAGAGCATGCTTATAAACTATGGGAGATGCTACTACATGCTTTTTAATAATGAAAAAGTAAGCTCAATCTTCAAATTAACAAACTGGGAAATGTCATGGGAGACAGCAACTGGGTTATGGTGAGAACAATGAGCTAAGAAGTTCCAGAGAACTGGTGGGGGGGGGGGGACGGTTCCTTGACACCGTTCTTTTGATGTCTGCTGTGTGAATAGAGGGTCAGGACCTCAGCACCACCAAAGCTTTGGGGTAAAGTAAACATGAACCTTGTGGGGGGAAATTCAGTTTAGGGTGATTACAGAAGTATAAAGTAAATATGCAGATGGATAACAAAAACAGATTCTCATAAAAATAGCTAAAAGTGGCACATTGCCAACTAAATAAAAAAAATCACCACTCTGAATACCTATTAATGTTTATCCACAAATACTGCCCCAAAGGATGGAAAAATGGCTCAGAGGTTAAAAACCTTTGATGCTCTTGAAAAGGACACAGTCAGATTCCTAACAGCCATATATAGTGTCTGACAGCTGTAACTCCAGTTCCAGATTGATGCCCTCTGTTGGCCTCTGAGGGCACATGCATGTGATGCACATACAACCAGGCAAAACACTCACTCAAATACATAAAATTTTAAAAAATGAAATAGGTGAGAAAATAAATGCTGACCCGTAAGACCTTCTGATTTAAAAAATAAATAAAAGAAAAAAATTGATGAATGGCAAGAAGTAAAGATCTGTTCTCAAGTTAACTAACTGCCCTAACCATAACCATAATAATATATATATAACCCTAACCCTATGAATAGGGGCTTAAGTGAAGATAAAAGAAAAATCCATCCACATAGTGCTACAACCCCAGTTTCCTAAAAACTGGAATAAATACACACATACACAGAAAGGGAAGTTAAGCTCTTGGTAATGTGTGTGTGTGTGTGTGTGTGTGTGTGTGTGTGTCTGTACATTCATATTATATGTATACATATATAGAGACTAAACAAAAATGACTAGAATAAATAGTGTGAGAAATGATTTTATGAAATATAAAAATGTTCACAGTTTAAATGGAGTCCAGATTGAGTTCAACTTAAATTTTACGAGTCATTACACGTCATGACATTTTTTCTCTTCTAATAGTTGAATCTGAAGTGCAGAGCTCGGAGTCTAAAACCTAGAGAAGCCATGCAAATGTGACATTTAAGGGAGAAACCATTGTTTTTCTCTTGTAGATATTAGAAGAAATTTGTCAGAAGAACAACTGGGGACAGCCTGTGTACCAGTTGCATTCTGCCATTGGACAAGACCAGAGACAGTTATTCCTATACAAAGTAACTATCCCAGCACTGGCCAGCCAGAATCCTGCAATGTGGGTACCTTCTCCAAGCTCCTAGTAACAGAAATTTTAGATAAGATCAGCCTGGGTATTAACTGTGTTTGATCTTCACTCAGTAACATACTCCATCTACTCTCTTGTAACTAAATAAAACAGCAGGCACTCGCTCAGCTGAGCTGGTATACATGCCCCAGCTGTTAGACTGGCATCTAAAAGCCATGAAGTCTCATACATCGGGAAGACTCTCTAGGATAACTGATTAATGGAAAAGGGAGATGATTAGAGATTATAAGTGATTCCCTCCTGCGGTGTTTAGGTTGACACAAGTGACCTGTGTAAAGTTGCCACTTCACCGAATAATCCTCTGTCCCACCTTTTAAATTTCATATCAAAAACCAGATCATTAGAAGGTAACACCTTCTGGATTTTACCTCCAGGCTGCATTTATATACTTTAGGATCCTTCTTTACCTTAGAAGAGTCTTGTAGTAAAAATTATGTCTTCCCAGGAAGATTATCCGCTACTGAGGTGCTAGATCAATTCACAAATATACCCGTGTAGGCTTATATGTTGAAGCTTATTACAACAAACAGGAAACACGCGTGCGCGCGCACACACACACACACACACACACACACACACACACACACTCCCATCATCCAATCATCTTTAAAAGCTAAAAAGGCCATTGCTTTTTCACCTTAGTCCTCAAATTTCTGAATAATTAACATTGCCCACTGTGCTTTCCAGCCACCCTTTCATACCGCCAAAGCTAAGCGCCTATGTGGATGAAGCAAAGAGATATGCCGCAGAGTACACTCTACAGACACTAGGCATCCCCACAGAAGGAGGGGACGCTGGGACTGCAGCACCCACTGCCACATCCGCCACAGTGTTCCCAGGTACCAGTAGCGGGAATCAGTCACGCCAGACACAGCAGGCTGCAGAATGTCGGGGTTGGTGGGGGGTGGGGGGCTTCTTTGTAGGACCCTCAACTACATGCAGACAGAAAGAGACGGGAAACTGAGCCGTAGCAGCCTAAGCCAGCTGGCATCTCTCTGCCTCTTTAAGTGGCTGTGGGATCCGGAGTGAGTCTGGGTTGGTGTGGATTGGCTTTTACTATTATTAAGAGACTTTGGTTCTATTATTAGTTGGTATTTATCTGGGCTCTAGCTATGAGCTGGGCTCTCACTGAAGTGCTCAGCAAACTTCATATTTCCCCAGTGACCCTTATGGTGCTTAACAGTTGTCTTAGAATGCAATCCCTTTGGCATTGCAAATAAAGAAGATTAAGCAATGTGAGCACTGTTGGTTAACTTTTAGTGGTTGTTTGGAGTTGGTAGGTTTGTTGTTGGTGGTGGTGGTGGTGGTGGTGGGGTTTTTTTTTTGTTTTGTTTTGTTTTTTGTTTGTTTTCCCTTTTCGAGACAGGGTTTCTCTGTGTAGCCCTGGCTGTCGGAGTACTCTGTAGACCAGGCTGGCCTCGAACTCAGAAATCTGCCTGCCTCTGCCTCCCAAGTGCTGGGATTAAAGGCGTGCGCCACCACTACCCGGCTGGAGTTGGTGGTTTGTTTTTTGTTTTTCTACTTTTTCTTTTATATTTGTGTTTGTATGCCTATGTGTGCATACACATGTGTGTATGGTATGTTTATATAGTGTATATATATTTGTATGCAAGTGTTTGTGTGGAGTCCAGAGATCAGGGACTTTGCTCCATTATACTCTACTTCATCTTTTTAAAATAACAATTTGTGTGTGTGTGTGTGTGTGTGTGTGTTTACATGAGTGCAACTTCCCAAAGAGGCCACGGGTGTTAGATCAACTGAAGCTGGAATTGCAGGCAGTTGGGCAACCAACATGAATGCTGATTGTGTGTGAGAGCAGTACGTATTCAACCACAAGCCATCTCTCCCACCCCTTCATCACCTCCTTTGAGACAGTCTCTCACTGAACCTGGTGTTATCAGAAAGACTGGGATTTCATTCAAGGATTCTTAGTCTGTTTAACACAAAAATTTTAAAATGGATTAAAAGAAGCTTGATGACAGTTAAATTATAGGGATGAAGAGACAAACAAACAGATGATGGATGGAAGATAGATAGATAGATGATAGATAGATAGATAGATAGATAGATAGATAGATAGATAGATAGATAGATAGATAGATAGATAGACAGACAGACAGATAACAGGTAAGCAAGCTATAAATTTCAGCAGTTGCTAGAAAGGCAATAGGAAAGAAAGGAAAGGAAGCCATGCTGCTTGTCCTGGAGATCCACAAAAAGTCACATGGCGTTAGGAATTGGGTGAGACTTCCTCAGAAAAAGTGAGAAAGCCCAGAGTACCAGGGAAAGCATGCTTAGCTTTTACCCAAAAAGCAGAGAAAGAAAAGGTATTGTTTCTGTTGGTTAAATGAGATAGCTTTTCCAGTTCTCCATGTATCCACATAAGGCTACTGCTAGTGGTCACTGAGCTTTGTAAAAACTCGTATTGTAATATTACAGCAGGGTTTTGTGCCAAGTTCAAAGACTTTTACAGTGTTATTTGTGGTACTTTTCTAAAGAAATCCAAAAGCTTAGTTCTCAGGGTTCTACTACCTCCACTAGCAGCATTTGACAAAGAATCTTTTATGCATTTGCAATAGATAAAAATAAACCAGATGGCAGTTTTTGACAAAATATATCACTTTTAAGAGTCATTTGTTTTTATGGTGATACATTAAGGTGTTCCAGAACAGTACAGTCTGTCATCTACTAGAATACCATGTCTCCATTTGCTCTATTTGTATAAAAGATGTTTTTAATTTTTTTTTTTTGAGACATGGTCTCTCGCTCCTGCCCTGGCTGTCTTGGAACTCTCTATGTAGACCAGGCTGCCTCAAACTCAGTAAAATCCTCCTGCTACTTTCTCCATGCTGTTCCCTGGCATTCTGGGATTAAAGGCATGAACCAAGATGCCTTGAGATTTTTTATTTTTTTGAATGTGATGTTTTAAGCCAATGTAGTGTCCAGCAGAACTTGATCCATAGACCTTACTGCTACCATGTCAGCTCCTCAACAGCCTGGCTCACAGATACATTCCTGTACATACACCCCTGGGAAAGCTCTGTATTGCAAACTGGCAACATAAGGTACCTTTCTATTCTTTGAACCCTCTCTCCCATGTCTCTATTTGCTGCGGTGAAGTAAGCCTCACACTTGGAAGTTGGTTCCCTCTGGAGAATGTCATAATTACTCAGAATGCTATTCCAGCAGAGTGTGATGGTATTTCCCTATAGTCTCAGCACTGGAGAGGCAGAGGCAGGTGGATCTCTACGAGTTCCAGGCCAGCCTGACCTACATATGAGTTCCAGGATAACTAGCAAGGACTACATAGAGAAACCCTGTTTCAAAAACCTACAAAGAGCAAAACCAAAAACGGGCAAACAAAACCAATGCTTTTCTACACAACTAAGCCCACATACTATATCTCCTTGGAGCACATTTTCAACATACATACTCACTTGCTATAAGCCATATGCTAATTCTATAGTATTGCTAACAGAAAACAATGTGCCAAAGAGGGAAGAAATCTAAATTCCTTTCATAAAATTGTCTCTGCCTCCTCCTCCAGGATATGCTGTCCCCAGTGCCACCGCTCCTGTGTCTACAGCCCAGCTCAAGCAAGCAGTGACACTTGGACAAGATTTAGCAGCATATACAACCTACGAGGTCTACCCTACTTTTGCAGTGACCACCCGAGGCGATGCATATGGAGCCTTCTGAAGATCCCTTTCCTCTAAGATTAAGCCTCTACAGAAGGATCTGTAGAAGATAAGAACCTCTAACCAGATCCCTCATGATCATAAGTCATACCTTCCCCGAAAGCAATGCCTTTCCTGAGACCACAGGATTTATTCATCATATTACTCACGAAATGTGAATATTATTCTTTAACAAAGTCAAACGTTAAGGAGCCTTTTGCTTAACAGAAACCTGAAGATCCACAGACAGCAGAAGTTGTTCTTCCAAGGATCCTGAGCGTCTCAGGAAGAGGATAACAACCTAACAAATTAGCGTATGCTCTTAGAACCAAGAGCTGGACAGCCAGTAGCGAGGCACAGACAGTAAAATTCCCATCTCAGTCACCGACTCACAGCTGCTTCTTCACTCACAGAATTTAATCACAGAATCTGCCTTCAGCATTGTGTACAGTGTGGGGTATGATCCCAGGCTGAGCTCAGCAAAGCTGTCTGAAATATTATAAATTCTGTCTCACTTTTGGTCTGAACATTCTATACTGTTCAGCTGTCATAGGTCAGCATCTTCCTGTCCCTGTGATGTCTGGGGACTTTCTAGAAATCACAGATATGCTTGAGACAAATCCGAGTCCTGTATTTATTCAACCCTTTAAGTCACTGTTTTCCTTCAGAATTTTAACCCTGCCCAAGGATTCCCAAATCACAGGTATCATGCCAATACCAAGTTCTGGAGTGAAAGATGACTTTTTTGTCTAGAAATTCTGACTTGTCCATATTCATTTGCTTTCATCTCAGACTCATTTTGCTAATTTCAAACACTATAAAGTAAATCAGATCTAGCTAAAAATCACTATGACATTTTCATAATCAGAAAGTTGACCAAAATGTCATTTCAAAGAGAAAAGTGAACTGAACTTGTTTGGCTTTTGTCTCACCGTGTAGCCCAGGCTGGCCTCGATCTTGTGTTCTTCCTGCCTCTACTTCCCCCATGCTGGTGTTGTTGGTACACAATATCATACTTACCTCCAAACAGTTGTATTAAAATTGAGGTTACCTTTGAACTCCCTACCCAGTTCATATTAATATACCAAGAGGCATTGCCCTTCCAATCTCTTGATTGTTTTTCAATATGTGCAGCTGGCTTTACCATGGCTGAGTCCCTTTCTAGTAAAACTATTCCAGGAAAGCCTTATACCCATCATAGTTGCTTAGAAACCATTCCTTCAAACTTTTCAGTAAAAGTGTTACTTGCCAAAATGTTCTTGAGTATTTAGACCATCTGATAGTGACTGGAGATGGGAGGCTACATTCAGGTAAAAAGGATGTGACGTTTTGATACAAATTAGGTAAATTAGGTATAACTCCAACCTTATTAGTGATTATAGGAGATATGGAGCTTGAATCCCCATTTACAAACCAAACAAACCAAAGTCTTTGTCTCTTTTGAAAGTCTGTAGAATTCAAGAGACAACAAAGACAAAGGTACAGAAAATATTGTCAACACCTTCTTGGAATGCTGGAATCTAAAATCAGGCCAAATTCCATCCAATCAAAGCCAGGGAAATGTCAACCAGAGTTGAATACCTCATAACCTTTAGGTTTAGTAATTCTAGTTAGACATCTAAAGCTAAGAACTTCCATCTGAAACTGAAAGGCTCTGGATTTCCTGGATTGTGCCTTTCTTCTCAGTTTTTTGTGTTCTTGCAAACAGGAACTCCCAAGCTTGGCAGCACATCCAAAACCCCTGAAGAGCTTTCAGTAAGTTAAGGCCAATCTCCCGTGCCAATTATATCCAAGATTCTTGGCGTGGGGGCCTGATGTCAGTGTTTCAGAAAGATTCCTGGGTGATTTGAATATGCAGCTCGGTGAGAGGCTGTTAGAGTCTTTGTTGATCCACTCTGCTTCTTTCATTCTTTCCTTTATCATTGAACTTTCACCAAATACACAACACATATACATTGTTTTACTCAAAGCCAAATGGTCATATAGTCATCATTATAGTCATCTGACACACGCTCTGAGCTTGAATAAAGTTTATATTGGCTTCAAACTAATTGTTAAGCCAAACTTTAAAAAGAAAATTGAATGTCCATTAAAGTAATTCTTACATTCAAATTTACACTCACCATAACCTGCTTTCATTCAGAGACAGACAGAGAGAGAGAGAGAGAGAGAGAGAGAGAGAGAGAGAGAGAGAGAGAGAGAGAGAGAGAGAATTACATTGACACACAAATGTCCTCTAGTCAGGCAAATTTCTCCTCAGCCCAAAAAGACATTTCAAATTCTACCTGAGAAAGTTTTACATTTCTTTTAAAATTCTCAAAAAAAATGGCAAAGGGCTCACTACATGTTTTCTTAAGATAGAAGATGCAGTGGAAGATTGAAATCCATTTAAAAGGAAAAGATAAGGGCTTGATACAAATAACACCATTATCATCCACTAAAAAGATCAGCAACTTAGTACCAAATGCTACAAAAAAGAATGGAAGTGTCAAGAAAATTAGCAGTGGGATACTACATGCTTACTTTTGAGAGAAAATAACTAATTAATGACATCTGCCTCCCTGGGACTGATCTATATACTACTAAGTAGATGGATGGATGAAATAGCTTCCTCCTCCTCCTCCTCCTCCTCCTCCTTCTCTTCCTTTTCTTCTTCTCCTTCCTCTACCTCCTCCTTCTTTTTGGAGGGGTGGTTCTGGAATTTTACTTTGTTTTAGTAATATAAAGAGAAGAATTTTAATTCCATTATAACATATTCATAGTCAGTGCCAGCGTGTTACTACTGTGACAAACCAATTTTGGGTGTACTGGGTTTGTGTCTAGGGAAAAGTGAGTTGTTATTTGGGTTGGAGGTGTTGTTATTGGGTTGAGTTTTGGAGTGTTTTGTTTTGTTTTTTAAACATTTTTTAAGGTATACTCGCCCTATGCAGCTTAGGTTATCCTCAAACTCTTCAACCTCCTCTCTCTTCCTTTTGAGTGCTGGGCTCATAAGCTTGTACCAACACATATACGTCAAAGATAGACTTTGAGAATATCAAGTGTTAAATGAAAGGTTAGTTATGCATCCTGTTTATATTTTAGATTTAGCAAATTAGTATACCTTCTGACCTTATGAATCGTAATCCATCTTCTCTCTTCCCTGAGTGCTTCTTAGTTCTTCATAGGAAAACTTAAAATCATTCACAACCAAATGATAGTGACAAGACACCCCCAGCAATCATTTAGAAGCATCTACCAAATCAGAATTTGATTTCTAAAGTCTGTCAATTAGTTTGGTGATGAAATCAGCTGGGTGTTACTTAGAATAGAGAAAATGGAATCAGGTGGAACACAGTCTCATTTTCCTTGCCTGCCAACTGCTGTCCTTTCTTCTATCCCATACCCTAAGCAGATCAAGAAGTGTACCTCCAACTGCAGCAAACAAAAATGTTCTTAGATGGCTTAGGGTGTATCCAGCAGCCAGCACAGTGTCATGCTGAACGGGACCCGAAACACTGCTAGCAAACTACAAAACAGTGACATTGAAAATATCTGACAAGGAGGGTCATAAATACATAAAATTAGTTTTGTTTCATTTTAAAGCCTTCTTAATTCTTTCAGTCCCATAGAATAGCAAAATGCTTTATCTATAATTTTCAAATTATGTTCACTTTCAGGTTATTTTACATGACTCTAAAAATTCTTGGTCAGCTGAGCCATGACTGAAATCCATGTCAGTGAGGAGATACACCATTTTGTCCTTTGTGGAGTAAGGGACAAATGAAGAATATATGGGAGTACAATTTCTTTAATTCAAAAGAACTTGGTGAAGTTTCTTAGTGTTAAACAACTCATCCCTACTTAAGATTTCTTAAAAGTAATGTATAAGGAAAAGGGGGCATACAGGAAGCTCAATTGTCACATGTAGTTGTGACCAAGGATCAACTCCTTGAACTTGAGTAAAAATTCATGGAAGGGGTCTATCTAAAAATTAGCCTGGAGACTTGGCACATTCTTTATTTTATGAATACACTTTTATATTATATATACATATACATATACACATACACATAAAACATACATATATACATATATACACCGAGAGAGAGATAAGTCGTTTTGTCACAAATACTTAGAAAAGAACATATTGGCATTATGTCATGAGTTTTCATACAGCTTGGACAGAAGGAAATGAGGCAGAGTGCGCTGCCACTTGATGTGAGTGACACATCATCATTGTCATAGCTTTAACCAGTTCTCAAACTCAGTGCAATGTGCCCTCCAGGCCTTAAATTTTTGCCAGTCTTAGAACAAAGTGTGTTGTGTTGTCAGGAGTGAAGCTATTAGGAAAATGATAGCCTTTCTATCATATCTCTTTTCTTGTGAAGTAAAACATTACATCTTTATCAATAAAAAGTTAGTTTAGAATATTCTATAAACCCCCATGTCCAATATTTTCAAGTGCTAGATTTAATTTTAAATGTTTATACAAAGGTCAGTACCACAGTGTACATCTTAAACACATAGAATCATTTATGGCAAACTATAAATTTATGGTTCCAGTTTACCTGGATTTTGTGGCAACAATTTTTTAATAAATTCATAACTAATCTAAAAGAGAAAAAAGTTACATACCAAAAGCCTTCATTCTTTCAAGTATGTTAGGGGTAAAGTCTAGAATATGACATTGCTTCTCCCAACAGACGTGTCTCCATTGTGAGAGAGAAAGGACGACACAGCTTGCTCTCTTCTCTCTTATGCCTTGATTAATAGAAAGGGAGATATCAAGAAACAGCCCCTTAGAAAAGGAAGTCACTGGAATGTTTTTGGAGACTGAAGAATACTTCCCTGCTCAGGGATTAGCAATTCTCTCTATGGCTAACAATACATCGTGGTAGACAGAACAGTCCTACCTATGACTGAACCCCACAAGGCAGTGCCCCCTCTTAATCTCAAATATCTCCCCACAGAAACACCTTCGGCCGTTTACTCTTTGTCGTTCCTCTGTTGATTTGGTTTTCCATCTTGCAACTGCAGCATCTGCTCCTCGGAGAGGCAGGTGCAGCTTGAACTAACTGGCTCAGATACAGATTGGTGCAGGATCTCTGTGAACTGAAGGAATGCGTCCCCTCTTTGCCAAGTCACCTCTGCCACCCCTCTCTCTAGGTGTCCTTCTCACCATTCTATGTCTGGTCCTCTCTTTCCTCGCAGTCTCCCTGGACTGCGGACCTGGCTTCCACCTTTATTTGGCAAGAACCAATACAATCAAGGCCAGACTGAACAGGGGACAAGATAAAAGATGGCTCTTGGGGATGTTTGCTTACCCTACCAAGGTTCACAGAGGACTAGGGAGTCTCAGAGTTTCTGCCAGTTCTCTCCTTCCTTCAACTAAGCTAGTGATACCGTAAGCTAGAAAGAATTTCTGTGTAAATGTTTTTGCCCTTTCCTTTCTGTTTTTCAGATGTTTGCAAAAGTAATTTCCTCAGCATTTAACTTCATTGTTCCTGTTGCTCTTCAGCTTCCTCATCCAAACTCCTCACGTTCTCCTATACAACGGCTTTCATTGCTTCCTAGTGGAAAGCAGCATCAATGGCTTATGCCCCGTTTCATGAAATCCTTGCCTATCATTTATCGCCTTTACTAATGTTGAGAATTTTACGACCCATATTGATTGACCTACCTGTTCATTCATGACAGAACGTGTCTTTGTCTACTCTGTTCTTTGTGTACTATATGCCCACTGCTACTCCAGAAATGGGAAATCTAAGCACACATGTTTCTGTTCCTCGCTGCAAGGAGCACACAATCCAAGGAACACATTCTGCACTTTTCAAAATTGAACATAACTAGATTAGCTGGTAACTTTGTCACTTCGTCATAATCCCCAGAATAAGCCAATTCCATCCTAACCCTTGTATTTCCAGCACTACTATCCAACATGTCCTAAAAGTGAAATATATTTTCAAGTATTTCTTCCCAGAAAAATACCAAGAACTATGTAAAAATAGAAAAAGAAGGTTTAGTTACTCACAAGCGGGATGGATGTAAGGAATGTGTACCTGATTTAAGATGGTGATTAACCCACACCAGGCTTATTTACTTGAAAACACTTTGTCACTAAGTATTTCTGTTTGCTAAATGTGCTTGTTTTAATAAAATTCAAAACTCTATTTAACAAGCCTTAGCCATAGCTTCATGTTTTCACAGTTTAAGTGGTTTACAGTGCAGTCTTTTTATCTTTTACAAATAAACAATTTTATTTTCAAACTTGTTATTTTCTATTATAATTCCTAGGAGATAATTGGGAGTTTGAACACCAAATATATGCATTTAAATCAATCATCATTATCTTGCTTCAACTACTTAATCACTGGTATTTTTAGTACTCTTCTCTCATAGAAATCTCTTTTTTAACCAATTTTTGTGACTGCTATACAATCAAATATTACTTTCTCTTTCTCTTTTGTCTCTTTTTATTGAAAACAAAGCTTTAAACAAACTGTATTTCCTGTTCCCAGGTGTTAACACTCTTGGTCCTTTTCCTTTTTTCCCTTTTGTTATTTATATGGAGTTATCTAGAATACCAAAAGAAAATTATGTTAAAAGAACAGTATTAAAGAATGTGCATAGAGCATTATTTTTGTACTTAGAGTACAATGTTTTATAGAGCTATATGATCTAACTATATGAAGTAAAATTATATGATAATATTATTAGGAAAATGATTTTCACTTTGGAAAACACAAATATACCAGACATATGACTTAGGATCATAAATCAAATGAAATGAGAAATGACACAATATTGTGAGATTTCAGAATGGTGATATGACTTTAATTGAGTTTTCAAGTTCCATAATAAAATTTTAGAAATTATCAACATGGGTTGCTAATTTATCTTTTCTGAAAAACTAAAATTTTGTTTGTTTGGGATTTTTCATTAAGCGTCTGAACATAAATGGCACATACCTACATGTGCACTTGGTTAGCTCCCAACACTCCATGTCATTTCCTTGTAGCATATCCTCTGGGAGTACATGCCATTTTCCATTCAATAAGAAAGTGAAAGAAACCCAGAAACAAAAAAAATAAAGACAAAAAGATTTTGCACAGGTTAGTATGAAGTCATGATTTGCCTGGGAGCATCTGTCAATCCCGGTGAAAAGGAAAATTCATCAGTAAATGGTTCCCTGGGAATAATCCCTATCTGTTGATCTCGCAGCTAAAAATTGTTCCTATTTGTAAAAGAGCTTAATGAAGAATGTTTTGTTGTTGTTGTTCTTTGTTTGTTTTATAACAAACCATGAAAAGATATTTAGGAAAAAAGATTTAAAAAGCAAGAATTTGTGGCTATACAACCACATGTGGACAGCAAAGCCTGAAGTTTTTCCTTTTGGCATTGGGACAATTGGAGTCCCCTTTCGGGGTTTTTAATCTCCTCAATGAAAGAGGGAGGGAAGGGGGGCTTATGAGACTTTCGGGGAGGGAGGAAACGGAAAAGGGAAAATGATTTTGAATGTAAATAAAAAAAAACTTAGAAAATAAAATTAAAAAAAAAAAGAAAGAGTCTAGAACTGGACTCAGAGTGGGGCTCAGTGACAATTGTGTTAGAGTTCATGAAAAACAACAACCCAGGCAAGCTGTCAATCATACCAGATGCCAGGAGCAAGAAAAAGGAAAAAGGAAAGAGAAAGTCGTGTCTTTTGAGTTAGTCCAAGAAAATAGGCAAGTCATCAACAGAGTACACAGCCACATGGCAAAAGGAGAAGACGGCTTCAGAGAAAGACTGAGAAAGCTGAAAAGTGCCAGGGGAAACGTGCTTAAGATTTGGGGTGGTGTCTCAAAGAAAAGGAGATAGAAAAGAGAAAAAGAAACATTACACTTTTCTCAGTTAGGTCTCAGAAAACTGGACAGGCTCCATGATGTTCCCTTGACAGTGCTCCCTGATGGAAGCACTGACTGCAGGTGTCTGCAGGAAGGGAGGGGCTGCGGAAAGGGTACTACATGCACTATCTCATCACGAGGATGATTGGTCCTCCCCTCTACTTATGTCTTCAGATGAAACAGTTTTCCTAGGTGTGGACTCCAGTTGATGGGATTAACATCTCCAGCTAGATTAAGTATATTTAAAAGGAGAGAACAGTAGTAAAGAACAATTTGAGTAGCTGAGAATGTCAGGTCTCCCCTGAGCCAGAGATAACGCTTGAATTCTATTCTTTTGACTAGACAGAAATAGTTTTGCCCTAATGGGCCCCAACCAAGTCCAGATACCTCCATCTATTTTGTACCATAATTTCAATCCTAAGAAGGGGTTTCCCTTTCTAATGTTACAGGGGAAGAGAAGGTATAAGCGAAAGTTGACTCCCCAAACTGGAATTTCTTTAACAGCATTCAAGTTCCATCATGCCTGTTTGGCTTCATAACCCAACTTCAAAAGCTAACTCAGCTTCAAAATCTGAGACACTAAAATCACTTAGGAATTAGGGCAAAACCAGGGGATATACAAAATTCATTTCAACCACGAAAATTCAGAGATCCAGTTCCAAAGCTGTTCACTAGAATGAATTAGCATCAGGACTGGAGTATGAGTCATAGGCCCATGTAGATAGTTTCCAGGCAAGGCTGGTCACTTAAAAAAAAAAAACCAGAGCTCCCTCTGGCACTCTAGGTAGAACCAAGGACATTCTCAGCTACTCGCCAAGGACAAGAAGGGAACTGTACTCCTTGGGTTCCTGCTCTAAGCTACTTGACCAGTTCCTTTTTCACATTCTCAAAACTACCTCATCTATAACTGGACAACTCTGTGTTAAGAACATATATTTTGGTTTCTCTTACATGCAGCATCGCACTTCAGGGCAGTAAATTTTGAACTAATTAGGACTAGGCAGAGTGGACATAAAAGTAAGCTCGAGTAACAAAGTCATAGAGATCTTGCTCTGGATCTCCATTAATGACCCAGCCCTGTGATCTCCATCAAAAGAATTCATTGAGATACCCAATGTGTAAGTAGAAGGTAGAAAGAGTTTATTACAGAATAACGTGAAATACTCACAAGCAGTGTTAGTGAGCATTGTCTAGAGATCACTGTACCAGCTCACATTTTGAATGGGATTTATATCATTTCAAAAGTCTCTGGGATAGCTTTCTCCCCCAGATACATTTTTCTGTCCAAGTGATTAATAAACCTATTTGAACTAATTTTTGTTGGCAGGGGCAGTGATACGACTTGTTCTGTCTCAAAAACCTTCTTCTAAACAAAGAACCCTGCTGAACAGTTTTATAATCATACAAAGTTTTATAGATGGCTGTCTACTAGAGACTCTTTAGGCAATTCAGAATCTCAGGTCTCTATCGAAGGTCAAAGAAATGACAGAAGCCATCTAGGAAAGGCTAGGGCCAGCGGTTTCCTGGAGATGGCTCACTGTTTCACATGACTGCAATGGGTAGACTCTGGAGAGGCTCCCCAGAGACTTTGTCCCATGATTGCTTCTCACTACTGATATGCATTTCCTGCCACTATTACATAGCCTAATGATTTCTGGGAATCAGCCCACTCTACTGAGAAAAATTCCTATAGATCAACATGAACATGAACATTCATGAATTAATGCTGTTTACATGAATTAATGACTTCCTGGTTTGATTCAAATAATTCCAGAAATAAAATTTAAATAGATGGTTTTAGTTGTTATGCCAGAAAGACCTAATAAAGTTAGAATCAAGAATGGAATGTATCCACTCCTCATAAAATAGTAAGTGAAGGCTGCATAATAAGGAATACAATGAGCTTTCATAAATTACACTAAGAAAAATAGGTTTAGGACAGATTTGTGATCAAGGAAAAACATTCACTCTATGTCAGGTCCAAGGATGAAGCCACAGGTATGCCCTATGATAAAGCAAGGCCATGTGAAACTGTTGCCTTGAACTTATAATGAGCTTAAGAAATGAAATATTGCTAAGAACTTACAATCAACATTCTTCTGTAATTACCCTTTTGTGGGAATTACCTTTTATCTATGTGGTAATTTTATAAATAACTTTTGTCTAAGAAGGTATAAATTGTAAGAGAGAAGAAACAAAGTGTGGTGTGTGTGTGTGTGTGTGTCTGTCTGTCTGTCTATATATATATATATATGTGTGTGTGTGTGTGTGTGTGTCTGTCTGTCTGTCTGTCTGTCTATATGAATATGCATACACATATGTATGTAGGAATATGTGTATGTATATAAATATGTATGTACACTTATGAAATTGACGAAACAGGTGGGCAAGCCCAGACAGTGTGTGTGTGTGTGTGTGTGAGAGAGAGAGAGAGAAAGAGAGAGAGAGAGAGAGAGAGAGAGAGAGAGAGAGAGAGAGAATGTGTATGTGCACCTGACTTTTCTTCCTTTTCTTTCTCTGTGAAATTGTCAAAAGTCATTAACCTTTGGCCCCAGAATAGTAAGAGTTAAACTGACAGAACAGTAAGAGAGAGTTACAAGGCCAGAGGTTCTCAGCTTTTGGCATTCATCCAATGCTGGGTGCCACCTCAGTACTTGAATGCCAGGACTGGACCCCAGCAGAGAAAACACTCATGTTCCATTATCTTTATTTTTTTAAAGATTTTGCTTATTTTTAATTATATGTATATCAGGGGACATGAATATGAGTGGCCTTGGATGCCAGAAAACAGTATTGGATCCCCTGACACTGGAGTTATAGGTGGTTGTGAAAGCTATTCCACATGAGTGGTGGGAACTAAATTTGACCCAAGTTCTCAGCAAGAGCTCTACATGCTCTTAATGTCTGTGCCAGCCATCTCTCCAGCCCATCACAGTCCATTCTTTTAACCAATAATTAGAGTCCTACAGTTTCATTCTTACTTTTCCAAGCTGCTGACCATGAAGAGACCAATCCTCAGTGACCTTCCAAGCCTGCTAATACATGGATACCTGACAGCACTCATTTAAGTAAGTCCCAGAAGGACAGGAGGCAGAATGGTGCTGGGCTCACATTCACAGCATTTAAACACAGAACCCCTCGTGATTATTAATTGACATTGTTTCAACCTCTAGGACTTATATTCCAAATAGAAGGATGAAGGAGTTATAAAGAGGAGCTAAAGCCACCTCCCAGAACTTCTTAGAGAAGTTACTGGAAGCTGCTACACAACACTGAGGTTGAGGTTAAACTCCTGTCCACACAAGCAATTGGGAAATGCAGTCTTTAGGTGATCATAATAATTATGTGACGAAGACTAGCACATGGATATTAAGGGAAAACTAGCCTTCTGCCACTAATACACCACAAGTAGTTCGTGAAAATCAAAGTAGTACACATGATATCATTAGTGCCATGGTTTGAATAAGCTTGGCCCAGGGAGTGGCACTATTTGGAGGTGTGGCCTTGTTGGAGTAGGTATGTCACTGTGGGCATGGGCTTTAAGACTCTCATCCTAGCTTCCTGGAAGCCAGTATTCCGCTAGCAGCCTTCAGATGAAGATGTAGAACTCTCAGCTCTGCCTGTACCACGCCTGCCTGGATGCTGCTATGTCCCTGCCTTGATAATAAACTGAATCTCTGAACTTGTAAGCCAGTCCCAATTAAACATTGTCCGTATAAGAGTTGCTTGGTCATGGTGTCTGTTCACAGCAGTAAAACCCTAACTAAGACAGTCAGGAAGATGACTGGACACGTGGTCAGAAACTTGTGACTCCTGCTTCTCCTTCATCCTACTTTCATCAGCCACCTAATCATCCTAATTTCATCAGGAAATTGCTACCTTGGAGTTTCTTAACACATTGTTACCTACTGAACAAAGGACTGTAGTGGGGAGGATTGCAGAGACTCCCCTACTTACTGCATCCACAGCAGCACAAAAACTCCTACTGAGTATAGCCTGGACCTAGTAGCTTATCTTTAATAGTAAAGTGTGGCAAAAGTAGCCATGTATCACTCTCAAGCTTGAGTTACGGAAAGCCGTAATTTCCACCTCGCTAGCACTTCTTGTTTGTTCCCAATGAAGAAGAAAGCTTCCATGCTATCACTGTGCAGAGGAATGAATCCTATGGTAAAGAACTAATAGCAGTTGAAATGCAGAACTTGAGACACTGAGTCCTGCCAGCAACCATGAACAGAGCTCACACCCTCAGCTGAACCTTGAGGGGACATCAGGCCTAGTGAATGCATTGGGTGCAGCTGATGAGTCTCTGAAGCAGAGGACAGCGTCTCATGGCCACTGAAATGACAAATGTCACTGGAAGTTGTTTTTTTCTGGAAAATTTGTTATGAGTCCATAAACTGATATAAACAACCACAAGTTGTAAAATGATGATGAATTCAAATGCATTTGCTATCAGAGAGCCATGGCAACAGATAAACACTTGCTGCTGATATATGTGGGAGCATGCAGCCTCCCTCCAAAAAGATGAAAACCAAGGAAATATCTATACATGATACAGTGAGTGCCCAAGAATAGAAGGAATGAGTCTTCACTCAAGGAGGTTAAGGAGGGGGCGGGGGGGGGCAAATGGGGAAAGACCATGTGGATTGGAAGAAAGGCAGGGGTGTAAAAGGGGAGGGAAGAAAAGAAAAAAAGGAATGGAGGGAACAGAGTAAAGAACCAGGATGGGGAAGAACAACCTAATTTCCTTCTTCTGAGCACTTCACAGTAGGAACCACTTTAGATCCAAGAAGTTTCGCCAAAAAGGAAATAACCCTCCCATAAGAAAACTGTAAGGATATATGAGTCTCTGTAGAAAATGGATATACTGAGCCAAGAGTCCAGAATTGACCTGACTGACATTTCAGAAACTATTACAGAAAACAAAGACCCAAACATGTGATGACAATGGTGGTTAGGTCAATACTGGTTTTTGTTGGTTGATTGGTTGGTTGGTTAGTTGGTTGGTTGGTTGGTTGGTTTTTTGAGACAGGTTTCTCTATGTAGCCCTGGCTGTCCTGGAACTCACTCTAAACCAGGCTAGTCTCAAACTTAAAGATCCACCTACCTCTGTCTCTGAGTACTGGGATTAAAGGTGCGCACCATCATTACCCAGCTGGGTCAATACTTTTTTTAAGCTCCCTAAAGTGAACATATTATGATCACAATGCCTGCTTCCTTGGTATGCTAAATGTCCATCTCTTTGATTGTCCCTAACAAGCAGCAAAATGATAGACAGTACAGCAGACCTAGCAACAGGGAGCACACTGCCATCCAGGCCCCTCCCCCACCCTTTGACAAACATTGAAACTGACTCAGCTGCTCTCTGTTGATCTTTGGAATTAACTTCAATTTTTTTTTTATATATATATATCAGGTTTTCACATAGTCACAGGGAATGGATCAGCATGCAATGTAACAATACTTCAGAAAATTGGTGCTTTCTAGGTTGTGGAGACACAATCAGTAACGTGTTTATTGTATAAGAAGGATGACCTTGAATCTGATACTCAGACCCATAAGACATAGCCAGGTGTGATTCTCATTTGTAATCATGACACTGAGGAGACTAAAATAGATGGATCACAGGGATCAGTGGCTAGCCAGCCTAGCTGACTTAACAAGTTCTAGGTCAATGAGAGAGCCTGTCTCTAATACATACATACATACATACATACATACATACATACATATATACTTACATACATACATGCAGTATGATGCTTGAAGATAGTACCCGAGGCCATTCTGTTGGTATCGCACTCCTCTCCCTGCTTATCTATGATGCTGTCTTCACTATGAATTACACTTTTTTACTTCCTTATCCCATTCCTGTCCAAGCTTTGACATTGCAACATGCCATTGTCATTTACAAATTTTTCAGAAGACACACAATTGAGTCTCTCTCTCTCTCTCTCTCTCTCTCACACACACACACACACACACACACACACACACACACACACACACAGTTTTAGTCTTTACTATACTCCCAGAAAACTAAAGTTATCATTAACAAAACTACTTACAGGCAGATTATTTTAAAAAGTAAAACCTCTCTGCAGTCAATAATCAAAGTGTTAGTCTCCTATACTCAATACAGATGTCTCCCCTTGTAGCCAAATATTTTGGGTAATAACTTGCTTCTGTTCTCACCATATTTTCTCAGCAAGTTCATCTGTCTGTCTTTGCCTCTGTATGAGTACCTGCCAAATATAAAAAGGTTACGACTGTGTTTTACCAAAAGTCTTAGTAGTTAAAATAATTAACAGTATCTTGACAGGTGTGTCCCACATGATGCTCACAGACTACATTCAGAATAGCTAGGAATAAAGCCCAATACAAAACTTTAACATAGCATTATAGTTTCTCTCTCTCTCTCTCTCTCTCTCTCTCTCTCTCTCTCTCTCTCTCTCTCTCTCCCTCCCTCCCTCCCTCTCCTTCGCCCTCCCCTCCTCCTCCCCCCCTCTGTATGTGTGTGTGTGAGAGACAAATACAGAAAATACAGAGAGAGAGAGAGAGAGAGAGAGACTCAATTATGTGGTTCTCCAGCAGGAAGGTTGTAGACAACAGTGTGTACATAGTGTCAAAGCTTGGGCATATCTGGTAGGAGCTGTGAAAAACAGAGAGAAAGTAACTCATAACAGAGACAAAGCATCATAGAGAAGCAATGAGAGGAATGGGTGGTCCTGGAGCTAAAGCAAGATGGAACTGGGGAAAGAAAGAAATATGAATGTAAAGACACTGTCAAAATGACAAAGCTGCAACCAACTAACTGGGAAATGATCTTTACCAACCCTACATCCGACAGAGGGCTAATATCCAATATATGCAAAGAACTCAAGAAGTTAAACTCCAGAGAGGCAAGTAACCCTATTAAAAAATGGGGTACAGAGCTAAACGAAGAGTTCTCACCTGAAGAATATCTAATGGCTGAGAAGCACCTAAAGAGATGTTCATCATCCTTAGTCCTTAGGGAAATGCAAATCAAAACAACCCTGAGATTTCATCTCACACCAGTCAGAATGGCTAAGATCAAAAACACAGGAGACAGCAGTTGTTGGCGAGGATGTGGAGAAAGAGGAACACTCCTCCACTGCTGGTGGAATTGCAAGCTGGTACAACCACTCTGGAAAGCAGTCTGGCGGTTCCTCAGAAAACTGGGCATGACACTGCCAGAGGATCCGGCTATACCACTCCTGGGCATATACCCAGAGGCTTTACCTGCATGCAATAAGGACACATGCTCCACTATGTTCATAGCAGCCTTATTTATAATAGCCAGAAGCTGGAAAGAACCCAGATGTCCCTCAAAGGAGGAATGGATTCAGAAAATGGGTATATCTACACAATGGAATACTACTCTGCAATTAAAAACAATGAATTCACGAAATTCCTAGGCAAATGGTCAGAACTTGAAAATATCATCCTTAGTGAGGTAACCCAATCACAAAAGAACACACATGGTATGCAGTCACTAATAAGGGGATATTAACCCAGAATCTCGGAATACCCTAGACAGAATTCGCATATCAATAGATTTCTAAGAAGATGGAAGGAGAGACCCCTGGTCCTGGAAAGACTGGATGTAGGGGAACGCCAGGACAGAGAAACGAGAGGGGGTTGAATGGAGAAAAGAGGGAGGGAAGGGGGCTTATGGGACTTTCGGGGAGGGAGGAAACGGGAAAGGGGAAATGATTTGGAATGTAAATAAAAAAAAACTTAGAAAAAAAAAGTAAAAGTACTCAGAGGTAGTGTCAAAAAAAAAAAAAGAAATATGAATGTAAGGAACCAAGAGCACAGTGAATTGAAATCCTACTTCCAAGTGGAGCCAACAAGAAGGTGACCAGATTCAGAAGAGCTTCAAAGCTAGTTGGGACAGCCCAAGCATATGTCCATGCCCCAAACATGATAGAGACTTCTCATGGGGAGTAAAAACAGTGATGGGGGGATAGAGATTTGGCCATCTCAGAAGTTATGAAGACCATCTTTTGAATCTCAACCCCTCTAGAATGACAGGGTGACTCCTGGGGATTTTTATTTTCATTCATCCACACAGACGGGAGATCAGCCCAAAAATGACCAAAGAAAAATTGCATTTTTTTCTTTTGTGCTTGCATACTGAAACCTGCCACTCCAACGCCCATCTCCACAGAGCTCCTAGTCGGTCTTTTGCTTCTCGGACTGCACCATTGACTGTCACAAGCACAGATTTGAGATCAATTAGAATTGAATTTGTTCTGACAATCCCCACTCCCGCTTCCTCACCTGTTAGTCTGTGCAAGAGCAATGAGTGCTCTTAACCACTGAGTCATCTCTCCAGGCCCATGCTCATTGCTTGATTATGACGACATTATATTTACCTGCGTCAAAACATATTAATTTATGTAATTTAAATATGTAACATATGTGTATATCTCAATTAGACCTCAATAAAGCTACTCTTAAGCTAAACACATCTGTATCATATGGTCTAGCCATCCCATTCTTAGGTACTGACTCAAGAGAGAAAAAAGCACATGTCCCTACAGAGACACACACACAAATGCTCACAGAAGCTTCCTTTTCAATAACCAATAACCAAAATAAGCTCTAACATCCATCAGCAGGTGAATGAGCAGACTGAGTCAACTGTGGGACAATCAAACAGTAGAGGGCTTCTCAACAATGAGCAGTGTTCCACAGCATAAACCCAGAGTAAGTAAGCTGAGCAAAGGAAGTCTGTTTGTGCTGTATGACTTTACATATATATATATAAATTCCTAAAATGCACAAACTTGCCTAAAGAGAGAGCAAGCAAATCAGCGATTGTCTGGGATAGAGAGGCATGGGCAGGGATTACAGATACCAGTATGAGTCTTCCTTTCTTCTCTCCATCACTCTCTGCTTCCCTCCTCCCCTCCCTTGCTCCTTCCTTTCCTTTCCCCCACTTTTTTTTTCTAATTTTGAGTCAAGATTTTATTATGTAACCCAGGTTGCCCTTGAACTCATTGCATAAACCAACCAACCAAACCTCAAGCTTGCAAAAACCCTCCAGCCTTGGCCTTCCAAGTACTGGGATTACAAGTGTGCACTTCCACACCCAACTGCACTAAGAAACTTTTAAGTGTGGTGAGACCGGTACATTACCTTACTTACTATGATGATGATTTTGTGCCAATGAACATCTGTCAGAATGTATCAAGTTGTAGAATATTATGTGTACCTTATTGGGTATCAATAACTCCTCTATATAACAACTACCAAAACTGGGCATAAACTAGGAAAGTTCATGAAACTAGGTAGCAGAGCAATCAGAAAAAAACAAGGAATGATGAGTCCAGTGTTCTGGATTCAAAAACAGCCAACCTAGCTAAATTTGCTCTGTAACCATCCACCAGTCCTCTTCCATGCCTGGACCCATTTCTGATACTGTGGTGTGATGTGGTCAGGACGATGCTCTAATACTGGACAACAAGCTACACTGTTGTTTTGAACATCAACTCTCTCCAAAATAGACATTAAGGTGTCTGCCAGTGAAGTTCCTCAGGAAATTTCAAATTTTCTATTGACTAAAAGATCAATACAGCTCACCTGTGACACTTTCTAGTCCCCAGGGAAGTTGCTCCCTCCTGCACAAGTGAAGTGTGTGACTCTCATAACATGTCCCAATTAGCCCTGAGTCATTCTTGTCTCTGTAGCTGTCTTGCCTGCTTTCTGCTGTTCAAATGACAACACAACTAGGGGAAACTAAATTGTAAATGTAATTGCAGTCTCTGGCTGTGTTTCCATCATAGCAGTGTGGTGTGAAGAATATGTTACTACATCATCTGTTTAGCAGCTATAATAATTTAAATTGTATGTGTGTGCATGGACACACATACATGTACTCATATTACAGCTTACTAGATCTCAGAGGGTACTCTTGGCTTCCTTTTTCTGATAAGAGCTGGGATAAATCATGACCCTTGGCATGTCTCACTGATTTCCTGTTAGAGCCTGTAGACTTCCTCCTTGGGCTAATGTGTCTCTGCTAAGAGCCTAGGGGATCGTATTCTGACGACCAACCACAGTCTCAATCCCAGCCAAATTGATGCAACAAAATATTCATGAGATGAGATGCCCAAGCTGGGGCTGGAGCAAAGGAAAAAGCTTCTGCAGCCTGTGATTAGACAGAGTTTAGACAAAGGCCAAGTCAGGTGATGATTCTTCATTGTGTCTTATTGTGACATTTTTAGACATAATTGCCATTGTTTTTATCTCCCTATTGCTCCCGTCTCCCTATTGCTAACCATCCTCATCCACCCAAATAGTTCTCCCTCTACTTCCATAACACACATACTCTATTACCTCTCAGTTTTATTCTCCCTTTAGATTTCTTTCTCTCTCCTCAGAGTAAACTTCCTATTTATATGACCTAAACATGGCACACAAACACACAAATGCACTCAGGTAAACACACAAATGAACTAATGCATACACACACACACACACACACACACACACACAGGTATACATTTAAATATAGATACATCATATGAGAGAAAGCAAATCAGTATGATTTCTTTTGCTTAGCATAACGATTCCAGATTCATCCACCATTCTACAAATGTCATAATTTGAATTGTCTTTACATGTACTACCTATTCTTTATCCATTCATCTGTTTGTTGATGGGCATCTAGGCAGGCTTTGTACCTTGAATACTGTAAGCAGTGCAGTGATACCTATGAATGTGCAAAGCTCTCTGCCATCTGCTAATTCAGTATCCTTTAGGAACACACCCATGGGCAGTAAAGATGGATAGTATGGTAATTTTATTTTTTGATTCTGTATATGAATTTATGTGAAATTATGCATATTTGCTTATGTAAAAGTTTTTCCTTCTGCGAGTGTTATTCTCTTCTCCTGGTTCAATAGAAGTTTATTGCTCCAAACTTCCCCCTAGCCCAACAAGCAAGAGACATCTGGACAATAGGGAAAAGGCTCTAGCAATTCATCCTTTACTTAATCTCCTGTTGTTTTAGGATGAGGTGCTAAGTGCTTGAGACTGCTGTCTCTGGCCTCAGACAAACACAGAAGGCAGGTCAGCTACAATAGCATAGTAACTTAGACTTAGATAAGTAAACGTTTTATTATACAGCAACCCTAAATATCTTGTAAGACAAAGTCTTACTCCCCCCACCGCCCACCCTCCACCCCCTGCCTATGATCTTTCCCCTCCACTGCCTCAAGAAGGACAAGAAAGAATACCTCCCCACCCACCCCACCCCACCCCCCAGGCAGGGCAGTCTCTCACTCCTATGGTTAGGTTTATTTCTAGGTGGTTTTTGTTTGTTTTTCTTTTTTTGTTGTTTTGGGAGGGGTTGTAGTTGGTTTTGTTGTTGGTGGTTTAGACTGTTGGGAATTTAAGGGCTTTCATTTCTTTCTTGGCAGGTTTGTTAGTGTCATATAAAAAAGGCTCTTTTTTTTGGATGTGTTGCTTTTTCTATCCTGTTACTTTACTGAATGGGTTTATCAAATCTGAAGAGTTTGCAGATGGTCTCTGGGCTTTTAGTACAGGATCATGTCCATTGCAAGCTGATAATGCAATTCCTTCCTTTTCTATTAGTATTCCTTTTGTTTATTCCTCTTGTTGTACTAATCCAGATACTGCTTCAAGCTCCACATTAAAAAACAGCAGAGCGAGTGGGCACCTTGTCTCTGCTGAAGAACTGCATTCAGATTTTCCCCATTTAGTAGAATACTGGCTATCAATTTGTCATGCACAGCATTTTATATTGAAATTACGTCCTTTCTTCTCCTACTTCCTTTAGGGAGGGCTTTTAGTCTGAAGGATTGTTAAACTTTGTCAATCTACTGAAATGACCACTTGATTTCTGCCTTTACATTTATGTCATTGACTTTATTTCACATTTGTTTGAGTATATTGAATCATTTTTGCACCCCTGAAATAAAGCCAACTGGGTCATAGTTTCTATGGTTTACCTTCCCATTTGAATTTTATCTGACTATAAAAAACAAGATCAAGAAGTTATTTTAACTCTTCTGCATTTAATCATACTTGCTTTGTTGCCAACAATGTGAGTTTTGAGAAGGTGTTTGGACTACTATAGAAGACTGTATATTCTATATCAATTGGATACAATGTTCTGTCAATATATGCCAATTCTATTTGATTGTTGTTCGCTGATTTTTAGTTGGTATCAGTTTCCAAAGAGTCGGGTGTTGAAATCACATACTTGTACCAGGGCTTCTATGATAGTTTATGCCTATTGCTATATGTCATAACATTAAGAGCTCAAACATTTGGTATATATATTTTTACAATTGTTATATCTTAATGAATTGTTCTTTTTATTAGTTTATAGTATCTTTGATTCTTCTAAGTTTGATTTGAAGCCTACTTCATCAGATATTAGAATATCTACATCGACTTACTCTTCTATCACGTGTGGCCTTGATCTTTTATGTTTCTTGGGTTTCCATGTTGCAATTTGTACATCCATTGGTTTAGGAATTTCTCATCCAAGTTAACATGAATATTTTTGTATCGACTAGAAATCCAATCCCTAGTACCACTTGAAAAAGTAAAAGGAAACCATATAAGATGTAGAAATAGTGTTGACACTGATTTAAAATTACAAGTAGGACACCAATAGACATAAACAGAAAATGGTGAGACAGTGTAAAGTGTACTACGATGTTTATTATTTGGACTAAGCAGAGAAATAATAAACAAATGAGATAAAGGAAGGGAGCTGGGAAAAGTGGAAACTGGGAGAGAAGTGTTAAATCAAAGAAATAGGTAGAAGAATGTAAAGAATAAGAAAGGGAAGAAAAATGAAAAGGATTTCCCAATAGTCAAAAAACTCATAACCAAACCTAGATAAATACAATAAGAGGAATAAAATGAAATAGTGAAAGGATACATGATGTGGAACCCCAAACCTTCCTTCCTTTTAAGTTAGGGGGTGAAGGGTTCAGCAGCAATCATCAACCAACCAATGGGATCTACTTAGTGGCGACTAGATTTGACCTGATCACACCACAGTGTGGCCATTTGAGTTCTTGTAGAGATTGCCTCAGTTTCTACCATTCCCCCCCTCCAGCTATTGCTTCCTATCTGATCCTGGAGACCCCTGGTTGGAGGTTACTGGGTCATTCTGAAGTGGGGGGTAAGGACCCAGGGGCTAATACCACTGTGGGCAGTCCTTGCCTCTTGTAGATCCAACCTTAATGTCTGACATCCCAGGAAGTGCAGACCCTGTACAAAGTGGATATCAGAGTGATACTGTGAGGAGTAACAAGAAAAGTTTCACCAAATAGAACAAGATACCACATTATGTCTGCCTGTTACACTCATCTGAGCACACCCTTAGAAAACTGAATGTACCACAAACCCAGGACAGTTTTGGAACTTGTATGCTCTCTAGAAACTTTGTGTGAATTTTTATACAAGCACTGTTTTATTAATTTTATAAAATATAAAAAAAGAAAAAAAGAAAGCCAATAGGAAAAAGTCAAAGTACTATTTTTGGATGGTCGCCCCCATCTCCCATGGAGTCCCATGGCTTGTGCTGCGTTCGCCTTACCTTTCTTCTCTGCACCATTTGCTGTCTGTTTACTCCCACTGTCCAGTCTCTCCTGTGACTTCCTGATGCTTCTTCTCTTACTTTGTGATAGTGTCTATGCTTCCTTTTCTAGACACTTCTTTCCCACCAAAGCACACACAGGCAGCTTCGTATTCTTGTATTTCTAAATCTTGGAAATTTATTTTTTAAGATAAAGTCAATTTTTAATTACGTGGGGAGAGCTACGTACATGTGATTGCTGGTATCCATAGAAGGCCAAAATGTTGGCCTCTGTATGTCAGCACCTGTACTTCTGGGTGATTGTAAGCTGCCTGATCTGGGTGCTGGAAACCAAACTTGGGTCTGTCTGGAAGAACCATACAGACTTAAACACTGAGCCACTTCTTTAGTTCCTGCTAGAACATTCTTAACAGGGCATAATGTCACTGCTTCTCCATAATGCTTTACTCCATGTCATGGACTGCCTGAAAGTCACTAAGCCCAAGTTCTAGTCCCAGCCTCATTTCCAGTCTCATCAAAGTGTGAAAGAGGTAGACAGACTCCTTCTTTGTAAAATGAGATCAAGAGTTCCCACACTGGAGCCTTAAGGTGGGTCACATGAATGAACGTCCTAGCAGGAATCTAGTGGAGGATGCAACTGGGTCAACTCTTGAGTAGGCTGAAGAATACATATTTTGTCTAAACCCATTTAAGTTTAATTGAAACAAAGGCAAAAAAAAAAAAAAGACAGGTGCAAAATAAAAACCTCCCGACTATCTGAGACTTTTCTAACTCAGGGCTGGGAGATAGATCACTAATGGTTCAAAATCGGAAGGCCTGTAACTGTCAAACTGACACCATGTGTATAGGAGAATTTATCTATAGAACGTAGATCAAGTCTGACATCCAGTGGCCTATCTAGTTAATGACATTTAAATGCTTTTAAATATTCGGGGGCGGAGGGGGGGATTCTGAGGTCTTTTGTCTTCTACTCTTGCTGACAAGATTGCAATCAACTTGAGAAAAGCAACCAAGGGTGTATCTCCCAGAGAGCAGGCAGGGCCAGAGGAATTTTCCTTATTAATTTTATCCACAAGTCACAGTGCTGCAAACCAATAGCATCACTCGCTAACACAAAGAAACAGGAAATGGAGTAGAGGTTAACTAGCTTGCTCATCTACTTTACTAAGCCTCTCCTGCAAATTAACATTTTTTCAACAAAGTCCAACTACCGACACCATGCAACCTGTCCCACTCTGGGTCTTTAACGCTCCTGTTCCAAGTTTCTGTTTTATCAATGTAGAAATGAGTCCTAAGAAGATTAAATAATGCCAAAAAAGAAGAGTCCTAAGAAGATTAAATAATGCCAAAAAAGGCTGAAGCCCATGGGCAGAAGTTCCCCTAAAAATACTCTTCAGTTCCAGGCAAGACCTCTCAGACTTCAACTGTCATCACAAACATCCTTTGCCTTAATTCATAGACGGTGTACAGTTATTACCAGGCCTCCATTCTTGGAACTGGGAGAGTAGAAATGGGCTTCAAAAACTGGCAACAAAAGAACAACAACAACAACAACAAAACCCTAATATCTAAGGGGTGTGTGTGTGTGTGTGTGTGTGTGTGTGTGTGTGTGTGTCTGTGTGTCTGTGTGTGTCTGTGTGTATACTCCCAATTATCTAGGAGACAAAACATCTGAAAACTTTTAAATTCCAAAGGTTTCGCCCTATATATCCTGGGGCAATAATTAATGGCCACAGTGATAACCCTGTGGTCATTAGGGAAGATTACATTATTCTTAAAGTCCAATGTCTAATTAGATAAAGAAATACTTAATGTAATTTAGGATGGTTTAAAATGGAAGATAATGAGAGAGAATATCTCAGTATAATTAAATAGCTTGTCTCGAAGCCTGGTTAAGGTTTGCCACATCTAAATCCTTGAACATAATCAATAAGCCAGTCAAAAGCCTTCTCCTGTCTGTCCAGGTCTGCTATTATTCATGGGTTTAGACACTATTCTGGACCCAGAAAACTATCCTCAATGCACACTGCTTAATTTTCCCTGAAAAAACACAGAATCTCTTTCTGTCCAATATCAGAGCAGAGTCGCATTCAAGAAGTGACTCACAAAGAATTCAGTTCTTCACTTATACTTCCCCAAACAAACAAGAGAACTCAAACAAGAACATTTGCTTTTATCTATGTGGTGGTAAACACATGTGACCCTAACACTAGTATTCAAGCGTATTCAGGATGCTAAGACAGGAAGAGAATGGGTTTGAGGCTTGCCTAAGCTACATAGTGAATTAAAGGCCAATCTGAGCTACATAGTGAATCCCTGGAAAGAGTGGGGAGAAGGAGGGAGTAGAGAGAAAGGAAAGGTGAAAGAATAGTGGGAGAGGGAAAGGGAGGGGAGGAGAAAGAGGAGAGGAAGGGGAGGGAGGAGTGTAGAAGCAGAGAGGAAACATAACTAGAGCTTAAAGAAATTAAGTACCTTACCAAGGATCACACAGACAAGAGGCACAAACAAGCTTTGATCCCAGTAAGGCAGAGTCCAGAGCTAAGATCTGAGGGTATTAACTACTTGAGTGTCTACAGAGGGGATCCCCCTCACACCTGCCTTAAGAGGAACTGCTACCAAGAGCATCAAAGGCTCTAACCTTCATGTCTTTCAGGAGAAGTTCACACAAACCCTAAGAGGCCCAATCAAGGAATTAACACAGCAGAAACATCGGGACCAGGCCACTCTTGACCAACATTCTTTCATCAAGGTAGTTTCTTAAGGATCCCCTCTAAATTCCATCAAAGACTTTCTCAAGATGCTAGGGCCTGGGGACATTCTTATCAATTATTCCTCCATCGCCTCTGGTTTCGCCACTACCTTACCTCTGCTGCAGCCTTAAAGTTCCCCAACCTGTTTCTTCTTCCTCCCCACAGGTTTTATCCCCAGAAACATTTCTCTTATCGTGTTTATAACCATCTTGCCAATTAATTCTTGAAAACTACAGGTGGAAGCAGAAGTGATCAGAGAAAATGAACACCATAATAAGACATGTCTGGCTCCTCCACCACTGACCTGCTAGGAGGACCTCATACCACACAGAATTAGGAGCACAGCTTGTCCCTTGCACAGGTGGCAACCTCACTACTGAAGAGTTTGCTGCTACCAACCTGGAAAGATGCTGTGAAGGCAGCGATAACCACAACAATTCAATGTCTCATGTATTTGAAGACATTTGGAGACACTTTCTACAAAGAGAGCAGCTTTGGGCAGCAGTTACTGAGTTGCATTAATGCCCACAGGGGAATAATATACGGGTGGTAGATAGCGAGCTGCAGGAAAGGCAAGATAACCAGAGATACACTGGGATAGGCAGCTGATATATGGCTGTGGAAAAGCAGACAGAGCTGAGACATCCCTGAAATATATTTTACATCATAGGTCAGGCATCCAACCGTTCCTTCTGGGATTATCTGTTCTTTTATATCCACTTCTTACTGACAAAACTCTTAATATGTGGTCTCTTTAGGAGAGTAAATTTGAAAAGGGAATCACAGAGAATTAAAGTGAATTAAATCTCACTTTCACTGCTAAGAATCCCAGAGCCTTGTATAGATATGGGAAGGGACCAGAGGAAATGTGTCTTGTACATTATTCAGAGTCTCTCAGAAAGCTTAGGGATTCAGATCAGGGTAGAATGATTGCCCAGCATGCAAAAAACCACTGGGCTCACCACTACTGCTACAGAAATTTTTTTTCTAAGAAAGAAAATGAGAAAAGAAAAATGAGAGGAAAGAGATAGAGAGAGAAAGAGGAGGAGAAGGAGAGGAATGGAGAGAGGGGGGAAAGAGGGAGAGAAAGAGGGGGAAGAGAGAAAACAAAGATAAAGACAGAGAGGGAAATAAATATATGCATACAGACACACACACACACACACACACACATATATATATATATATATATATATATATATATATATATATAGAGAGAGAGAGAGAGAGAGAGAGAGAGAGAGAATCTAATTGAGAGTTCTTGGATCATTGAGTATTTCTTTTTCATGACATCGACATCAACAGTGACAGTGGCAGGGAATGCCAACTTGAAATAAACCTTAATGAGTACTGCTGTCCTCCCTTCTCCCACGCAGACTTCATCACCTCCTAAACAGCATTCAAATGATGTGCCTTAGTTCTGTAATTTGAAAGGCATCAGAAGTGAGATTTTGAGTTTTTAACCTTCATGTCTTTTATTTAAAACACTAATTCTAAGAAAAGAAACAAATGATTTAATGTACATTGACAGCATACATGATTATACTCTACACAGAATTAAAAATAGCAGTGAGACCTTCTCAGAAGGGTTCAATCGAAACATTGCCTTGTAAGTAAACTAAATTATGAAATGGAAATCTGTGCTTTTCAGTGAAAAGCAAAGATTGCCTCCAGGGTCCCCATGCTCACATCAAAGCCTCTGTACTGAGCCTTTCTGGCTCAGTAGATGGCGCTGGAGATCCAGCACAGGGAAAGTTAGCTTGAGGGCCCGCATGCACCCTAGGGTGAATGTGCCTCCGTTCTCTGCCCTCTCTCCTAAGCAGAGGTGTCTGCCTACTGAAAGAGAAGCTGCTTATTTTGTTGGAGCAGGACATGGGGTCAAGGAATAGTTTTCTGTCCCTCCTGGAAATTCTATTTGTACATCTGAACCATTTGAAATCCAGCATTTGTAACTTAAATGTCTTTCATATTTATATGTCTTTGTTTCAACTGTACAGTGATAAAAACCAGGGAAAAACTTAACAAAAATAACATTTTATTTTAAAATGTTTCTAATATTAGAAAAGTGAATCTTATACATGTTCCATTAAACTTGTGTCTCAAAAACGGAGCTTATTTACACAATGCCGTGGATGGAGAAGGACAAATAGTCTATGGTTTGGTCACTAATTCAGACCTTGCCCATGTGAAACAATGTTCTCCGATCACAGCTATTTTTCCCACAGACCCAAGCACCATCTCTCAACCTTTTAAGTCCCTTCTGCAAGCAGCTGCTGTATGTCAGTCAACAAAACCACCAAAGAAGAAATCTATTTACAATACCTGCCATAGAGTTCACAGACTTGTAAGGTCAAATCCTAGACAAGACTCGGAGTTGTTAAGAAGCATTCAAAGCTTAGGTTTCTGTCTTAGTTAAAACTTCTGTTGCTATGATAGAGACCACAGCCAAAAGCTAGTTATGGTAGGAATGAGTTTACTTCATTGCATGTTTCTGCATTACAGAGTCCCTCATCAGGGATGAGCTTTTATGCAATTGATATTCTGTGGCGTGCAAAGAGTAACGGGTACCACCGTGTTGGCTCGAAGTAAGTTTCACAACGGAACAAATGGAAAGAGTCATCATTGGAAGTGAATTATCACAGCCCACTATAGCACAGAGGAGCAGAGTCACAATACATAAGAGGAACCAGAACCATGATCAAATCAGGAATGGTAATTTAATTTCAGCAATACAGACTCATGCATCCCTTTAAATAATTATTATCTGATGCTTTCTGGCTTGTGGTTTTTCACAGTGTATTAATATTTTTAAACTTATTTATACTCACATAAGATTATTAAATAAAACAAATGTTTGCCTAATTTCTTTTCATATACTTAATAACACTTAATGGAGAGAATGTATCAGGAAGTATGGTACTCATGAGGACTGTTTCTTCTCCATTTAATTTCCATGGGAGTCATCACTCAAGGTTAAGAAAGGTCAGACTAACCTCAGATTACAGCTACACTAGGCATCCTGCAGCTTACTTGGGAGCTAGCAATAGATGCTGCGGTTTAGGGTTTAAGGACCCAGTCCTCACTGGAGCTGCCCTGAGCCATCTGTCTAGTTTTACCACACAGATGGCTGAGTAGCCATGTTATCTAGGATCCCAACTTATTTTCAACATTTTATATCTCTAGAGATCTGCTGTCTCACCTGTTTGTAGATCTAGCCCACCATGACATTTGGAAAACCAAATTCAACCTCAAGACAAATTAAGGCTTAGGTGTAAGGTTTACTTGCCTTTGCTATGGCAAACTATGAAGAAGCCATATAACTTGTAGTCACACTCTTCCTACGGAGAAGCACCAAAGACGGAACAGAAATTGCAGCAGGATTCCCCTTTCCTGAAACATTCTATCTGTTTCTAGGTACAGAAAAAAAAAAGACTTGGGTTTTTATTCATTTTAATAGTTATTACAGAGAAATAGCTATCAATCAGATCATGTCTAGGCACTGGGGCCAGAATGGCTGGCACGGAGATGACTCAGGCTGGAGACATGGCTCAGCCATTAAAGGTTAGTCTTACAATCAAATTATCAGAGGACTCCATAGGTCCACAGTACGAGAGAGTTGCCAGGAAAAGAGTTGGCACAAAAAAGAGAAAAAAAGGAAAGGAAGCTACTTTAGACTGAGCAGTGGGGTGGTTCTCTGAGCAGGAGACACTCAGCTAAATGGTAAGAGGTTGATGAAAAGAGCAGGCCACCCAGAGGGGATGATAAATGTAAATAATCAACAAACTACAGAAAATGGAAAATACCTAAAATATACAGTACCTTATTCTGCATACAGCCTATCATTCAAAACATGACAATTTAAATAAGATGGCCTAGAAAAATAATTTCTTCACAAATTAGTAGAGACAGTGAGACTAAATACTATATATACTAAATACCTAAGGGTAAATAGAGAAGCATCACAGAAGAGCTTTCACAGATGTGAAAAATGAAATGAAATCAAATAAATGGAAGTCACTACACCCAGATGGTTTCAGAATAGAACTTCAAGAAACAAGATCAGGCAATCCCATGCATACCTGAGATCTAAGAAAATATAGAAAAAGAAGCAGGGGCTTAAATTCAGTAAATGCTATCTGTAAAATGAATACAATATTGTTATCAATAATTAACAAATACTATAAACAAACATGCACATACACACGCATGCACACATATACACAAATGTGAGCACATGTGCACACACACCACAAAACAGAACAATGTCATTGGTCTAGGTTCATTTCTGTTACCATGATATAATACCATGATAAAAAAGCAACTTCAAGGAGGAAATGGAACAGAACACCAATAGCTTATGCTCTAAGATCAAGAATTGACAAATGGGAACTCATAAAATTGCAAAGTTTCTGTAAGGCAAAGGACACTGTCAAAAGGACAAAGCAGCAACCAACAAACTGGGAAAAGATCTTTATCAACCCTATATCCGACAGAGGGCTAATATCCAATATATACAAAGAACTCAAGAAGTTAGACTCCAGAGAGCCAAATAACCCTATAAAAAATGGGGTACAGAGCTAAACAAAGAGTTCTCACCTGAGGAATATCTAATGGTTGAGAAGCACCTAAAGAAATGTTCAACATCCTTAGTCATTAGGGAAATGCAAATCAAAACAACCCTGAGATTCCACCTCACACCAGTCAGAATGGCTAAAATCAAAAACACAGGAGACAGCAGGTATTGGCGAGGATGTGGAGAAAGAGGAACACTCCTCCACTGCTGGTGGGATTGCAAGCTGGTACAACCACTCTGGAAAGCAGTCTGGCGGTTCCCCAGAAAACTGGGTATGCCACTCCCAGAGGATCCTGCTATACCACTCCTGGGCATATACTCAGAGGCTTCCCCTGCATGCAATAAGGACACATGCTCCAATCTGTTCATAGCAGCCTTATTTATAATAGCCAGAAGTTAGAAAGAGCCCAGATGTCCCTCAATGGAGGAATGGATTCAGAAGATGTGGTATATTTACACAATGGAATACTACTCTGCAATTAAAAACAATGAATTCACGAAATTCTTAGGCAAATGGTCAGAACTAGAAAATATCATCCTTAGTGAGGTAACCCAATCACAAAAGAACACACATGGTATGCAGTCACTGATAAGGGGATATTAACCCAGAAACTCAGAATACCCAAGACACAATTCACATATCAATAGATTTCCAAGAAGATGGAAGGAGAGACTCATGATCCTGGAAAGACTGGATGTAGGGGAACGCCAGGACAGAGAAGAGAGAGGAGGTTGAATGGGGAACAGGGGGAGGGAAGGGGGCTTATGGGACTTTCAGGGAGGGAGGAACCGGGAAAGGGAAAATCATTCAGAATGTAAATAAAAAAATATAGAAAATGAAAAAAAAAAGGAGGAAATGTTTAGTTTTGCTAGCAATCCCAGGCTACAGTCCATCACTGTATTTCTGAAAGTAAACAATGAAACCCTACAGGAACTAGGGAAATGAGAAATGTTTAAAATTTCTTTAAAACTTAAAAGCAGAATTTTTTTTCTTACTTTTATTCAAAACCCAAGTACAATGAACTAGAAAGTGATTGTCTAGTTGGCTTCTCTGTTGTGATAAAATACTCACTAAAAACTACTTGAGGGAAAAAGGGGTCAATCTGGCTCACACTTGAACAGGAAGCAGAGAGAGAAAGGAAGCAGAGAGATGAGGCTGTACTTCCTGGCTTCCTTTCTCTGCTGCTCAACTTGCTTTCTCACATTTGCCTGCCCAGAGATGCTACCACCAAGAGTGGGCTGGACCCTCCACCATCAATCATCAGTCAAAAAAAAACCGCTTGCAGGCCCCGCTGTTGGAGGCAATTCCTCAACTGAGGTTCCCTCTTTCCACGAGACTCTAGTTTGTGTCTAGTGGGCAAAAACTAAGCAGCAGAGTAATTCATGGTTAATAAAAATTAAAAATGTTCACCACGAGCAAAAATGTTAATGTTCTAAGGAACCACAATTTCCAGTGTAAAATTAATAAAGTTCAGAGAAATTAAATCAACTGCTGTCATTTTAGCTGCAGTTGAAGCATCAGACTGTTCATATCTCCTTCTGCACATGTCCAATGCACATGTTCAGTTTCTCTCCAATGACAAGACCAGGAAGCAATATGGAGTACTAGGCATCCTATCTCCAAATGTAACAGGGCCCCAGACCTTAACACAACTGACTCCATAATGGAAGTATCATTCGGCATGTAGACAGTAGCTCCTGCCAAAGCTAAAACAAAAAATAATCCATATAAGTTCATAGTTGTGGGAAAGTCTCAAAATGTACTAACCTTGCTCATTAGCCTCCACGGTTCTGCTTCCGCCTAAATGTTTTTGTTAACTCAAGTATGGCAATGCAGAGCATGTATTTGGGCTTAAGCTCACAAATGAGAAAAAACTTTCTGGGAGTCACATTGAGGTCCCAAAGACTAGATAGACCTCAAGATACTGGGGTTCTCAGAGTCTATTGGTGCAAGGAAGTGTATGGTGACCAGGGGACTTCTAGGGTAGGTATAACCTGAGTTGTTCAAGGTCCCCAGGGATCCCTTTGATCAATTGCCTCCTAATGCTTCAAAGGCACCTTCGGAATGACACCTCCATTCCAAAGGGAAACAAATTAGAAAGTCACCCAGTCTGTCACCTCCAAGGCTAAGTATGGTTAAGGCACCTTCTGTTTGGACATATAGGGAAGGTCAGAGTTGGCTTCTGATCCATTGTCCAGGAACTCTGAGACTTCCCTGGATCCTTCTTTCTGTTCAGGTTATGAACATGGCCACCCCTGGTTGTCTTTATTGCGTTTGTGTGTGTGTGGTGGGTGGGGGGCATTCTGTGTGTTTCTGTCAGTTTTGCTTCCCTGTGTTAACAAGGGCTTTCTCTGATGTGAGAACTCTCTGGCACAAGCTCATAGAACATCTGACCCAGGCTCTCAGACTGAGGGGAAAGTCTACCACTGTCTACACAGACCACCAGTTTGGATGCTTTCACTACCAGGCACGGTAGAAGGTGGGCCTGTCCTTATAAGTGATTTCACTTTTCTTTCTTGCTGCTTTTGATATCCATTCTTTACTCTGTGTTCTAAATATTTTACCTATACTATTTTAATTATAATAGTTTGTGAGGATTTTTCTCTCTAGTGCTGTTAATTTGGAGTTCTTTATGGTTCTTATACCTGGATGGGTATCTTTTTCCCTAGGATTTTATGCCTAAAATTTCACCCTGAGAAGGGCTTGGTGCTACACTGGGATCATGAACACCCAGTGTAGTCACTGGCTGGCTAATAAAAGTGTTCTGTTGGCTTAAACCCATGTCTCAATAGTCTTCTTGGTGAATACCTCACAAACAATGATTTCTGTGTTGCTTTTCCCAGAAGACAAAAGAAACCTTTTTTGGAGAAATGTCTGACTCTCTTTTAAAGGGATGGATCAGACTGACACCTACTGAATATAGTGTCAATCATAGTTGGCGGAAAAAATAAAAAATAAAAAACAAAAACAAAAAACTGGGTACTATGTGTCTATAGCTTTGTGAAATAGAAAAAAAAAACACTTATCAAGAAAGCCTTGTTGGCAAAAAGAAATGAAATTAACCTTAATCTAATTAAAATGAAGCTACAACTAATATTTAAACTAATATTTAAACAACTGTCATGCCACCCATCTGTAATCTCATGAGTGGTCCTCATAGGAGGCTCACAGATTCAAAGTCATCCTTGGCTACATGGCAAGCTGAAGGTCAGGTTGAGACCCTATATGGAAAAAAAAAGACTAAATAAATAAACAGATAAGGAGCTGAGGTAGGTCCCATAATGAAGGGTTTGCCTACCATACCAGTGTTAAGGACCACATTGTGAATTCCCAGAATCCATAGAAAAGCCAGGTAAATGTGTCAGCCTGCCCGGAATCCCAGCACTGGAGGATTTCACAGGGAAGCTGGCACCAAGGCTAGTGGAATCTGCATGATCTAGTTCACCCAGAGACCTTATTTCAATAAATAAAGTGAAGAGTAATCAAGAAGGACACCTGAGGTCAACGTCTGGCCTTGAACTATGTGCACAAACATGCACTTACACACATGAGCATACAAACTACATGTACATGACTCACATATATACACATAGAAAGAAAGGAAAGGAAAGGAAAAGAAAGGAAAGGAAGGAAGGAAGATAGGAAGGGAAGGAGGGAGGATGGGCCTGAGAAACTCATGATACACCAACATATCTGAAAACCAGGAAGCTGATCTAAAATTCTATCTCATGAACATAATAGAGTCCTTTAAGGAGGATATAAACAAATGACTGAAAGAAATACAGGAAAAACATAGGATATCAGGTAGAAGCCATTAAAGAGGAAACAAATCTCTTAAAGAAATACAGGAAAACACAAATGGGTGAAGGAATTTAACAAAGCAGTCCAAGACCTAAAAGCAGAATAAAGAAAACACAAATGGAGGCAACCATTAAAATGGAAAACCTAGGAAAGTGGTCAGGAATTACTGATGTAAGCATCACCAGCAGAATACAAGAGACAGAAGAGAGAATCTCAGGTGTAGAAGATACCTTTGAAAATATTGACAGAACTGTCAAAGAAAATTTAAAACATAAAAAATTCCTAACCCAAACATCCAGGAAATCCAGGACACCAAATGAAAAGACCAAATCTAAGAATAATAGAAATAGAAGAGAATGAAGATTCCCAGTTCAAAGGATCTGAAAATGTCTTCAACAAAATCATAGAAGAAAACTTCCCCAACCTAAAGAAAGCAATGACCATAAAGGTACAAGAAGCCTCTAGAACACCTTTTCTTTTTTCTTTTTCTTATCATGAGTTTTTTTTTGTTTTTTTTAATTATTATTTATTTTATTTTATTTTTTTAATTTACATTCCAAATCACTTCCCCTTTCCCGTTTCCTCCCTCCCCGAAAGTCCCATAAGCCCCCTTCCCTCCCTCTTTTCTCCATTCAACCCCCTCTCGTTACTCTGTCCTGGCGTTCCCCTACATCCAGTCTTTCCAGGACCAGGGGTCTCTCCTACCATCTTTTTTAGAAATCTATTGATATGCGGATTGTGTCTAGGGTATTCCGAGATTCTGGGTTAATATCCCCTTATCAGTGACTGCATACCATGTGTGTTCTTTTGTGATTGGGTTACCTCACTAAGGATGATATTTTCAAGATCTGACCATTTGCCTAGGAATTTCGTGAATTCATTGTTTTTAATTGCAGAGTAGTATTCCATTGTGTAGATATACCACATCTTCTGAATCCATTCCTCCGTTGAGGGACATCTGGGTTCTTTCCAGCTTCTGGCTATTATAAATAAGGCTGCTATGAACATAGTGGAGCATGTGTCCTTATTGCATGCAGGGAAAGCCTCTGGGTATATGCCCAGGAGTGGTATAGCAGGATCCTCTGGGCTAGAACACAAATAGCTTATGCTCTAAGATCAAGAATTGACAGATGGGACCTCATAAAATTACAAAGTTTCTGTAAGGCAAAGGATATGCGAATTGTGTCTTGGGTATTCCGAGATTCTGGGTTAATATCCCCTTATCAGTGACTGCATACCATGTATGTTCTTTTGTGATTGGGTTACCTCACTAAGGATATTTTCAAGTTCTGACCATTTGCCTAGGAATTTCGTGAATTCATTGTTTTTAATTGCAGAGTAGTATTCCATTGTGTAAATATACCACATCTTCTGAATCCATTCCTCCGTTGAGGGACATCTGGGTTCTTTCCAGCTTCTGGCTATTATAAATAAGGCTGCTATGAAAAGTCACTGATACTATCACCATTTTACAAACCAAGCAAAGTAGCCTTCCATGATCAGAGTCACAGTAGGCTAAAGTCCATGTTTTTCTTCAACTTTTACACAACTTTCTGTTTACATCTATACCCAAAAGCCACCTTCAGTCCCCTATGAGATTCTGTTACATTTGTAAATGATCAAGAGGAACTGATAAAAGAGGAACTGGACATCAAACAGGCCAAGATACTCTAACATTTATGTGTATGACTCATTTTTTAAAAAAAAAAAGTATTTATAGAATATTAGCTAAAACTCTGGACCTCCTCTAAAAAGACAGAGGTATTCATAGGCTATGCTTTACCCCAGTATTAGGCTAAAAGGAGGGAAGGACCTTCAAGGAAGGCATGGGTTGGATCATTCTTCAGGCAAGAGGTTTATCAACAACCTTGAAAACATAGAAAAGAGACTTAAGGAAAAGTTCAGGCCAGTCAGGAAATCAAAGCATATTCTTTTTTTTTTCTTTTTTAATTGTTTATTAGATATTTTCTTAATTTACATTTCAAATGTTATCCCCATTCCTTGTTTCCCCTCAATGTATTCTTTTTTTTATTATTTATTTTATTTTATTTTTTTAATTTACATTCCAAATCACTTCCCCTTTCCCGTTTCCTCCCTCCCCGAAAGTCCCATAAGCCCCCTTCCCTCCCTCTTTTCTCCATTCAACCCCCTCTCGTTTCTCTGTCCTGGCGTTCCCCTACATCCAGTCTTTCCAGGACCAGGGGTCTCTCCTTCCATCTTCTTAGAAATCTATTGATATGCGGATTGTGTCTAGGGTATTCCGAGATTCTGGGTCAATATCCCCTTATCAGTGACTGCATATCATGTGTGTTCTTTTGTGATTAGGTTACCTCACTAAGGATGATATTTTCAAGATCTGACCATTTGCCTAGGAATTTCGTGAATTCATTGTTTTTAATTGCAGAGTAGTATTCCATTGTGTAGATATACCACATCTTCTGAATCCATTCCTCCGTTGAGGGACATCTGGGTTCTTTCCAGCTTCTGGCTATTATAAATAAGGCCGTCACATAATCAAAGCATATTCTTTTAAGGTCTCTTGTGAGACAGTAGGGAAGGGGAGATGTTGTGCCACAAGAAAGTGGGTACCAGGTTGGATGACATCATCAGATCAGGTTAACAGACACTATATTCCTATAGTTTTGGCTGGAGCAGGTGAAAAGTCTTTGGAAAGTCTCATGGTCATTTCAGCATAAGGAGTACCTGGGACCTTCTGCAGAACCATTGGTCTATTTAAAATGTAACCTCATCAGGCAAGGAAGCTGGAGATGTTCTTGCAGTACATTTTGTAAGGCCTAGCAAACCTGGAAGGCACCTTTCCAGGAGGTACAGGTTCTATGCCTATGTGATATGATACTTAGCAGGTGCAAAAATGAACAAAGAAATCACAAAGATGGGTGGTATTGGCTTCTGCCTTTAACCCCAGCACTCGGAGGCAGAGGCAGGCAGATCTCTGAGCTTGAAGCCAGCTTGGTCTACAAAGCAAGCTTCAGAATAGCCAGGAATACACAGAGAAACCCTGTCTTAGAAAAAAAGAAAGAGAGCCGGGCGGTGGTGGCGCATGTCTTTAATCCCAGCACTTGGGAGGCAGAGGCAGGCGGATTTCTGAGTTCGAGGCCAGCCTGGTCTACAGAGTGAGTTCCAGGACAGCCACAGCTACACAGAGAAACCCTGTCTCGAAAAACCGGAAAAGGAAGAAAGGAGGGAGGGAGGGAGGGAGGGAAGGAGAGAAACAGAGAAACAAAGAAAGAGGCATAGGCATCATAGGTCTGGAAACATGAGGTATATGGGAAAAATGGAGACATTTTAACAAATTCAGTTCAGAGAGACAAAGTCATAACCCATAAAGACAGAAGGATGAGGTGCCACCAATACCATGGGAAACTAAAGTTAGTATTGTTGGTTATAAAATATGTGCTTTATTATTGGAGCATAGGGCAAATACGTTCAAGGACATTTGCATCATAAGAGAACAGTTTCAAGGAGAAAATGGAAATAGAAACCATTTGTTACTCATGAAGACAAATTCAGTGTTATAGCCCTGGCCAATGTCCTCTTATACTCTAATTATAGCCTTAATAAAATACTTGCTATTTCCTCTCCCTGGTACCTATATATAATGTCTGTATGCCTGACAGAGTGCACTGATTCTTAGTCTACACTCCATAACTCCTTGGTGACTATGCCAACACTCTGCTCATTGGAATTCAGACTACCATTGTGTATCAATGCACAACTCTAAGGAAAGATTTGGGAAAGCATCATAACATCTAGGCCTATCACGATTCAGTTAGAGATTCTTCCTATATAATATTTGGCCTGTGCATTGGCACAAACTCAATATTCTCTTTCCTTTGGCTAATTTCTTCATCTACATTTGATCGTAACTAAGAGGTTCTTTCCCAGGAAACCTACTGGGATGTCTTCCCAAACTGTACTGAGTAGTCATCTCTAGTACCATGAATGCTATAGCAGTGGGGGACATGATGTGCACTAAGCATCTACTGACCTATCTGCTTTATCCTGTAAACTCCAAGTTCACTGATTAAAACAAATGCAAACAAAAAACAAACAAACAAGCAGCTGTGTGGCCTCACCATATTTTATCCTAAAGTTTTAATCAGCCACAATGTACCCAGATGCTCAACACAAACTTACTAAAGAAATAAAATTTCAGTTCTTTTTGAGGATTGTGGTTCTGATGGCTTTTCTAAGATATATCTCCAAGGGTAAAACTCACTATTGTTATTACAATGAGAAACTAGATTGGGGTGTAGGTATGGTACGCTTTAGGTGTGGCCATAAATAAGATGTGAAATGTGATGTGATATTGTCAAGACCTGATGCATGATTTTCCATGCCCTCCTCCCCAAGTCATAGGTTCCCTTCCCTCAATGGTGCAAGTATCATTTTTTTAAAAGAAGATAGGTACTGAAGTGTCATGTATAAATCATGGATCAAAAAATAAATCTCTAAAGTTGCAAAATACTTTGTTTGGTTGATATAATTTTAAAAAGTTGTACCCTCCATCTCTTTATCCTCACTAGCAGGATTTGCCTTTGCATCTCAAAGTGGAAAACAACATATATTCTCTTTCCAAGGCTCCCTTGCAGCTATGAATGATCACATGTGCTGGAGAAGAGAAACATAAGGGGTATTCTTCTTGTGTTCTTACTAGTTTCCACCTTCCAAAAAAAAGATCCTAAACATAATCTTCCTTCCCCCTTTACTTTGGCCTGCAGTTGTACAAAGCAATCTTTTGACCACTCTAGCATCCACCTACACTGGGGCATCAAGTCCCCACAGGACCAAGGGCCTCCCCTCCCACTGATGTCAGATAAGGTCATCCTCTGATACCTATGTATCTGGAGCCATGGATTCCTCCACGTATACTCTACTACCAACCCCCACCTCAAATAATGTGAAACCACAGCCCTCTTCCATCTCTTCTTCAGAGAGTCTGCATTACATTTCATTACAAATCACTTTCCCCAAACATTTTTGTCCAAGTATAATTCTTAATTTATTATTAAATATAATCTTGAATGCTGACAGTTTTTACAGAATGTTCATCATAAAACAAAACAAAACAAAAACATAGACCTGGAAAAGGAATTACTCTAGGCTTTCTAATGGAATCATGGAATCCTTGAAATCAGAGCAGGCAAGGCACGGCACAGTAAAACACAGACAGTTGAATGTGATAAACAAACCCTTCTCAGAAACAGTGCTCTCACCAACCCATCCAACCACTTTCCACGTTCAGCGCCCTTTTCCAGAGGTTCCTCCATGTATTTTGGCTCCGTGAAGCTATTTCCAGAGACATAAACAAGATCTGTGGCCGGGGGTGGTGGCGCAGGCCTTTAATCCCAGCACTTGGGAGGCAGAGGCAAGAGGATTTCTGAGTTCAAGGCCAGCCTGGTCTACAAACTGAGTACCAGGGCTACACAGAGAAACCCTGTCTCGAAAAACCAAAAAAACAAAACAAAACAAAAACAAAAAAAAAGAAGAGAGAGAACAAGATCTGTGACTTTAGATGAACTGATCAGATCAGTTATCTAGTGAGGTTCCTTTATGCACAGGTAAGTCACTATGGTTGGATAATGCAGGGACCTGGTTGTTTTGTTTTTTTTTTATTTTATTTACAGATTGCATACACTAGAAGCACACAGGCTGGAAGAGACTAAGTCTACTGGGAAATTATGTTTCTGTGATTTATTTCCATGCAGGGCTGGGCACACAGATTACTAGTGATGTAATGGCCACTATGGCATAGTTACCAGTGAGAAAGGAGAAACTCCTACTTAGACTTTGAGAAAAGCTTCAGTGGGGAGAATGGTGGTCTAAAATGAATCCTTGTATAATCTTTGTATTGTTCTGGGTCATGAGAAATAAATTTTAAACAATACCATGTGTGTGTGCGTGTGTGTGTGTGTGTGTGTGTGTGTGTGTGTATGTATGTATGTATATATGTGTGTATAGTTTTAAGATCAACTACTTTGAACCACTTAATAGGGTGTTCCCATCAGGAGTCATGTTCACAGCCCTTGAGAATCCTGATCAGTTTATTCTTCAGCAGTTAACATCCATAGAATTACTGAGTAGGAAATAAAGTCACCAAAACATGCTCCAGGAGCCTTTTGATTCAATCTACAGTGTTTAAGTAGGCAAACCATAGGGAAATAAATAAAGGTTTACCTTTCCACTATTGTTTTTTAAACAAGTATAGTTTTGAAATAAAGATCGGTTTTCTCCTAAAATGCTTACTCTTTTTACCTAGCTACAAAAATGTGATTTGGATTCAAAAATTGACTTTACTAGTTAACTTAAGTAATTTTAAATGCAGCTAGTACTTTCAGACAATTCATGTTACGCTGTCCCATCTCCTTCATTAGACTGTCTAGATCATAATTTCTAAAACATTACTTTCTGATTAATATTTAAAAATTGTTTGGGGCCTCTTTCCTCTCAAATCAGAATACCCAGCCTGGAAAACACGGAGACATGAACATTTGTGATTTTCAAACATCTCTCCAGAATTTATATTTCTGGTAGAATATTTTATCCTTCAAAGGAATCATCTACCCAATCATCTCAATATGATATCTGTAATTGTGAAGATCCAGGAATGAGCACAACATTGGATATATGGGTTTAAATAACGACTCAATGATTCAGAGGAACCATGAGGGAGTAGCTGATAAAAAGAACAGACAGATACATTTAAAACTCCCCTTTTGGATGACTACATTTCCAGTCTTAACACTTCTGTTTTAAAATCTACATTCAAGGCAAAGCTTTCTAGTGTGAGGTACATTTGATTGGTGAAAACATTTAAAAATCATTTAGAATAAATGTTGGGAGGAAGGGGCATGACTTAGCAGGATAAGGACACTTTGAGGAATACAAGGCATAAATCAAAGCACTGAAAGTGACATTCGCATAGTTGGACTCCGGAGGCATAAACAATAACCCTGAGCCAGGCAGATCCATTCGAAAGTGACTGATCAGAAGGACTATGCTTATTTGAATGCAAAAACAAAACAAAAACCTGGAATGCTAATTTTCTGGATATATTTTAGCTGGGCTCAAATATTTGTAGTAAGGTTACATGGTATTTTGCAAATATAACTAGAGAAAAATACATAATAACCTCATTCTAACCTAAAGAGAATTAAACCTCCTTTTTCCTCTCTGTAAAATCAAGTATCATTCTAGAGGACTTCTAGAAAGTTCTCTGGTGTTTTCATTTAACAAGTCTGTAAAGAAATAGGATAAACATCATTCACATATCTTCACATACTGTAATTATATTTCAGGAATTTCATATTAGAGGGAATTATCTCTTAAACAACCACAGAGCTTCAAGGAAAATCATGCTTTAGGATAAAGAGCACAAGGTATATGGTTGCCAGTGGCCCTTCTCTCATGTTCTCTTGCTCATTAATCTCTCTCTCTCTCTCCCTCTCTCCTCTCTCTCTCTCTCCCTCTCTCCCTCTCTCTCTCTCTCTCTCTCTCTCCTCTCTCTCTCTCCTCTCTCTCTCCTCTCTCTCTCTCTCTCTCTCTCTCTCTCTCTCTCTCTCTCTCTCTCTCTCTCTCTCTCTCTCTCTCTCCCTGATAGTATGTATGCACATAATCATACAACACAAACACATATCTCTGTCCCATTAGCTATAAATGATCTGTCCCCCAAACAGAGACAATTACAGAAATTAAACAGGTAGCTCATGTTTGTGTGAAATCGCTCTATAATGTGCACAGAGAAAAACCTTTTTTCAACATCTGTCAACTTTTCACTAAGTAGTGACGACTTCAAAAGGAGAAGAAATTCCTTCAAATGCTAGTATGACAGCGGGCTTCAGAAGTTCCTGCTTCCGATTGTGTCCAAAATATTTGATTCTGTAGATTCCAGGGTGGGCAGTATCTGGAATATGCCAGTGTATTGTTGCGTTGCTTAGACCCAGGCTTCCCTTGTGCCAATAAAACCTGTTAACAGAAAACCAACAATCAAAAATACAATAGTTAATTGCTCTTTAAAATATGTGATTTTTCATTCCGCATGCAAGCCCAGGCCTCTTTTCTACGAGATGACTTCAATCTGCCCATACAACATTTAACCTGAAGGACAGCCTGCAGTGCCCATCTTATGCCAGGGCTTTGCTAGGTAATTTCACCCTTCTAACATCTTCAGTCCCCATATCTACCCTGAGTGCCACATCTAATGTCCCAGCCTAGTCTAGTCAGCCACATCCATCTGGCCCACAATCCCCAAGCTTTGGAAAGGATGTGCACGAGTCCAAGTTCCCCTCCTACTACTTGATTCTGTCACACCTGAACTATGGACCACTTTTAAGCTCAGCCCAGCTTGTACATCCTATGCTCTGTCCCATCCTGCTTGTGTCCACATTAGACATAAAACCAACTAAAGAAGTCCACATACCCAGGTCTCATCACAAATGCACAATCAGCGTGAAAGAGCATGACAGTTTTTCTTTCTCAGAAATTCAGAAAGCCTATAGAAATGTTCTCTAATGATAATCACATGGGTAATTGATTACCCAAGACACAATGTTTGAAGAACAATCATTAACTTCATCCAAGAACTCAAAAGACTTTAAAGAAGACACAAAGAAAAAAACCAATGAATTTAAAGAGAATGGGTGCCTATGTGATGCTCAAAACAACACACATACACACACACAACACACACACATATACCACACACACAACACACACACATATACCACACACACAACACACACACACATACACATACAACACGCACACAACACACACACACACATATACCACACACACATACACCACATACACATACACCATGCACGCACACACACACACACACACACACACAAATAATGAAGACATTTCAGGACTTGAATGCTGAATTCAATAAGTAGATAGAAACATTGAAGAGAACTCAAACTAAAGATGAAGATGGGGCTGATAATAATCAGAATAACCCAAGGAAAAACTCAAAGGAAAACTTTACTAGTTGAATGAATGGATCAAGCTAGATATAGAATATTAGAACTTGAAGGTGAAGGTGTTAGACCACACTAGCAAAAAGCGGGGAGGGCAACCAAAAATTATGGAATACCAGAAAAAAAGAATACATATTCAAATTGTAGACATAGATGAAGAGAAATTCATGTCAATGGACTAGACATGATGATCAACAAGATAATAGAAGAAAACTTCCTCAGACTAAGGAAAGACACACTGATATACTAGAAGAAGCACGCAGAGCAGTAAATAAACAAGACCAGTAATGAAATTCACTATGGCATATCATTGATCAAACACTAATATAAAAAGCAAAAGGTGAGTATCAAAAGATGCAGGGGGAAAAAAACACACTAGCCACACTTAAAGGAAACCCCAGTCATATAACATCGGAATTCTCAATGTAAACTTCAAAATCCAAAAGAGTTTGAAGCAATGCATTACAAGTTCTAAAAGGCTATAACTACCAACCTAGACTACTATACCCAGAATAATCTATCTGCCATAGAAGAATGGAGAAAGAAAACCTTTCCAAAATACAAAAAGGCTCTTGTTCACTAAACCAATCCTAAACAGAATACCAGAAGCAATACTTCAGATTCAAGAGAGGAACAATCATAGCCAAGTGACTGTAGAAAGAGAACAGATAAGGTTATAATTACTGATGTAGAATTTACATCTAATAGCACACACCAACAAAAAGCAACAAAATAATACTATACAATCAGCATACACCATTCAACAATAACTTTAAATATTAGTGACTTAACTCTTCAGGCACAAAACAGAGGCTTGATGAACAGATTAAGAAACAAAATTCATCTTTCTGTTGTCTATAAGAAACTTGTCTTATCTTTAAGTTAAAGGATGAAAAAAAAACATTTCCAAGCAAATGGGACACAGAAATCAAGCAAACATTTCTCTCCTAGTGTCTGTAAAAATAGACTCGGTACTAAGACTAACCAGAATAAATAAATAAAGGCCCTTTATTCTAATTGAGGGAATGACTAACCAAGAAGACATTATAATTTTAAATTTATATGTAGCACATTCTAGTCCACCCAATTAAAAAACTCATAGAACTGGAATTAAAGACACAGATTAACAACAAACAAATACTAGGTGACAATTTTAATAAGCCACTGTCCCCAGTAGACAAGCCACCTGTACCAAAAGAAAATGAAAGAAAAGAAAAATATCAGAATGAAATGACATCATTCATCAAATAAACCTAGTGAATATCTACAGAATATTCCATAGACACACCATAGATTATACTCTCTACTCAGTATCTCATGGAAGTTTCTCTAAAACAGACCAAACGTTGGGATTCAAAAAAAAAATCTTAACAAATTTATTAAAATTGAAATAACGCCATGAATTCTATCTAACCACAATGCAATAAAAGTTAACAAGCAACACCATCAAGTCTCCAGTAAGTACACCAATTCATGGTGATTAAACAACTTATTTCTGCTTGATGAATGTGTCAAAGAAGAAATAAAAAAAGAGAAAAATTTTAAATACTTGCAACTAATGGAAAATGAAACACAACAAAAACTCTAGGACACATTAAAAGTGTACATATATATGTATGTATGTATCTAATGTGATGGTTTGTATATGCTTGTCCCAGGGAGTGGCACTATTAGAAGGTGTGGCCTTGTTGGAGGAAGTGTGTCACTGTAGGGTTGGGCTTAGAGATGTTCCTCTTAGATGCCTGAAGATGCCCAGTCTGTTCCTGGCTTCCTTTGGATAAAGGTATAGAACCCTCAGCTCCTCCTGCACCCATGCCTGCCTGGATGTTGCCATGCTTCTACCTTGATGACAATGGACTAAACCTCTGAACCTGCAAGCCAGCCCCAAGTAAATGTCTTTTATAAAACTTGCATGGGTCATTGGTGTCTGTCTGTTCACAGCAGTAAAACCCAAACTAATACACTATGTCTATATATGGATCTGGTATAGTGGTGCACGTCTTTAATCCTAGCACATGACAGGCAGAAACACATGGATCTATGTGACCTTGAGGCTGGCCTGGTCTACAGAATGAGTTCCAGGATGACCGGAGCTACATAAAGAAACCCTGTCTCGGAAAAGGAAACAACAACAAGACAGAAAGGGTGCAGATGAATGACTTAATGACTGATGTCCGACATTTGGAGAAGCAGGGACAGACCCAAGCCCACTTAGATGGCAAGAAATAATGAAACCAGGGCTGAAACTAATTAAATAGAAACAAACAAACAAAACAAGGCAACAAATCTAAAAGCTGATTCTTTGAGACAATAAACAAGAACAACAGACTCTTTGATCAACTAATCAGAAGGGAAGGAAGGAGAAAGGAAGGAAGGAAGGAAGAAGGAAGGAAGGAAGGAAGGAAGGAAGGAAGAAGGAAGGAAGGAAGGATCAAAATTAACGTTTAGAAATAAACAAGGAACATGGAAACATTACAATAGACATCAAAGGAATTCAGAATATTCTAAGGGAATACTTGAAAATCTATACTCTATAGTTATAAAATGTAAAAGAAAGAAAGAAAGGAAGGAAGGAAGGAAGAAAGAAAGAAAGAAAGAAAGAAAGAAAGAAAGAAAGAAAGAAAGAAAGAAAGAAAGAAAGGACGAATTTCTAGATTTGGTAAGATCACCAAAATTAAACTGATTTAAGAAGAGCTCAACAATTTAAACAGATGCAAAAAAATGAAGTGATTAGAAGAAGAATAATATGCCTTCTAAAAAAGAAAGGGTTAGGACCAGCAGAATTCTGTATTAAAGATCTATATCCAATCCTTCTGAAACACTTAAAAAAAAAAACAGAAAAAGGAGCCCTCCTAAGGTAGTTTGAATATGTTTGGCCCAGGGAGCTGCACTATTTGAGGTGTGGTCTTGCTGGAGGAAGTGTGTCACTGTGTGTCATTATCATCCCTTGATGATAATGGACAGAACCTCTGAACCTGTATGCAAGCTCCAATCAAATGTTGTCCTTATAAGAGTTGCCTTGGTCATGGTATATGTTCACAGTAGCAAAAAACCCTCTACCTAAGACACCTCCCAAACTCTTTCTAAGAAGTCAGCATCATGCTAATACCAAAACCAGATAAAAACACAATGAAACAAATGAAAACAACAGGCCAATATCCCTGGTGAACATAGATGCTTTAAATCCTCAATAAAACACTACAAACCAAATATAGACACATATCAAAAAGGTTATCCACCACAATCAAGTTGGCTTTATCCCCAAGATGCAGCAGTGGTTAAACATACCTAGCATAAGTCAATAAATATAATCAATCACATAAATAAACTTAAAGACAAAAAAAATGGCATGATCATCTCAATAGATACAGAACATGCTTTTGACAAAAATGAACATAACTCATGATAAAAGTCCTAGAGAGAGAAGTACCAGGGGAACTTACATAACTCAACATAAGGCTATAGATGGCAAATCCATAGCGGACATCATCCTACATAGAGAGAACTTGAAACAATCCCACCGAAATCAGGAATGAGAAAGGGCTGTCCACTCTTTCACTCACTTTCAATATCATGCTCTAACCACTAGTTAGAGCTATAAAGAAGAGAGAAATTACATAAATACATATAGAGGGGAAAAAGAATCAAGTTATTCCTCTTTGTAAATGATATGCTATGAGGCATAAGAGATGCCAAAATTTCACCAAATACCTTCTCAAAACAATCAACAATTTCAGCTGTGTGGCAGTATACAAAATCAACTTATGAAAATCAATAGCTTTTCTAAACACCACCAATAAATATGGTGAGAAAGAGATCACAGACACACTCTCATACACAACCATTCACAATAGAGTCAAAGGAAATAAAATATCTAGGAATAAACCTAAGCAAGGAGGGGGAGACCTCTACAATGACCTCTACAGAATCATCTCAACTCCTTCACCCAGTTCATTTCTCAACCACTTTACAAAAAGTCTGGCTAGTCTTTCCAGGAACCCCTGTGACCAGGGAAAAAAAAAGTTCGTGGAAGCTGGTTGGGGCTATAGCTCAGAGATACAGCACCTTCTTACTGTGTACCAGACTCTAGATTCTTCCTACTATGACACGAAAATAAAAGCCAAAGGATGGCCACTAATACCTCATTAGTATCTAATCCTAAAGAAACCTGCACTACGCTGCTTCCAGTCAAGACAGTTAAAGTGAGGCCTAATTAATCAGTTCAATGTGGTCAGAAGGAGCCTTGGGAATTTGGTATGATTAATATTATGTATTGAGAAGTCTTTTAGTTTGTCCTTCCTACATTGTGAAGCAACTGTTTTCAAAGCTTCTGAGACAAATGATCAATATACATATTTACCTTGTCTCCCAGGAGGCATCGTTATACAGTATCTGCCAATCGGCTACAGAGTCCTCATATTTCTCCACAGTGAGGAAGGTTTGATGGGTCTGAAATACAATTAATACCACTTATCAAGCCCAAGCAGTTAGAGAGAGATCCGGTCTGCACTCTCTCTCCTTGCTACAGAGCAACCCACCACCCATGCCTGTCGCTGTGCACACATACTAGGGTTTTACCCAAGTAACTAGGTAACCCCTTTATGCAGTGTCTTCAGAATAATAGTTTACCCTCCCCCAAATAAAATGGAAGTTTAGGAATTTTAAAGAAGCATAATTATGGTACTCACAGCAAATTAGAGCTGAGAAGAAAGTTAACATGAAATGAGATTTTAAAAAGACTTAAGTCAAAATAAAGAGTGAAAGATTTTCTCTAATCAGCAAGGAAATGGGACTTCAACTCTCTCTGTCCTTGGGTAACTGAATTATTAGTTACCATGCCTTTCTAAGTCAAACAGGTGAAAAACTCATAAATTGCCCCTGTCCTAGGGTTCTAAAGACACCTCTACTAATAATAGAAGCCTAGAAACTATAACATAAACAGTATATTTCTATACTGAAAGGTAACTAATAAAGCAGTTTGTTTCAGACCAAGAGTCCAGCCTCAAATAAAGCAAAGATTTGAATAATATGTCAAGCTAATAAATAAAATTGGCCGTAAGTGTCCACTACTATCAAGACTTTTATACTGCCTCCCTTGTGGGGGCTGTAGAGATGGGTCAGTGGCTTGCTATGGGAGCAAAAGGACCAGGGTTTGGATGCACAGAACCCATGTGCAAATGGCAGAGGTGCCCATAATCCCAGTACTGGGAGGGTGGAGAAAGGTGGATCCCTGAAGCTTACCCACTAGCCACCTTAAGGCTCTGAGTTCAGTGAGAAGCTCTGTGTCAATAAATAAATAAATAAATAAATAGCAAATGAAGGAGAGCCAATGCTGGTCTTTGGCCTCTATGTGCATGTGCCCAAAGCACACATGTGTGCACACATCTCTATGAACACACACACAAAACAGGGGTTGTGTCTAAGTTACTCTTCACAACCCTTTATACCTGCCATTTACAAGTCTTCATATAACTTTGATAAATGGATTACTTATTTATATTTTGGTCATGTCATTGTTTAAAACAATTCTCCAATTATTCAATTGATACATGATATTTTAATAAAGAAGGGCTTATAATCATGATAGCTAATCTGCACATTCAGGGCATAATGGCATTGAGTGGGAGGGTTCGGATGAAGTAGTAGGTATGATGGTCCCTAATAACTAAGTCTAGAATATAGATTGGAAAATATACCTAGGTCTCCAAACTATCAGGGGCAAAGCTTGTGATTAACTTTTCCCTACCTCCTATCATAATCTCTTACAGGTACAATTCACTACAAATTGAATGTTCTGCCGCTGAGTTTATTTATGCACAAAGTAAAGACAATAAGAAAAGTTACTGGATAGCAGTGAAGATTCAATTAGATACATGTAACAGTATATACAAAGCATCTAGCCTAATACTTGTAGACAAAAGTTGTTCAGTAATTAGAGATAATGATGATCGATGTTTGCAGATGATCAAAGGGCACTAGACATTGTTTTGCACCATCTCAGAGTATTTTGAGAAATGAAATCTATTCTCATCACAATGCTGTTATCCTGTTCTCACAATGGTAATGAAAGTACCCTGTGGATGTTGGGCTTCATACAGCATTCCAATCTCTTCAGAAAGCAGTGTTATGAGCATGCAAACATTCTGGTGGGGCTTGGCCATAGGTGTACACTGACTGTCCAAACATTAAAACATTTCTCCCAAACTTTATATATGATGATATTATATTGCTACAAGCCTACCATAGAAGTAATGGCATTTGAATAGAAAGAAATGACACAGTCATTTAGGAAGAAAGCACTTTGGATTATAAGTGATTATGGACCCTAAGGAGAATGGCTCACAATTTAATGTCTACATCCTCAGTCAGGGGAGAGGGATGAGCTAAAAACCACTTTCATTTGCCCATTTTCCTCTAAAATTTTTCTTCAAATTTTGTAGGGAGTTTGTGGAAGTGGTTTGTTATCTTCTTTTCTTTCTTTTTTTTCTTTCTTTTTTGTATATATATTTTTTTATTAGGTATATTCTTTATTTACATTTCAAATGATTTCCCTCTTACTGGTTCCCCCCCTCCCCAAAAATCCCATACGCCCTCTTCCCTGTGTTTGCTTTATTTATGTTACTGAGCATGTCATATGAGAGGTGTATGCACGTCACGGAACTCATGTCAAGGTCAGAGGACAGCTTGCGAGAGTGGAATCTCTCCTTCCTCTATGTGGATTTCTGGGACTGAACTCAGCTTCCTTAGGACTGATAACAAGCATCCTTACAAACTGAGTCGCTTTACCATCTAATATCCTTAGTTTTTAAGTCAATGTTGATATCTAGCAATAGCTGGCATCCAACTATTGACATCTCACGTCTGCTTCCCAAGTCCTGGGATAACAAATCTGTGCCACTGTATATGTTTGCTCAGATTTTTATAGATAGAACCTATGCTATTATTCAATGCTTGTTTGGACATAAGACAATTCTAAGGAACTTACAGAAAATTAAAGTTATCTCATTTCTAGACATTATACATATGTGTATGTGTGTATAATATATAATAAAAGCAAAAAATAAGCATGTCTTATAATAAATTCTTAACAGTAATAACTCTAAAAACAGATTTATGGGAAGAGAGGCATTTGCATGTTCTATTTTATAAATTGGCTGTTTTTATATTGGCCATATATTTTTCAAGATGAATAAATAAACATTTTGTTGTGCCAGCAGTAAAGAACAGGAAAATGGGTAGTGTAAAATAACAAACAGCACATGGGACAGAACCTCAAGGCAGGTTCCAATGTGTGATCACCCCGAAACAGAAGAGTTGGGTCTAAAGCGGCAATGCTGGAGGGGTCAGAAACGTCCCCAAAAGGCAGGGAAATCATGTCCCCCCCCCTTTTTTTTTTGGCCCTTTCAATAAGTTAACAAACTTAGTAAGTTCCAAATTTAAATATGTAAATGATAATGTCTCTGAATCCATATGTTCTGGGGAAGCAGTGTGGTCCTGGAGGAGCTGATCTGATCTACACATGGCAGTATAAGAAGTTAATTAAATCTTCATTTTCCACGTACAATTCCACCCTAGCTGTGCCCATTGAACATTTTCCCACCTCCACAAATAAAGTAGGAAAAAACCCAGAAATATTTCAGATATATGAGATTCTCCTGCAAAGTGAAGGGAAATTTGGTATAAATTTGGAAGACAGAGATACTCACCTGGTTTTCTGCTGAATTCTTTGGGTTAGCGCCTACAAATATAACTTCAACCACTTCTCCCTGGAAATAAAAAACGGCATTGAATTAAATCTGAAACCAGCCTCTCTATTCGGATTGGAAACACTGTCTGTTCTCCATTCTAACACCCTATAGACATTCTACACTATTCCGTTAAGTGATTCCCTCTAAGTTCATTAGGAATTAGAACCAAAGAATTTTACTTTGGCAGATTCTGATAAATGAAGATCCAGAGCTATAATTTTCAATGTGACAACATATGAAATGGCATGAAATTATATCACAGAGCCCTGTCTTCAAATAGCCACAGACCACAGAGGACTCCTAAGTGAATCCACACAGCTATAGCCACTCAGTCATTGACAAAGGTGTCAACACATCAACTGGAGAAAAAGACAGCCTCAAAAGTGACCTCCAACAGCACAGGAAATAATCCCTATACTAACAAATGCTCAGAAACTAAGGCTGGAACTGTGAGATGAACCAGCTTTCCCACCCCTGGCCATATACATGAAGGATCCCAAGTCAGCAATGTCCCAGTTTGCTTCTCTATTGCTGTGGTAACCACTGACCAAAAACTACTTCAGGAAGATGTTTATACTTTTGCTTCATAGCAAATAATTGCCATCATTAGAGCAATTTAGAGCAGAAACTCAAAGCAGCAACCTGGAGTCAGGAACTGAAGCAGAAAGCATGGAAGAGTGATGTTTGCTCCCCATGGCTTGCTCAGTCTGCTTTCCAATACAAGCCGAACAGCTTGCTTAGGAATGATACCACCCACAGCGGGCTCCCTCCACATTAACCATTAACCAAGAAAGTGCCCCCACAGACACACCCATAGGCCAATCTGAGATGAAGGAGAACTCTGTGATTGAGGATCCCTCTTCCCAGGGGATGGAGTTTGTGTCAATGTGACAACTAACCAGCACAGCATACCAGAAAACTATTTGCATATCTATGCTCTTGCAGGACGATGGACGAACGCTAAGATAGGAAACCATCCTTCATGTTAATTAACAGATGAACAGATAAAATGTAACACAATAGAATTTTATGCCCCTATGAAGAAGAATTAAATTTGCAGGAGATGTAATAGAACGGGTGATCACTGAATTAAACAAAAGAAGCAAGACTCGGAAAGACAAATATGGTATGCTTTGCTTCACGTGTGGGTACAGGTTAAACAAATGTAAATACATATCTGACATTGGGATGTGAAAGTAGAAAAAACTATGTGGTTTAAAATAGATATGAGCTAGGTTTCTCTTTGACACTGTTTATATATATTGTTTGTCTCTGTTCACCCCATAATTCCTGTTCCCAGATCCTCTTACTCCTGAGTCCTTCTTTTCCCCAAACATTCCTCTTTCTGCTTTGCTGGCATGCATATTCTATAACTCTCTCTTGTTCTCACTTCCTCCTACCTTCACACCTCTTCATCTCATTGTATGCTAATAAAATTATTTCAAAAACAAATTTATACAACACAGAGAGAGACAAAAATTAGCATCACCAAGCTCCAGCCTTGTCTGAGCTCCAGCTAATCACAGGCCGCACAAGCTTTTATTCTTTGTTCTAGCCCCAGTTTGTGTGTTTTGTCTCATGAATATTTTCTTGTATCAACTAGGTTGGGATTGAGGCTGGGGTTGGACACTGGGATATGATCCCCAAGGCACTTAGCAGAGACACATTAGCCTAATGAGGAAGTCTACAAGCTCTATAGTTGGAAAGACAAGCCAAGGGTCATGATTTATCCCATTTCTCATTAGAAAAAAGTAACAACTTTGAGGAGACTAGGAGAGGGAAGTAGGGAGCAAATAAGAACAAAATATAACTCTCTCTCTCTCTCTCTCTCTCTCTCTCTCTCTCTCTCTCTCTCTCTCTGTGTGTGTGTGTGTGTGTGTGTGTGTGTGTGTGTGTGTGTGAAAATATAGAAATGAAACCCATTTCTTTGTATGCTAACCAAAAACATATTAAAAAATGGAAAGAAGATGAATATGCATAAAAATATATAATCTGTACAGCCTTCAATTACAAGGATGGACTAAGGAATATTTGTAAAGTGAAGGCAGAGGTAAAGAGAGAATGTTGTGGGTGATAAACAAGCATGGCCTGATTTCTCTAGACTTAAACATATGAGGTAAAAACAGACCTAAAGGGACCATCAGGAGGAGGCACAGGGGAAACCAAGCAGAGGAGAAACACATGTACATGTGGCCTGGCTAGTTTTTCCCAACTTGACACAAGCTAGGAACATCTGGAAAAGGGAAGCAACCAAGAAACTGCCTCCATAGGATTGGCTTGTAGGCAAGTCTATAGGGCATGTTCTTGACTAATGATTGATATGGTAGGGCCTTGCCCATGGTCTGTTGTGCCATCCCTGGTCAGGTGGTCTTGCAGGGCACATAAGAAAACAAACTGAGCAAGTCAGGCAGAGCAAATAAGTAAGCAACACTCCTTCATGCCCTCTGCATGAATTCTTGCCTCCAGTTTCTATGCTACCTTCCCTGGGTGATGGATGGTGGATTCCATCCTCCATTTGTGAGCCAAAAACACACTCCTCCATCCTCAGGCTGTTCTTATCAGATATCTTATCACTGCAGTCAGAAAAGTAACTGATAGGTGTGTCAGTTGTTCTCTTGGCTGTCTTATCAGAGCAGTGAGAGACTGACACTACTTTGCAGATCATTCAGTAATTGATGAAACATGATGATGAAGTTTAGTCATGCTTCATTAGAAAAAAAGAGAAATCTAGAAATGAGTAAGTCAAGTTACTTCATTTGCTGATTATATAATAAATGTAGAAATCCCTAAGGTCGGGGGAGAAGAGAAAAACCTGCCGGAATTAATACATTATTCAGCAAGAATGCAGAACACAAAATCAGCATAAAATGCAGCGGTGCAGGCCCTGCTTCCCTTTGTTGTTTTCCCATTCCTTAATCTAAAAGACTCCTATGCATGGATCTTTGACTATCTATTTAATAAAAAGAATAATTTGCATTTTAGAAATTCAATTTTATGTAGCTAACTGCCAGGAAGAGGGGAGAAGCAGTGTTTCCCAGTCCCCTCTGCAAAGACAGAAACAGATGTAAGCATCATCATTGCTGAAGCTAGCCTGTGGTACTGTCAGCATCACCATTGCTGAAGCTAGCCTGTGGTTCTGTCAACATCATCATTGTTGAAGCTAGCCTGTGCTACTGCCAACACTGTCATTGCTGAAGCAATGATATGGAACCACTAAAAACAGGTCATGATGTCTTTCCTTTTGCCTTCAAAAGCAAAAGCATTTGGAGACTTTCCTGTAAGTCTTACCACTCTGTATTCAGGCTTTGCTGACTGCAGGACATCCCCAAAAGTTTTGCCTATTGGTGTTCTATCCGCAATATTAGGAATAAGTGAAGGTATCAGATTTTTGAAGAATGGAGGCTCGGGACCACTGCTCATGTTGGCTACTGTGTCCTGAAACAGAGAGCATTTGTTAAAGAAATGCACAATGGAGATGAAGTTGCATTCCCCACCCCATTCATATCCCAAGAAATGCCCTCATTAAAGGAGACACCCACATCTACACACCAGCCCTCTGAAAGCTAACAACATTTAGCAAAATGTGAGGCACATTCTGAAAATGAGAGCCTAAATGTTTGTAATTTAAATTTTTTGATATAAGAAAGATTTAGTTGAAGGTAGTTGCTTTGCTAGGCTGGCTGGTATAAGCTAGAGATCAGAAAGCAAATGCAGCCTACTCAAGTTAGATTCTGGGCAGCCATTGTTTTCCCTGTGTGGTTCAGGGTAGTGATCTACCACATGCTATAATTTCATGACATGATACTGCAATTATGCTTATATTTTCAATATTGAGTCTGATATATGTTTACATATACATGTCCAGGGGCATATGTGTGTCACAAGTCAGTATTAAACGTCATTCCTATTCAAGTACCACATATCTTGATTATTATGACAGGTGTCTCTCACTGGTTCAGCTAAGTAGCTTATAAGCAAGCCCCTGGGATCCTCCTGTCTCTGTCTCCCCAGTACTTGGATTACAAGAGTACAGTGCATATATATCCCAGCTTTTCCATTCAGGTGCTTAGGGTTAAACTCTGAAATGTATGCTTGCAAATGTGAGCTATATCTCAAGCTTCTAAGATGTTGCTTTGATTGGTTGATTAAGGGTGGGAGTGAGGTCTTGACACAGGTCTTATCGATGCTACTTGGGCTCACTGGGAACTTGCTACATAGACCAGGCTGCCCTGAAATGGGATACTCCTATCCTAGTATCCCAAGTGCCAAGATTATAGGCAAGTGCCAACATGCTTCAAATTGTGGATAATCTTTTACCTAAAGTCATTACCAAAGTCTTCATCTATCCCCAAATCTGTGCTAAATAATATAATAAATACATCTTTATTAAAAATTTGAGATCAGCCTTATCCTGACCAATATAATGTTTTCCACAAGATTCGCCAACTATAATGGAGTCATCAAAATAAGAATCTCTTTGTTTCAATAACCCTTGATTTATATTTAATGTTCTTCAATGTTCACATTGGATTGTTAGTTTTCATAGCTGCACATGTACTGTCATTCTTACTCTGCAGGCAAGAAGATGGAATTGAAGATATTTAGTTTTCAAGACCATATAGTCAGTCTTAAAACAAGTGATTATAACATAGACCAAGAATCAAGTTTCCACAAGACAAACAAAGGACTAGGTCTAAAATTCAGAGAAGCACTATGGTTTAAAAAAAAATGGTAAGCAAAGTATGTTCAAGTCTCTAGATTGTACTGAAATTTCAAATACAATAGGCAGCTATAGAATTTTAGGAAATCATCTGAGTTTATCTACAGCATATAAGTATCATTTCTTTCAATCCAGTATATGAACACTGTTTCTTTAAAGGGTTTGCTGTACTTACTATGCCATAATTTCACAGCTTTTGCTATTATAAAGCTATTATGTGGCAAGTAATATACTTACTATTATATAACTCTACATGCACTATATACAGATCTGCTTATTATTTTAAGCTCTTTGCCCCATTTGTCAACTAATTATCTATACTACAACTGCAGTTATATAAATGTTTCCTAAAGGGGACTTTTCAATGCTAAGGAACTTTAATAAATCAGTTGTATACATTTCAGAAATACACATGTGTGAATACCAAGACAATACTATAGTTCAACAAACCTAAGACTTCATTCATTACAACAATTTATACTATTTAAATCATCAAGAAATTTAAAATGCTACTAGCTGTAAGAGTGCTGATTGGAAAATGCATCTCAATTTTAAAGATGTTATAATGACGAAAATGAGCATCAAAGTATTCTGTAATTCCACGGGTTACTCAACTCTGAATGGGAAGATGGCCAATTTTGATAATCAAAAAACATGGAGAAAAATAATATCTCTTTACGTCAAATGACAGTTTCATTATATATATATACGTATGGAACACACACACACACACATGGAACACAAATATGGGACATATATATGGAACATATATATGGGACATATATATAGAACATGTATATGAGACACATATATGGGACACACACATACACACACACATACATGTGTATGTATGTGTATGTATGTGTGTGTGTGTGTGTATCTGTGGAACAGACTGCCACCACTAAGTGAAATTGATTGAACTTACTACCAGTAAACTTTGAGTTATTAGTGATATTATTGTTATAGTTTTTTCTTTCCTAAGGGAAATTGCATATAATATAAAATTAGTCAAATAACATGTGTATCTAAGGTTCTTTCTTGATTTTATGTCTTTTTCCCCTGAAGACAAACATAGACACAGACACCCAGACACACATAATTTCATTACCGTAGCAATTGCCTTAGCAAGGGCTCTGAAGAGCTGGATGTATGCAGACAGGGTGTGTGGCCCAAAGATTGTAGATGCTGCTTCATACCGTTGAGCCTACAGGAAACACAAGAAGAGGTACAGACAGTTTTGCATACATCAATTAGTTTATGGATGTATAGCATTTTGGGGCAAAGTGATGTCTGGACCATTCCCATTACCAACAAATACTCAAGTGGTTTTTGTAAAAACAGAATGTGAGCATTTTCCACTACCCACCCAGGTTAGTGAATGGCTGAATCGGATCCTTGTTAAAGTGATGGGTTCTTTCTGCTTATTCCATTTAAGCTCCATTTCTTTTCATTGGAAAGATGTTTCAACCATCCACTTCTTGTGCTTGTAAGTTCTTGTACTATTAGTAATCTCCCCCAGGTTGAACATCAGGAGAGAAAATAAGGGTAAAATGGATCCTATTTAATAATTTCTAGATAAATTGGCTACTGATGGTCCCTTCTGTGGAAGGGCTTCTGCCATATCACACGGCTATGAAATAGAGCCAAGTGCATCTCATTATGAGCTCCCTGCCTCTGGTGACTCTACATGAACCTCAGAGCTATCAGTGTATGAAGGTCCTCATTGTCCCAGAAACACCAGCTTTCCCTGTAGTATTCTGCATGTTACCCTTCCAGTATCTCCATGGCGACGAGTTGGCAGTCATCAGAGACCCCTCCTCTACTTCATCCTACATTTTCTAAATCTTCAGATTGTGTCATTATGCTTCCTTTAAATTTTTCTCATTTTTTTTCTCTTTTCCTTTCCTCCTGACCCTAACTCTGTACAAACCTTCATTTCTCACCCAGATACTAACTCTAATGTGGTAATCAAATTCTGTGTCCACACACCTATAGTACCTTCCCAATGGCGTTTTATAGAGTGAAATCAAACTGTTTCAAAACCTTCTCAATAAAGTCACTACTCCACTATGCTGCACAAGGGACTCTTCCCTCCACTCACCTTGCCTCCTTCCCAGCTCTCACCTCACTGTCACCATCACACTCCACACATTCTAAGTTAATTATAGCCCACTAATGTGTTGTATCTATTCTCTGGACTATTGTGTGCATGCCTGCTCTATATAGAAGACATTCCTTACTTTTTATTTGTTTGACAGACCCTAATGTATTGTCAAAAACTCAGACAAATGCTTGCCAGTCTTTGTCTTTTATTTTAATATGTATTTATTTATTTATTTGTGTGTGTGTGTGTGTGTGTGTGTGTGTGTGTGTGTGTGTGTGCACTACGTGCATGTAAGAGTCTTAGGAAGTCCAAAGAAGAGGACATTCAATAGGCTGGAACTGGAGTTACACCTGCTTGAGAGCATCCATGTAAGTGCTAGGAACTGAACCTGGGTGTTCCACCCTTAGGTGCTCTCAACTACTGAGCCATCTCTTCAGCCCCCAGTCTTCTGCATCTTTATCTGCTTTTTCCTTTATCTCTGATGCAATACCATGGAAGAAGCAGATTTTTTTTATCATTACTCTGTCTCTAGAAAATGACTAGCAAACTGTCTGTTGTACACATCAATGAATGATTCAAGAGTAAACTTTGCAGAAACATCATCCTAAATAAGGGATCAAGTTTGCAGGGATTCCCAACTTTGCTTGTGCCATGGACTTCTTTTGAGACCTATAGAACACCTGTCAGAATAATGGTTCTAAGTGCATAAAACAAAACAGTTAAAATTTATCTAAACAAATTAGACTGGAATATGTTTATCAAACTACAGTGACCAATTTTGCAAAAGAATATGTGCTTCCTCTTTACACTATCAGATAGTTTGATGAAGGTAGACCTAGTAACTCCTGTAATTTTTACAGAAGAAAAAGAATAAACGGTACTTCTAGGTCTGTAAGAACTATGTGACAAGGTAAGGGGTCTGTTACTATTACTGTTGCTTGTTGAGAGGAATACTAAATAGCAGAGAGCACTGAATAAAGTTCAACTGTTCCTAACCCAGGTAAGAACGTGTACCCAACAACGCTATCATATGGATCTGGAATGCCTTCCCCAAGTTCCTCATGGTAAAGTCTGGGCTCTACAGAAAGTGCTATGAGGAGTTGGTGGCGCCTGCAAGAAGTGTGGCTAGAAGAAGGACTTCTGGTCACAGGTGCATGCCCTAGGAGGGATTCTGAACACCAGTCTCTTTCTCTTATTTTAATAAGCTTCTTGGCTATGAAGCAAAGAGTTTTACATATGATAATATGAACGATCACATCTGCCCAGCACCCAAAAGCTATGGGCACATAATATTATGAACTAAAACTTCTAGAACTGTAAACCAATATTAGCTCTTTCTCTGTATAAACTGATGTCTCAGATAGTTGTAATGATGGGGAAACAGACTAATACAACTAAGATTTCCTAGACGTTAGGATCCTTTAGCAAAGCCGACAAAAGGCAGGAGGGCAGATTCCAATTCGTCTATCACTATATGCTCCTGTATGGACTGCCGTGATAGGTCAGGAGATTTATTTGTAATTATTAATGTGGGACACTAGGCTATTGTCATATTTAACTAACTATTCTTTTTTAAAGAGATCTGGACTGCTTTAAGAACTCTATACAAAAAGAAGTAATTGTGAACATCAGATAGCTAGTCCTGAGAGGGTTTTGTTTTGTGGTTTGGTTTTTTTTTTTTTTGAGTCATATCATATAGAGAGTAATATGCTACTTCAGGATGTACTTCAGGAATTGTGCACAGCTACATTTGCAAAGCAGTTCATTCATAGTGCATTCAACAAATAGCAGATAGGAGGCCCTAGAGAAGCTTATGGCACCAAATGTACTAAGGGTAGTTATTTGCATGTCATAACCCAGGTTTATTACCAGTGCCCCTGATGAAACAGTGTCAGCACTACATGGTAGTGAGTGAGTGAATTGATGATGCTGACATGTACTTGGAAGTGATGAACCCCAAGCCAAATAAAATCCTTGCCTTATTTTCTAAGAATTCCCACCTAAAACAAAGTCATCTCCCAGAAACATGGCTGAAGAGATTCAGAGAGACTGTGTAATAAAAAAGTCATGAGAACTTTTTACCTTACCTGGTATTCTTCATATGTGGTAATGTAATGTGTATAAACATTGCTTAGACCTGAAATAACAACAGTCATATCCTTCATTCCATAAAGCGCAAATTCCTAGGAGGGAAAAGTGAAAATACATACTGCTTAAGTCTATTAATATCTGAGTTTCATTTAAAGTGCACATTTGGTATAAATTATTAACAGAAGATATACCTCTCAAGAAAAATATTCCCAATAGCCCAAAACCACCAAGGAATATCAATGTGTCAAAGAGTACTTTGAAAAAAAGACCAAATCCCCATAATAATTGGGCAAATCAATGGATCTATGAAAATCATAATAATCATATCAGTAGATGTATAATCTTACTATGAAAGAGTAATTGCCTCAAAACTATATTGAATTTACATTATGTAATTAAAAGAGATGTTTATAAGTCCCAAATAACAAGACAAGACATTCATTAGTATATCATTTTGCAAGTGTTTCTAATATATCTTGAATCTGAAGAAAATATAGGGGAAAAAATCCCCAATGTCATGGTTTTATTTAGTCCATTCATGGGGGTTTAAGCAACCTCTAGATATAATTTACTTTTTATACTATACAAGCATTGTCAACTTTTAATTATTTAAATGTAAATGCCAGTAAAATACTTTAACCTGGTTATTATTCCCTTATAGTTTCTGATTCTTAAACAACTGACATTTCATATTTACCTCTATCCACTAATTTCAAGGAACATAAACTTTAGTGATTTGGGGAAAGAATAATTTAATAAGGAATTTTTCCCTCCTTAAATATAAATTTACAGGAATTGTATTTCATGTTTAACTTACTTTTTTAATTGCTTCACGAAATCTTCGTCCTGACATGGTTCTGAATCAAGAAAACAGAATTACGTTAACATCCTCCCATTCGTTATGTGTGTAAGCTATTCAGAAAGGCTTAAAATACCAAAAATCCTAGCCTAGCTCAACACACAGCAGTAAAATATGTCAATGTTGATGGTATGAAAAAGCTTAGTTTTTTTTCCCTTGACTGGACTATCTTCAAAGCAAATCCCAAACTGAACACAATTTGACCAAAGAGAGAAATAAACTCAGAGAGCATCACTGAGAGAAGGCCATCAAGGGTTTGGGTGTGGCTCAATGATGGAGTACTTCCCTAACAGGTGCGAGGCCTAGGGCTCAACCCCCAGCACCACAAAAAAATGACAACATCATTTTCTATCCACGAGATCAACATTGTGCGTCACTTACATCCAACATGAGTGAGAGTATGGGGGCGGGGGAAACAGAGAGAAGGTTTGATCCTTGGCCCCCGCCTACAATGAACTTGCCATTTCATTTTCATATTTAATCTTTCAATTGAATCTTGAATATCTGCTGCTTCAGGCCCACTTTTATGTGATAATGATTTAATGGAATGCAAATTACATCCTGTAGTAAAAAATATTAAATAATCCTGGCTTGGGGTTTCTACCCACCTTGGACTATGTATGTTCCCAAATTAAACACACACACACACACACACACAGCCTTTATATTTTTAAATATGCCTTAAGCAGCACAATATCTGGACAACTGTCTGTCCTCCATGCTGCTAGAAACTGCCTTCCTAACGGTAACCCAAGTTACTACTTCCTATGCTTCCTCAGGGCTGCTCTTAGCTCCAATTGGCCAGCCCACACGGCCACATTTTTATGGCTCAGCTAGCCCGTGGGGGCTCTCCTTTCTCCTCTCCTCTATGTTCTCAAGCCCAGAAAACCTAAACCACACCTCTGTCTCTTGTCCCCAGCTATTGGCTGATGGGATCTTTATTCCCCAATCAGAACTAACTTGGAGGCAGGGTCCCAGGGGCTATGTGTAGACTCCAGGTTTGGGGGTAGGGGTGGGGGCGCACTTAACATCACAATAGACAGTAAAAGACAAAACCTCCACACTCCAAAACTGGAAGGCGATCAAATAAATAAATGAAAAACTAAGATGACAAAAAAATCAAAACAAAACAAAACAAAAAACACCAGAGACTAAAGTAGAGTAAGGGTGAAATGGAATGGTGGGAGTGATGGCATTAGTGGTGGTGCTGATACTGGTGCTGATGTGAGAATCAGTTGGTCGCTGTTGGTAAAGATACTTTTTATGTGGTATGAATAGTATTAGCATCTCCATTAGAGATTTGAGCAAAGGATTAAAAAAAAAAAAACAAAAAACATTAAAAGACTTGACCTTGAGGCTAACTGGAGAGAATGTGTTTTATACAGAAAGAACCATAAGTTCAAAACCTCCAAGCCCAGAACATGCTTAGTGGATCTAGCCGGTGCATTTGTATTTCTCTCTAGACAGAAAACCTAGACAGTGATACAGGATGACGGAAGCAGGGTGAGAAAGAAGGAAAAGCAAAAGAAACCCCACCAGGGAACTTGCTGAGAAACAGACTGCATGGAAACTGTAATAAAGAAATTGGGAGGATGTGAGGGATTGCGTGGAATAAGCTGGGAAAGGCCTGGGTGGCCTTGAAGAGAAGCAGCGTGTTTAGTTCATGTTTTGAAGCGGCAGTTCTCAACCTGTGGGTCACAGCTCCTTTGGCAACCCTCTGTCTCCAAAAATATTTACATTGTGATTCATAAAAGTAACAACATCACAGTTGTGAAGTAGGAAAAGAAAATAACTTTATGGAAAGGATCATCACGACGTGAGGCCACAGCATTAGGAAGGTTGAGAACCACTTAAAGGAACGCAGTTGGGTGTCAGGTTGACAAAGGACTACAGACAGAGGAGCAATGGAGGAACCCAGAGTGAGGGTTAGTGAAATAATCTACGTGAATGACAGCAGTGATGGGGAATGATAGAATGTGTTGGGCAGAATGTAAGAATTTGATTAATTACTGAAAGAAGAAAAAAAATTCAAAAACTAGTTAAACAAACTTCCCCTTATGGGGATAGGAAAGATTGTAAAAGATAAGGCTTAAAATATTCTCTTGTCTTTTTAATATCTAAACTGATGCTTTCAAGTGTTTTAATATTGTTTAAAGTCTGTGTACTTCCTTAATCCATTGGACCCTTGTTCCTTTGGAGTACCAGGCTTGTGAATTTTTCATGTTTTCCCCCATCTCTCTCACAGGTCACAAGCACAGGCAGATTTACTCTACAGAGGCTCCTCCAAATAAGGAAAAATCATTTGTCACTGTTGCCAAATAGTAAGGGAGGCTATCAAGAGATCAGCAGGGAATTATCTTCCCCTAAGAACTAATCAGGGCCAGCAAGATGCATCAGTAGGCAAAGGCACTTGCCACCAAGCTTGGAGACCTGAGTTCTGACTCCAGAACCCATTTTGTAAATGAAGAGAAATGACTTGTACAACTTATCCTCTGGCCTGCACAGGTATGTCATGGCCCACAAGCCCCTCCGCAGACACACAAAAACAGATAAACAATTTTAAAAAGAAATAATTCAAACAGAAATACATTCTTTACTATGAAAGGTTTTTTTAATGAAGAACTTACGTAAATTCCCCAGGGATAGCAGCTATGGCCAATGACCCAAGAGTAACAATCTGAACATCAACAATATCTGGGTGCCAAGGATGAGGCTTTGCCAGCTGAGACCCCAAAACAAGAAAGTTACATTAGGTATAAATTACCCCTTCTATTGTCAATAGTCACATAAGTTCCTTCATTAAACAATTTTGAATGTTTGAAGCTGGTTTTGTTTTGTTTTTGTTCTCACCATACCATAGGATTCACTTCAAACTCTGCTGTAACATTAAACACATCACATGCATGTTTATATCCTGGCCTTAACATGTGAATCCCAATGCTGTCTTACCCTGAACTTACCAAGTGAGCTTTAGCAGACTCCTCATTACGGGATAACAAGGGTTCTGCCAGACTAATATAAAAGGCTATCTCCTCAATGGATATAGAATACCATTTAGAATTGTTCAATCATTTCTGTCTTCACCCCAGTAGTGCAAGTCTGGCTTCATCTCCCAACCTTCTTTCGAGAGAATCTATCCTTTCCATATTGTGATTCGTAGAAACTATCCCACCATCCCTTCCCCTCTTCTTTCTCCTACCCTAAGAATTTTAATTGTTTACTGGCTACTTTTTAAATGTTTACACTTCAACAATCATGCTTCTACCAATAGTAGGATGACTTCTTAACATCGCAAATGTAAAAACAAAGAATCATGTTCTAAAGTAGTAATAAAGGAAAATTACTTCAGACTGCATGTGATGCATGCCTTTAATCCCAGAACTCAGGAGAGAGAGGCAGGTGGACCTCTGAGTTTGAGGCCAACCTGGTCTACAGAGTAAGTTCCAGTAAAGCCAGGGCTACACAAAAAAACCCTGTCTCGAGAAAAACATAACAAAACTAAACAAAAAAAATGTTTTAATTAATGATGCTGCCACATACGCAGATGAACTTGAGTTGGATCTGAAGCACAGTACTCCTATGAAAGACAGACATGGTGGCATGTATGTAATCTTAGCACTGGGAGGTGGAGACAGGCAGATCCCTGGGGTTTGCTGGCCAGCCAATCTAGCCTAATCAGTAAGCTGCTGGTCCCAGTGGGAGAGTGTGTCTCAAAACATAAGGTGTGTAGTCAGAGAATACATCTGAGGAATCCAGTAACATCTCTGGTCACCATATACACCTGGCCACACATGTCCCTGCACTCCCACACATACAAACAAAAACAAACACATACATATATAACTAAATAAACAAATAAACCGTGCTGCCTCACATGAGAGAATTGACATATGGGCACTTTCCTATATGACCTACATGTTTTCTATGCAAAGAACTCTTCACGGACCGCCTTCCTGGAGCCCAAATAACACGGATGTTAGTCTTCCTTTTTTATATCCTACTCCGTTCCATGTTTCTTAATAATTAGACAACTCGGTAGACTTCACAGTAGTTATTCTTTAAAGTTGGATCCAGCATCTAATTTTTTTTTCTTTTGATTTTTCGAGATAGGGTTTCTCTGTAGCCCTGGCTGTCCTGGAACTCACTCTGTAGGCCAGGCTGGCCTCGAACTCAGAAATCCACCTGCCTCTGCTTCCCAAGTACTGGGATTAAAGGCGTGCGCCACTACTGCCTGGCCTAAATTTTTAATATCAAACATTCATGGGAGGTGGCTGACTGAGAAGGCTCTGCAGGTTATGTGCCAGCCACACAAAGCTGAGTTCAGTCCCCAGAATCCAAGTGCAAAAGGAGAACCAACTCTACAAAAATGTCCTCTGATCTCTACAAACATGCCCCCACATATATATGCAGTAGTAGTAGTAGTAAATATGTAATAACAATAAATAACAAATTACATAAGAATATCTAAATGAGATCTTCCATGTTGGTGGACATTAACTACTTATTATCTGATAGCTCAGAAACTACAAAGCATAATATTCTGAGTTCCATATGACAATCAAAGGCCTTACCTCTCCCGTGTGAAGTAGGATTGGTTTAGGTTTCTGGCACTCTATGATTTCTTGGGATGGTTTTCCCAAGAGCTGGTCCCGAAGAGTGTCCCAAAATAGATCCCCTTCTGTTGTTCCTATTAGAATTGTGATGATTAATAAGATACCTTGTACTGGCCCTCTGAGGATGTCATGATTTAGATAGCATGGCACACAATCATTTTAGACATTTCAAATATTTTATTAAGGTTGTCATTCAATGGCTTCAACAATTTGAGCAACAGAAAGGGCAGCGTTTCCTTTATGTCATAAAATAATAGACCTTAATTAGACTGCCATCTTAATAAACAATACCAATAGAGTTTGTCTGATGCTCTCAATGTTGTATTCATATTAACTTTGCTCATTTATGTCATAAAGACAGTTTAATTTAATCCACAAGTTTGTGAACTGCATCACCTTTTTCTCATTTTAAAAATTAACACTGATAACTACAACATGTAATACCAGCTGTTAAATAGTAACAGCTTATAAGTAGTAAAACTTTTAGAACTACAGGGTAAGCCTTCATGATGGCAAATGATTCTTTAGTGTGATGGCAAGCAACAAAAAAGGAAACTGATCTAGATGTTTGTGTTTCAAAGAATATAATCAAGAAATTGCAAAGACAACCTATCGAATGAGGGAAAGATTTTCAAATGATTTATCTGATGAGGGATTTGTAGACAAAAGTATATTTTAGAAAGTCTCATAACAATAATTACAGTCAAAAACTCAAACATGAAGAAAAGTATGTGGATCAATAGTTCCCCCCCCCAAATATAGATGATGGCCAATAATCACATGAAAAGACATTTGACATTATGTCAGTGATGCAAATCAAACCCACAAGGAGACAGCATTCCACACACATGCTGGCTAGAATCAGCATGACAAATAACATATGTTGACCAAGATGTGGTAATTTTTAATGGATACATTACTGATAATTTTTAATGGATAATTTACTGGTAATTTTTAATGGATACATTACTGATGTAAAGCAATGCAGCCATTTGGGAGCTTACAGGATAGGGCCTCAGATGTTACAACACAGTTAGCATGTGACCAGCAAGCATGCCTCTATATACACGCCTAAGAGAAAAACTGCCAACACAGACCCACACAAACTCTTGTACATAGGTACTTAGGGAGGCATCATTCTTAACATACAAAAAAAAAATAGAATAACCCAAACATCCATCAATTAAGCAATTGGCAAATAACATCTGGTATATTGATACCATGAATTAATTCAGCCATTAAAAGGGAATGGAGCGCTTCCACATTCTATACTTCCATGTACCTTAAAGCAGAATACTCCATAAAAGATGCAACAAACCTCCAGATATTGTACGTTCCCGGGCATTTGAAATGTCTAAGGTAGCAAATGTAAGGATAGACATTTGCTGCTTGCTTATACTGAGGCCGAGGAGATGTGGCAGCTAAGCATAGTCGGAGTTTCTGTTGGAGTGATGGAACCTCCAATGCTGACTTTGGGAAAGTTGTATGTGTGTCAAAATATTAAAACCCACCAACTGTACTTTACACACCTGACTTATATGGCTTGTCAATTATTTTCCAATAAGTAACTGCTATTATTGAGTTGTGAGAGGTTTTCTAGAATACATTTAATGCACAATTCCCTTATCAGACATATGATTTGAAAATATTGTCTTTCCTTGTCAGGGCTGTGCATTTCACTCCTTCCTTATACTCTTTGCATGCCGCCATCACAAAGAAATCATAGCTGCTTAGAGTAAAAGATACCCTGGAGGCAGCGAGATGGCTCAGCGAGGAAAGTGCTTGCCTCTAAAGTGTGAGAATCTGATTTCTAATCCCCAAAAGCCACATAAAAAGGCAGGTGTGCTAGTACATACTGGTAATCTCAGCCATGGTGAAATGGAAGATAGAAACAGGTAGATCCCGAGAAGCTGAAGGGCTACCTAGCCTGGCTCCAGGGCAATTTCCAAGCCAGTGAGAGAACCAGTCTCTAACATTGAGTGGAAGGCACTTGAGGTCCAACATCTCTGATCCCTACACATATGTGTGTGCACACACATACACACACACACACACACACACACACACACACACACACTAAACGAATCACCAACGTTCACCAATATACTAAAATGCTAAGAGAATCTGTTACTGGTTGTATTTGAATTAACAAAGCTGAGACAATCTGAGACATCACACAGAAACTCAGCTATCCTGAGTTGGAGATGGGAATCACGCACACACTGGCCACAGTTCAGCTTCATTAGGAAACAGAAACCTGAGGCCCCCGGAACCTGGAAGCACACATGCCATCCTCCTTTCTCTCACCCTGTGTAATATTGAGGCCCGAAACTCCATCAATTGTGCCTGCGGCAAAACTGTAGCCCAGGGCAGGTTTACACGTCTTCACCTGAAGGAAAGATCATCAAACAAAAACAAAGAAAGACACAAGTTCAGCTGTGAGCAATGGTGAGCTGTGCTTGGCCCACCTAGCGAGGTCGGTGTCTTCTGTCATACTCACTGTGTGTGTGGCATTGAGCTGGACGCTCACATCTGTCATGTTCACCCACTGGTGAGCTGCGAGCACTGGGCCGGTCAGTTTCTGGGAGGCAGAGGCATACAGCTCCTAGAAAAGCCACATAGGCTCACTGTCCTGAGAAAAAGAACTGAAGAGAAATGGGCACAAGCCCTGGGACCTAGTATCTTCTGCACCAAGACACCTTTCTTTTACTCCTTGAGAACAATCCCACCCCCACTCCACCATAATCCCCCACGGTTCCCTCCACCAATCCCAGTGTTTCCTAGAACTTGAAACCTCCAGGAATACTGACCTGTGCCAATTCATCCCAAAAAAAGAACTTAATATAAAACAGACCATGACACAAAAGCCGCAACCTCACACTTCCAGGAATGTGAGGCTGTCAGCACCAGACTTGGTATAAAATGACCTTTTCAGGATCCCTGAGTTCTCCGAGGACAGGAGTCAGGCAGTGTCTCAAAGACTTCGAGTCCCTCACAAATCAGTTAATCAGTTAATCTTTGACATTCTTGTTTTTTTATCAAGCAAAGTGATTTTTTTTCCCAAGCGTGTAGGAAATATAAGTTTAATACTTTTAAGAATATTCCTGGTTATTCATCTATGGTATACAATACAGGAAAATTCTATTTCATCACAAGCACAGTGGCCTGACACCTAGATGACACTTGGATGACAGCTGAGTGTGGACTTTTAAGATGAGCAACAGGAACCCCAGCTGCAGCCTGCCATCCTGATAGCCAAGGAAGTTGTGCTTTGTTGAGAAGAGAATCCAGAATTGCTCTGCCCTAGGCTAAGGACAGAAACAAAATTTCTGACAACAAAGTGTGTCATAGGCATACCCCCAAAAGAATCCGTAAATTTAGAGTAATACACTGATAATAGCACATAAATAAAAAGAGCCTACAGCAACCAGTCAGACTGTGGTTATGGCTTTTATGCCTAACTGTTTTAAAAGGCACTTTTGTTCTTAATTGCTTCTGAAACATTTTAGAACTCAGAATTATTTAAACACAAGCAGGCATGTATGTGTCTGTGTGTGTGTGTGTGTGTGTGTGTGTGTTTGTGTGTGTTTATGTGTCTCTCTGTGTGTCTGTGTGTGTATATGTGTGTCTCTGTGGGTGTGTGTACAAACCATGAAAACAAGAGGATTTAATGTTATCAGGGTCATATTGGTTAGAAGCCACTTCTCATTATCATCTCCCTCTCAGAGATGTCTCCATAGAAGCAGATACAAAAATGTGGGCAGCATTAAAGACAAAATTTAGCACATCACTGGGTAGATAATATGTCTATCACACAAACAGGGGGGTCTAAGTTCCATACCCATGTAAAAGCCAAGTAGAGAGGCTTCTATAACTATACACTTCTATAACTCCAGTACATGGGAGACAAAGACAGAAGGATCCCTGGGGCTTGTTGCTGAAGGATCTCTGTCAGTCTAGGCAATCGATAAAGTTCCAAGTTCAGTGAGAGACATCACCCCTCAATTAACAAGGTGGAGAGCAATTAAGCAAGACACCCAATCTCAGCCTTGGCCCCCACATGCATGTATACACACACACACACACACACACACACACACACACACACATGGACATTCACCTTCATACCCCAAAGCACATACCTATACTTACATACACCACATACATGAAACAAAAAGTTTAGGAGCAAGGAGAAAGCGGAGTCATTCATAGGAAGCTCATTGCACACTGGATACAGCCTCCAGCACAACTGTTTTGTTTCTTTTGTTTTAAAAGAAAAGTAGTGTGACCTTTGCCCTTTCAAAGAAGCATACAAATTAATGGGAACTCATAGTTCAGTTCAGCTTTGTCACTGCGGGCCAAGTTCAGAAGTGATTAGAGGATTTAGCCAGACAATGACTGGAGAGGTTTCTGAGAATCTAGATGAGACTGGTTCAGAGTGGGACCGCATTAACTGAACATTCCGAGAGTATCTGTCTCCTCATCCTGTGCTGTGCACTCCGGATTTCTAGCATCCTAAAATAGAACGTTTTCCTGCCTGCTTGGTTTTAAATGCACTAAGAAGTCTGACCAGATCAGACACAGCCCTGCATGGCTCCCAAGGGGAACCTCAAAAACCAAAGTCTTTTAGACTTCCTGGCCAGCCTGAGCACTTTCGGCCTTCCTCGCAATTATGGACTTCCTACTAAATGATGTCTGTAGGTTTTAAAGAACAACACGAAACAAGGCTGTAAAACACTGGGCACGTGCCTACCTTGGCTTTCTGATAGATGACCCGTCCTATAATTTGTGTGCTGTCAAACATATCTTGTCCAGGTCCGCTGGCCATGCACACGCTAGGCTGGAGCAAAGTAAGACAATATGATCCTTAGTGTGTGAGGAACGGCGTTAAGAAATAGAAAACTACATATGAACCCAAGCAAATACATTGGCTAATCCAATTCTAGCGTTTCTCTTCAGGAATTGTTTTAATTTACAGCATGTATTCGGAGCAAGGAATGTTTTCAGATCGCATCTCTTCCAGTAACTTCCTTTTAAAATTAGGAAACAAGGTTTCAGCTTAGTTGAGAGATTTGCTGTACATTGCACAGGAGTTAACTCTGACCTGGGACTGGAAGCCAGGCCACATCCTCTATCACTGCCTATTTGTTTGCTTATGTTTGCCTGGGACTCTTGCTCTGATTATTGTCTTACACAGAAACTTGTTTGAATTGCATTAGAACCATCAGTCATCCTCCTGGGAAGAAAGTTAGTAACTCTAGCTCTATATCCTATTTCTTAGATCAGAAAAGCTCAAGATTGATCAAATACTTAAATCTGATAAATGTTACAAAGAATGTATGGAAGGAATAAACAGGTGAATAAATGTTACCATCTGGGAAATAAAAACAAAAAAGACTTAAACATAAGAAAGAACAGGTTTAGTAAATTTGACATCCTAACATTTTAAACATCTATATAGGAGAGGTAATATAAATAAGGTAGATAGAAAATTTCATAGACTGAGGAAATTTTGCAATTTTTATAACAAAGTATAACATATTAGGGACTTCAAGATTTTTCGGAATGAATAGCATCTGCTTTTCTCTATGTAAAGGAGATGAACTCATTCTACTCATTTGTTACAGATCTGCCTTTGCCTCAACACAACCCATAACAGCTACCATCAACCACAGTGCCTGCCAGCAGATGCCTGGTATGCACACACACTACAATGGTATTCAGCTTTAAAAGTGGGGAGAATTCCTTCATTTGCAGCATTATGGATGGAATCAGAGGTCTTCTGTTACGTGAAATAACCCAGACACACAAAAGCAAACATCACATATTCTCACTTACTTGTAAAAGCTAGAAAGCTAATGTCTTGTAAGAATGGGAAGGAATGGTAGTCACTAAAGACCCAGGGAGGGCAGAGAGGAACAGGCAGAGAGAAATTAGATAAGGGTACCAGAACAGTGCTAGACTGGATTCATTCTGGTTTCTGTAGCACAGTAGGGCAACAACTGTTGACAACAATATGTGCTATATTTAAACTAATGATGAAGGTGCAAATTTTCCAACATATATAAACATAGGCAGATGTAGATACAATAAATTACTGTAATATAGACTGACCAAGCACTGTATCTAAATTTGAAAAATAAAAGGAAAAGAACATCCTTATTAATACCCTTCCATTTATCCATGCTGAGTTGGAGTTTCTCTTATTTGTAATAAAAAGCATCATAATGCATGTACCATGGACTACAGATGGAACAGGTAATTCATATTCTGACTCTGTCTGTCTCGCCTCCTCTCTCTCTCTCTCTCTCTCTCTCTTTCTCTCTCTCTCTCTCTCTCTCTCTCTCTCTCTCTGTGTGTGTGTGTGTGTGTGTGTGTGTGTGTGTGTGAGTGTTTATGTGTGTATGAATTCTCATTCAATATTAGGACATGTTCAACTTCATGGATGATGAAATGGAAATTTAAACTAGAGCTAACTCTTTTCGTATTATGTCATCAGAGGATCCAAGAGTGGTGTCCTTGGCTTAAATGAAGGTTGGGGCCACAGTTGCTCAAACATGGGTGACGGAAAAAGCCACTGAGTGGGTAGACAGGCCCATTTGATAAACTACTGCATATATTCTTTTGCAAGTGAGTTTATTTAACCATTTCATCATGAATTATGGAGTTAATAAGTACTCTTAAAATGTATTGCAAATTAATTTAATTTCAATAAATAGATGAAATGTACAAATGAAAAAGGGAAATTTCTAGCTGAAAATAATAACATGCATACAATACAACTGTTAACCCCTGCTGCACATCAGGTAGAGTTGGAGGATAGAAACAGTGCAACAAAAGCAGCAACAGAATGGGAGTACTTCACTATGAAAGGGAACCAGGAAGCTAGAACTTCTGCTGCTGTGTGAAAGCTGAAACAGGCTTCTGGGAAAGCAAGTAAATAAATAAATGAGAGGACGTCAATGGCTAACCTCCAAAACTGCCACATAGATGTAGATACAGAACAATTTCTAAGGGAAATTATATGGAAAATGCAAATCCTAGCATCCATAAATAAATCATAAAACTGTTTTATGAATGCATAGACAAACACAGGAAGAAGGGTGTGTGTAACAATCACTACAGGCTAAGGCGACAAGTGGTACTTGATGTCTTAGTTACTTTCCTGTTGCTATGAAAAACACCACAGCCAAGGCAATTTATAAAAGAAAGACTTTAACTGGGTTTATAGCTTCTGTAAGAATTCATGATGGTGAACTAAGGGCATAAAGGTAGGTGCCTGGAACAGGCACTGAGAGCTCACATCTTAGTGCACAAGCAGGAGGCAGAGAAAGAGTGAGAAACAGCAGGAATCTTTTGAAAACTCAAAGTCTAGCCCCAGTGACACACCTCCTCCAACAAGGTCATACCTCCTGATCCTTCCCACATAGTTCCACCAACTGGAGACCAAACATGCAAAACATATGAGCCTATAAGGACATTCAGATTAAACTACCACACTTAAGGACCATTTTTACTATTTGGTACATCCATGTTATTTGATGTTTTATATAAAGACCAGTTTTTTTAATTTTAAGAGGAAAGTAAAAGGAAAAATCTTTAAAGAAAAAAATTATAGGCTTGCAATCTGTGAGAAATGTCATAGCATGCAGGATTGGGTACAAACTTAGAAACTCAAATATTCCCAGGTAAAAATATTTTAAGCTGCCCAGTTCAAGGAATTACATACAATTTCTACATTTGACATCACAATGGAAAACTGTGACAAGCCACATAAAATTTAGAGAAGTTGCATGTGTGCTTCAGAAGAGGGTAGAGACTAGAACCCAACAGGCCAGAGTATACTTGGAAACACCTTTGCATGATATTGATGAACATTCAAACATGAGGTAAGCATGCCCTTACTACCTACCCCACCGATGGGACAGGTGCTTTTGTCGTTGTCACAAGACTCCCCTGTGTTGACGCAATGCGGGCCAAGAATGTTGGGTGACACGTCTCCGAGATTTGATGAAGCAAAGCCTGCTACAAATGGTCCCTGCCAAAATAAATCCATAATTTTTTCTTTAATAATGACTTCCATGAGAAGCACAATCATGCCGTGCACTCATAAAACCTGTGTATGAACACATGTGTGTGCATAGGTACAGAGATCAAACACAGGTATCATTCCTCAGACGCCATCCTCCTCATTCAGTTTTGGTTGGTTGGTATGAAGACACAATCTCTCACAAACCCGTCATTTGTGATTAGGCCATGGTGACCAGCCACTAAAGCCCAGGGATCCACCTGCCATTGGCACTCCAATACTGAGATTACAAGCATGCCCAAAGTTTGGCTCAAATGCTGGGGATTCAACTCAGGTACAAGAAGCATTTTACTAACTGAACTATCTCTGAACCCTCAGGCAAAATCATATACACACAATAAAAGGATATACCATATTTTGAGAAGAATTTTTATTTCTGAAAAGGCTCATCTTGCCATCAAAATTCTTATTATTACTAGAAATAATCCAATTATTGACCAAAGTCTTCAATGGGTCCTCTCAAAAGCATATCTTTCTCTAACACAAACAATTTGATGTGAATGTAGAGTACATTAAGTTGTAAAATGTGGAGCTATCCATCTAGTGTCTGAATGTTTTATCTGAAGCCCAGAAATATACTTGCCCTTGAAATTCACTGCCCTGACTAGCCCACTGTGAGCAGTTCTTTCCTTAAACCAGATTAGAGGCAGACCAGGCATCCATCTGGGCCCACCTTGTTTCCCAATAAACATTTCCAGTTTTCTTAGAGAAAGATATGTATTGATAGTCTTTTTAATGTATAAATGAGAACCTCTTTCCCCAAGTTGTATAATAGTACACGCTTGAGATCCTGAAAGTTAAGAGGCTAAAGATGGAGGATTATAAATTCAAGGTCAGCTTAGATGACATAGCAAGGCCTTCTCAAAAAATAGAATAGAAAGAGGTAGGAAGGAATGTAAGAAAGGGAAGGAGGGAAGGAAGGAAGGACTGGGGAAGGGGGGAAACAGAGAAATAGTGTTTTGTCTAGAAGGGTTTTGTCTAAAAGAGCAGAAATGTTTTAATGAGGCCACTGTCTATATTATAGAACCTTCACTCTGCACTAGAGCCTTGGATTCTCACAATCTTTATTTCTCTACATCTGATGCCTGTAACCAGTGGCCAAGCAGAACAGCGTCTTGACTCCCTTGTATATCTGCAGTCACTAGCTGCTCATAGTTTAGGAGGTTCCTGTAATAGGACAATTGGCTTCCTGATTTCTGATCTCATTACTAGGTAAGTGTCAAGGTCACAGGTGTCATGGATTAGGGCTGCTGCCGGCTTAGAATTTTTTTTTTTTTTAATGTATGTGAGTGTTTTGCTTGCATGTATATCCATGCACCATGTGCATGTCTGGTACCCATGGAGGCCAGAAGAGAACACTGGATTCCCTTGGACTGGAGTTACAGAGAGCTATAAGCTACCATCTGGGTTCTCTGAATTGAGCCTGGGTCCTCTGGAAGAGCAACCAGTATTCTTAGTTGCTGAGCCATATTTCCAGTCCTTTAGGTTTTATTGGAAAAATACCAGATCAAGGTCATTGGAAAGAATGTTTCATTGGGAACTCCTCAATCAATAAAAGGGACTCATGGTCTATCTCCATTCATGGTTTTACACCACTAAGAAGGTGCATATATTACTCTTATAGCACTAACAATTAACGTTAATGTTAATGCAGTGTATCATATTATCAGCTTGATCAAAGACAATTACATGCAATAAAAAAATATAAAATGAATCTTTCTTATGTAATTGGTTATAAATTTATGAAGCCTTCAGTATAAGAAACATCTGCTGTGCAGAGAAAACTGTACCTTTTATTATTGGAAACATTTTATTCCATACTGGGTGTAGGTAAGTAGGTAGGTAGGTAGGTAGGTAGCTAGACGATAAATAGATGATGATAGACAGACAGACAGACAGAGAGATAGATGGTAGATGATAGTTTGGATAGTGAGTGTGTGTGTGTGTGTGTGTGTGTGTGTGTGTGTGTGTGTGTGTGTGCGAGCACACTGGAGTTTTGAGGCTCCTGATGTACGTTCTGAGAACCAAGTCTTGTCCTTTAGAACTGGATTTAATCACTCTTAACTATTTCTCCCAACCAGTGAATTCTCTCCATGCAAGCATATTCATGGGGTTCATGAGAACACTTTATTATTGAAATCTGAATGGACTGTTCACTCCATTCGCTGAATCAAGATGAAGATTTCAGCGATGTTCATTCTCACCTGTCCAGGCAGATAGCCTTTGTTCTTTTCTTGCTCAAAAAGGTAAGCCGCATAGCCCATATTGTCACTATTTACCAGGTGGTTGGTATTGTTCATGCTCACGGGGTGGATGGCAAACCAGCTGTTAAAGAAAAGAAATTTCCAAGTCAGTCAAGGGCGCCTGAGGAGTGGGCCAAATGTGAAGCCTTCTCTCAAAGGCTTAAGTCTTCCCCAGCAAATAAAAGTATTTTGTGAGGCTGGCCCACTACCTACTGTACTAATGAGGCACATATAAAAGTGCCTTAAATTCTAAGTAGATCAGATAAAATTGCAAATAATATACTCAGGAATTCTGATTATTTCCTTTAGAAAAAATGCAGAATTCCATTTTCATGAATGTTGCATCCCCATTTCCATAAAAGCGTATACAAGTTCCAAGGATGGTCAGATAAAATTGCAAATAATAGACCCAGGAATTCTGATCATTTCCTTTAGAAAAAAATGAAGAATTGATTTTCAATGAATGTTACATCCCCATTTCCATAAAAACACATACAAGTTCCAAGGATGGTCAGTTACCAAACGATAATCCTAAAGAATAGGATAGAAATGGACCTTGTCCTTCAAGACAGACACAAAGATAATATTATTTAAATCAACCCAATCCAATTCAGTAGACACTTACTAAGCATTAGCTGTACACCAAGTGCAGAATAAATGGAGGTTTCTCTATGAATCTCACAGAAGGCAGATATGGGAGAAAAATGGTCTTAATATCATATGACGAATGCTATAAAAAATGCTCATAAAGGCTTTTCAGACCAGCAATGACTACTAATTAATTTGAAGGGCATTGCAGAGATAGAAACAGCAGAATAAGTATGTATGTATCAATTGAGGGAGAGGGGGACCATTCCACAGTCAAAACTCTGACCCATAATTGTTCCTGTCAGAGAGGATATTCTGCATAATTCAGCCTGTCTTTGTGCATAGTAATACCTTGTTTAAATACAAAGCCATACCATTTACAAACGAATTACACATCTGTTACTTTATTTCACAATACTGGTAGGCTGTTTGCCTTCATCTGCACAGGTGACACAGAATCAAAATGATGACCCATATGTCACAGAAGACTAGTGTCCTACAACAACTTGCCTGGAGGCCTTATAAATTATGAATCAAACCTTCACATAGGTGAAAGAAGCTATTGTTGTGGTTTCAATGTAAAAATTTTCCCAAAGTCCTGTACTTGAAAACATAGTTCCTAACTGATCGTGCTGTTTTGGGGGGGATTATGCAACTCTTCAGATATGGGGCCCGGCTCACAGACTATAGCCTCTATAGACCTATAGGCGCCTGGCTTGAAGCCCTTAACTCCTGCTCTGCTGTGACATGAGGCCACAGCCGTCCACTGCTGTCCACGCTTCAGGGACTTCCCTGCCATGATGTACTGTACTCTGTCAAATCATGAGCAAACTAAATTATTCCTTAAGATCTTTCCTTCCGGCATTTTGTCAAAGTAATGAGGAAAATTAGCTAATACAGGTGTCTCCCGGAAGCAAAGCAATAAAACAGAAACCAAAAAGTTCAAGTAAAGAGAAATGCTGATCAACATGTATGTTTCTGTACCAATACCATGCAGTTTTTATCACTATTGCTCTGTAATAAAGTTTGAGGTCAGGGATGGTGATTCCCCCAGTCATTCTTTTATTGTTAAGAATTGTTTTCGCTATTCTGGTTTTTTGCCTTTCCAGATGAATTTGCTGAACTAGAAAATATCATCCTGAGTGAGGTAACTCAGACCCAAAAGGACATGCATGGTATATACTCGCTAATAAGTGGATATTAGCTTCCCCCCCCCAAAAAAAAGTACAGAATACCCAAGATACAGTCCACAGAACTCAAAAAGGTCAACAAGCTGAAATGCTCAAGTGAGGATACCTCAGTCCTACTTGGGAGGGAGAAGAAAGCAATGACAAGTGAGGAGGGAGGAATGTAAACAGGGAGGGAAAGTAGATGGGGCTGGGATAGGGGAAGGGGGGGAGAGGGGAGAGAGGGAGGAGAGGCCAGAGAAGGGAACCTGATCTGAAATTGGGAGAGGGAAAAGGACTGAAGCCCTGAGGGCCAGCAGAAAGAATGGAAACAGGCAACCTCAGGAAATAGGAGGTTGGGGGGACCCTCCAGAATGCACCAGAGACAAAGGGAGGTGAGAGACTCACAAAACTAAAAGGGAGGGACCTTAGATGAAATGCCTGACAGTAGGGAGAGGGAACTTATAGAGACCACCTCCAGCAAGAAGACAGGGCATCAATTGAGGGAGAGGGGGACCATTCCACAGTCAAAACTCTGACCCATAATTGTTCCTGTCTGATAGAATTACAGGGATGGTAATGGAAAGGAGCCCAAGGAATAGATCGTCCAGCGACAGGCTTAAAGTGGGATCCAGCACAAGGGGTGGTCCCAAGGCCTGACACTATTACTGGGGCTGTGGAGCACTCACACAAAGGGACCTAGCATGACAGCATTCCCTACCACCCAACAAGCAGCTGAAAGAGTAAGATGCAGATATTTGCACCCAACCAATGGACAGAAGCAGCTGACCCCTGCTGTTGAATTAGGGAAGGCTGAATGAAGCTGAGGGCGGCCCTGTAGTAGGACCAGCAGTCTCTATTAACCTGGATCCCCGGGATCTCCCAAACACTGGACCACCAAACAGGCAGCATACACCAGCTGATATGAGGCCCCAACACACATACAATAGAGGACTGCTGGGTTTGTGTTCATTCAGAGATGATGCACCTAACCCTCAAGAGACTGGAGGCCCCAGGGAGTTTAGAGGTCAGGAGGGGTGGGGGGTGGTGGGTGGGAGTAGTGACATACAAGTGGAGACAGGGGGAGGGGAGAGGAACAGGATGTGGAACACTAGGAGAGTGGACATTGGTTGGTGGGGTGGGGAATAAAATATGGAATGTATAAAAATAATTAATAAAAAATATTTAGAAAGAAAGAAAGAAAGAAAGAAAGAAAGAAAGAAAGAAAGAAAGAAAGAAAGAAAGAAAGAAAGAAAGAAAGAAAAAGAAAACCTTAGGTACAGGCAAAGTTTTACACACCTTTTATCTCAGCATTCAGGAGACAGAGCCATGCAGATCTCTTAGTTCAAGGATAAACTACTAAGTTCCAGGACAGCCAAGCTTAGGCAGTGAAGTTGTTGAAAAATAGAAAGCTAGTAATAATGTAAAGGGGCCATGTTCCAGCCCCAGCAAGCAGCAGAACTCAGCAGCTTTGTCCATGTGGCTCTGGCTTTAGAAGCAAGAAACGAAGGGACCACTGAAACAATTGATGCTGCTTAGCTCTGGCTACAAAAAAAAAAAAAATTAGTGGTGATGAAGAAGAAACTAGCATCACTGAGGTGAAATCTTTGGTAAGTGTTCTCAGTAAGGACAAAGAAGCTGTGTTTCAGAGACAACCAAGGTTGTACCTTGCGGTTTAGCTGGACTTGGTCATGTCTAAGAATCACCCAGGTGGTATCGGTTTCAGAAGCATGAAGGTGTTGTGCAGAGCAGCTAAGAATTGGCACCATGAAGAAAGTGTAGGAGAGGTAAGCAGTGAAGCATTGTTGCAGCAGAATAACCCAGCATATTGAAGATGTCAGTACCATGGGATGAGCAGAAAGAACAACAGCAGTAGACTGAAGTCAACCAGAACCTAGAGTGCTATGGAGAGAAGAACTGGAGAATTGGCCCAGTTTCTTTAGAGGAGGGCACAAGCTCATGTGTGGATCTCAGATACTGGAACAAGAAGCTGTAATATTGAAGTTACCTTGGAGACCTCAAGATTTTGAGGTGCTAGAGCTATGGGATACCTGCTAGGAAAACTGCTTTCATGGAATAAAAATAGCCAACGACAAAGACTAGTGCTTTGGTGAACAGAGCAGAAAGGTTTTGGAGATCTGAAGAACACTTTGACATCAGACATGGAAATGCAGAGTTTGGAGATTGCCCAGCTGACTTTTGCTCTTCTTTTGGTTCGGAATTTCCTCACAATGGCATTTAGCAATGGTGAAGTATATCCTGTGAATTTGGAGGTATATGATGTGTCATATGTTTTTGAAAATAGAGGGGGTTATAGTTAGATGGTTGGATGAATCTCAGAAGATGAACTTTGGACTTTTGCCATTTTTGAGACTGCTATAGATGATTCGGACTTTTGAATTTGGACCTTGTGTATTTTGCTTTACGCTATGTTTAAGTGTGGTCTCCATACACCCATGTGTTTGAACAATTATATGGGGGCCAGCGAGTTGTATGTGGTAATTTGAATATGTTTCGCCCAGAGAGTAACACTATCAGGAGGTGTGGCCTTGTTGGAGGAAGTGCGTCACTGTCAGGGTGGGCTTTGAAGTTCTGCTCAGTGCTGAAGAGACCCTCCTACTAGCTCTATGGAAGACAGTCTCTTCCTGGCTGCCTTTGGAACAAGATGCAGAACTCTTAGCTCCTTCTTCAGCATTGTTTGCCTGCTATGTTTCCTGCTATGATGAAAGTGATTGAATCTCTGAGCCTGTAAGCCAGCTCCAATAAAATGTTTGCTTTTATAAGAAAAAAAAGAGAGAGAGAAAGAGAGAGAGAGAGAGAGAGAGAGAGAAATGTTGATACATTAAGTCTCCAGTAATTTAGGCATTTTTAAACTCTTATGGATTCAATCCTATCCTGAAAACTTTTTAAACATTTTGTTTACATCAGTGTAAACAGTACACAAAAGTAAATGCTTATTTAATGATTCAGGCTGTTTTAGGATTTTGAGATCTCTGTTTGCATCGCTTGATAGTGGAGGTAGGTTGGAGATGATGCCTTAAAGCTCAATGCACAAAGCAGGCAGCACAAAGAAGTTACTCTGGTTAATACAACGGGGCCTGGTGTGGATTACAAAGATCTGGGGAGGTCTGCAGGAGCTGAGAGGCTCCAGCTGGTGTTGCTTTATGGAAGGCAAGCCAATGCAGCTAGCTTTTTCACCACAGATAAACAAACCTATCAATCAATCAATCTCTATCTCTCAGTGTGTGCATACATGCATGTGTCTGTAAAATAGCATTTAGTATGTAATGTATGTATGTAATAATAGTTATATAGAATTGTCACATATTAAGCATATTAAGAAACAATATACATAGTCAAAAACACAGTCTGCATACTGTTCTTATATTCTGATTTAAACAAAACAGGTAGAAAAAGTTTTATTGGACTATCAATATAACTCAATGGTAGAGCATTTACATAGCATGTGCAAAGCCCTAAACTACATACCAACACATACACACATACACACACACACACACACACACACGCACACACACAAATTAATTAGACAAATATAAAAATTTTTAAACTTTATCAGACATAGACTAGGTATTAAACCCATTTAGGGTATTATTTTTAATATAATTGCAAGAATGTAGTGTTAGAATGTAGCTGCTAGTCTGCACAGCTCTCTCCTTTTCAGTTAGAGACATGTACCCTACTGGGGCATTGTCTATGAGCCTGAGCTGGACATCTCATGGGGAACGTGACTTTACATCCAGGGGTGACCACACTCAGCTCCCCATCCCTTCCCTGACTCCTGACTGGGAATCTGAGAGACTGAGTAGGTGCAGGTCTGCCTATGAACCATAGAGCTGCAGGAAGAGGCTTTCTCCTGTGATGGTTGCTGATTCTCTGCAGAGATGCTGCCATACTGTCTGTCGCTGGTGCTGGGTCCTGACCACTCCTCAGAGTCCTCACCATGTTGTTGCACTTCTGTCTCCCCGTGGCACTGATGACCCTTCTAATAAAGTCCTTATTCTCTAGTAACCTGCCTTTAGTGCCTGTTGAATGACTCACTACATCCAAAAATGTAAACACAGTGAGTTGTAGTCACGTATTTTTCTAAAATGGATGCCTTTGCGGAATAGAGGGGTACACTGAAATATTTATGAATGGAATACAAACTATCTGCTGTTGTCTGTAGGATATTCTGGTAAAACAAACAAAAATGAGAATGGAGAAATGAAACAGAATGGCAGAATTTTGATATAACTGCCATTATATTAAAGCTGATTGTGGTTATACGGAGATTGTCATACTAGGGGCTCTAGATTAACTCCAGATGGAAAATTGATAGATATTTAAACTTTCCCAATGAAGCTCTTTTTCCTTTTTGTGTTAGCACTCTTTAAAAATAAAAATAATTTGAGATCCTTCTGCCTCAGATTCCCAAGTGATTCCAAGAAATTCTAAATACAGTAAGTTTCTGGATAAATCATCAGTCTGTAAGTATAAGTCTGTCTCCAAAATGTCTGCTAACCACTGCACAAAAGTATGGACATCGTAAACAACCTATGCCCACTCTCTAGAAGTCACTTGCAAGATTCTCAGTTTGAGAAAAGCCTCAAAAAGTTCTGCTCTCTCCCTTTGTCTCACTAGCTACCCCCTACTCTCTTCCTTTCCCTGTTCCTCCCTCAGTCTGTTCCTCAGTTTTCATCTTTCTCTTAAAACACAAATTCAAATCAACCATTTCCCTATTAGGTGAATTTTGTAGTTTTAATAATTTATTTATTGGATTTGGAAGAAAACTTTGGTGATGGTCACAGCAGGCGTATGGTTTGTCATCCAAAATAGTAACACTTAAATCTATTTACGATGACATGAGCCAGATTCAACCACATTACAACTGAAGAAAACACAGAACAGTTCTCTCAACAGTGACTGTTATTCCCAATGGTCTAGGCAAAGGACTTCAAATACATCTTTTAGTGAGAAAGTTATCCTCGTTTTAAAATCAGTAAACTTAGTCTCTGAGTGGCAAGGCAGCCTGACTAAGTTCATAGTCACCTATCAAGAAGAGGAACTATAAATCCAGGTGTGGTGAACAACGAGGGTCTCACAATCACGGGACGCTGCTCATTCTGCCCTGTGTTCATTCACTTCCTCATGTGATGTAAAACGGGTCATCAGCTCACCTTGAGGAATGCTTCAGAATGTGTGGTAATGGACCCGTGAAGGAAATGAAATGGTACGTGCAAAGGCTTACAGATATGAAAAGATGTGTTCAGAGAATGGGCGGATGGGCAGGGGTCAGAGCAGAAGAGGCTGGACAAGCGGAGTAGCCACTGGACAATGCAGACCACCAATGTCAAGCTATGGAAGTCCAAAGTATAACTGTCCCTGTGTTAATTCTCAAGGAACACACACCTTGTTGTGTTTTCTATACCAAGGAAGTCACAATCACCCACACTGATGCCTGTGGAGAAATCAACTGCTAAGAATTTCTCTTGATTAGAATACAGATTTAATTTATTTATTTCATCTACTTTCGGGGTTAGAAAATTTGTTCACTTGCCATAAGTGTTCACACTGTCATCTGAACTGTAGAAAAAGAAGATACATATTTTTTTCTTCTCTTCCCTTTGAAAAGTATGCTATTAAAATGTTGGTGTGTTGCAACATCTAAAGTACTACAGTAGTGGTGAATATTGATAAACACATACAGAGACAGTGTCGCATTAACTTTGAATGGCAATATGGTTACAGTTCATTTTATCAGATAAAAAGAATATTCTTCAAAGCAAAGTTCCAATGAGAGGAGGAAAGACTTGGTTTCTCAGAAGTTCAAACGAGACATAAAAGGACAAAAATGTTCCTGAGCAGAAATACTTTAAAAATAAGTGTGACGCCATACCCAGCTGTCAGAAAGGACACAGAACGCTATTCAAGTCACTGTAATGCAATCGAGAGGGTGAGCAAATGCCAGAGAGCACCTCCACTACAAACCACTTCACTACAAAGTTTGCTACAAAGTCCCAGAGACTGAAAAGCGATAAATTTCAACTGGGTTTATAAGTAAAGAAGCATCCTAATATGTAAGACAGTATAATTAAGTTTTCCTCTTGTACAAATAAGACATTGGAGGAGGTTGATCCCTGGAGTTAAGGACTGAATATGAAAAGTGTTTCCTACTTTGAAAAGCTCTTAAAAATTCTAGAACAATAACAAACCTGGCAAAAGTTCCATTCACAGCTCTGGGCCCAATGAATAAACTTTATATAAACTGTAGCCTGTGTAGGAGATACAGACATGGGGCCACTGGGTGCATAACTCCAGTCCCTCCCAGCTCACTGAGCCAGGAGCCTCAGTCAGTACAGAAAAAAGAAAGAAAGAAAGAAAGAAAGAAAGAAAGAAAGAAAGAAAGAAAGAAAGAAAGAAAGAAAGAAAGAAGGAAGGAAGGAAGGAAGGAAGGAAGGAAGGAAGGAAGGAAGGAAGGAAAGAAGGAAAGAAAGAAAGAAAGAAAGAAAGAAAGAAAGAAAGAAAGAAAGAAAGAAAGAAAGAAAGAAAGAAAGAAAAGAACGGCTTGGTAATACATCTTGCAAGAGCCGCTGTGCTAGCTGTAGGCCTATCCAGACTAAATGTCCACAGACAAGGAAATTACATTCAAAGGTTGTGTTCATGAAGTTTCATGGGAACTCTTTGACGGAACAATACAAAAAGCTATCATAGATTCATAATCAAAGCAAAGCTTCAGTAAGACCACACTGCTTAGCATGGGCCCTAAATCTGATGGCCAACATACTTAAACAAGAGGAGAAAAGACAGAGCAAACAAACAACGAACAGCGGCGCCCAAAGCCCAAGTGAAACACGTGACGTGAGGATGCAGGCCAGCCTAGCATGCTGTGTCCACAGGAGAGAAAGCCGAGGACTGACGACCACAGTAAAAGCTAAGAACTGCCCGGCACAGATTCTCCCTCAAAGGAAGGAACTAACCCATCAATGCCTTGATTTTGGACTTCTGATCTTAGAGAACAAACTTATGTTATTTGAAGCCCCTCTATCCATGATTAGACTCCAAGAGAAACTAATACACAGAGTATATATTATAGTGGCTAAGACAGCAACTTGGGAGTGAGACACAAGTGGCGTTCACTAATTTGAACCACAGCATTTGATGGCTGTAACAAAAATCATAAGTGCTTGAGACAATATCTACTTCTGTTGGTACTATTACTGATATTCTGGTAATGGTGATCATGGAGAAGACATAAAAATCTGTGAGCACAGATATTTGTAGGACTGATAGTATTAATGCAATGTTAAAATTAGCAGTGAGTGAATCACACATGCCACCCATGTATGTTAAACAGAAGGAGCATGAAATGATTACATGAGGAAACTCTGCCCTCTAGTGGAAGAGATTGGATGCTCATTAAATGCCCATAAGATAAACACATTCATTTCCCAAGCCAACTTGAAGGGTGGGACATGTGAACCTTTCTGACTAATGATATGCTTGCAGAAGGACCAATAAATATTCATTAGATTTCCATAAACTGTCACTGTGTTAAGCTTCTGGAGTTTCATGCTCTGCCTGCTGTGGTATTTGGCATGAATTATTTTAATGAAGACACCTGTGTCAACTCCCTTACAATTCTTACCTCATCCCATTGGGAAAAGAGAAGAAAAGATGGCTCAGTGAATTATATTGGAAGCATTGTTTGGACCAAATGGAACCCAACCCTTTCTAAAATGCTCAGATAGGGGAAAGACAATGAGCTTCGGTCAAAGGAGGCTTTCTGGGTCTACTGATAGACAGCATCTTCAGAGTAGTCTCACATCCTTGCATCTGTAGAGAGACAGACACTCTTAACCACCCCTTTTTTTCATCCTCAAAAATCCTGCCCAAGAAATGTCTTGGCAGTGATGGTATTAGGAAGATGCTTCGTTGGTGGGTTCTATCCTTATGGTATGACCAAGAAATCCACAAAAGAAAACTGGGAAGCTGTCAGCAACCGTGTTCTGTGGAAATTCAGCCCAACTGGGAATTGAAGAAAGTTGGAAGAAAATAACAGAGTTTTGACTTTCCTGAGTCTATTTCTTGGCAGGAATTGTGATGAATGATGTCACTGGACTAGCAAGAGTCAGAGAGGCAACGCTCTGCTGCATTTACAGCAGGAGCAGAAGGAAGCAACAATGGCCTTTAAAGCTAAGAGTTCCCTTGGAATTCCAACTTCAAGTCTTCCCTTGGGTTCCAACTTCAAGGAAAGAGCTGAAGGAAATCTTTGGCAAATGCAGATTAGTTGAAGAATTGTTATCACCATGACTAGACAAGTATATTCCCAAATAATGTGATACTTACATTTGAATTGCAAGATATAATGGAATGTATTCTCTTATGAACATTTTATATATATACATATATATATACATATATATGAATACTTTGAAAAATGTTAGCTGGTAATATAAAAACATTAATGCTAAAACATATCCATAAGTTATTGTTTAATAAAAATATGTAAAATTTATATATAATAAAACCCCACTTTATAAATTAACAAATTAGCAAAAGTTTAAATGACTATGCCACAAAATGTTCACAAAAGTTATTCCCAATCCTCAAGATTAACAGATGACTTTCTTATCTAATTTTTTCCTTTAAGGTACACAATTTGAAAACTACATGTGCATGAAAGTCTTTTAAATAACAAGAAACTATGGTCACCACCGGGACAATGTCACTGCTAAAATCATAGGACCAGAGAAGTACGTCCTGGTTGTTAAGGGGTGGGGGGCTGGCAATGGTGGTGAAACATGAGATACTGTCACCCTGAGTGGCATCACTGAGAATTACAATCTGCCTGTAAAGGCAGCTTTTAAATCTCTGCCAGTTCAAAAGTGAGAGATGACACAGGAGTAAAGCATTGAAGACAAGAAACAAATCACACACAGTAGGAGGCACATGAAAGTCCGGCTACAGAATGGCCAGTTCCTGAGATGAGACTGACCCCACCAGTGGGATACTGGAGTGGCCAAGCTTACAGCAAAGATGGGCAGTGTTTAGAAGCAGCAAAGAACAAAGGAAGGCTGAAAAACTGATTTTTCAAAACCACATTGAGATCTCTGCCCTGCTGAGTTTATTACATTTAATAAAACTGCACAGACTTTGAGGTAATAAATATATAAGATACAAACAAAGAGGGTTGCCATGAAATTGAGCTAGCACCAAGCTCTGTTCAACCATCTCAGTGTGAGAATGAGCACTGTCTGTATTTTTCATGTATTTGAAAGTTTTAGTGCTTTCTGAATGAAATCAGGTAAGCAACCACCCTTACCACATGTCTTCACACTTATTTTATTTTTTTTATAATTGTTTTTGTATGTGAAGATTAACTCTTACCACAGAGGGCTTACAATAGGATAATTGTGTAATTTCTTTAAAAAAAAAATTCCTGCCTGCTTTTCTAAATTCTTCATGTTCCTTATGGTGAAAATATTTTATTTACATACTGAAAAATGAAATTTGTGTGGAGAAAAAAAAAACAACCTGCCACAGATTTCTTCTGGTTAGGAACTTTCCGGGCACTCAATGATTAAATTAGATAAGTTCAAGGTCTTCTGTCGTATGGTTTTTATGGTTTTGATTTCTGAAGCTGGGACACAGTCTGTTATCAGTCAAGGGTCATTACTCTGACCTCTGAAAGTCCTTATCAAGCACCTTCCCATTCCAAGAAGATGGAGCAGACCTAGCAGCAGGCACACAATCACCTTGACTTTATTGGAGAAGAACGAGGCACAGAAGGGAGAACAGGGCAGAGAACCAGTGCTGGCTTTTAGCTACTCAGAAAGGGCAGGACAGGAAAGACGGCCGGGGACAGAGATCAGAGCTAGTGCTGGTGGAGAAGATAAGGATGGGGTGAAACGGGAGGCAAATCGCAGACGGGGGAGTAGACTGGGCATGGTAGCTGCCTGCAATCCTAGCACTGGGAAGCCTAGGCCAAGAAGATCAGGTCTCTGAGGCTACACATGGGACCCTGTTTCAATACTTTAAAAGTGGTTTCTTGAAAAGCTACTACTGAAATTTTAGCATTGCTATTTGAGTGATGTCAACTGAACTGAGGGGAAAGTAGACAGGTTAGAAAAGATGGAGCTACTGAGAATAACCAGGCTTTGGTCAAGATTTGCACAAGCATGTCTTATAATAATGTGATATATATGTGTGTGTGTGTGTGTGTGTGTGTGTGTGTGTGTGTGTGATATTTGTATATATATGTGTGTGTGTATATACATATATATATATGGGGGTATGTGTGTGTGTATGTGTGTGTGTAAACCTATAAGACCACATCATTTGTGCATTTCTACACATTGGACTTTGGGAGGCTCCTACACAACTTTTTGCAAGAGTTTTCACACATCAGTAGTCTTGTTTTTTAAAAATGTTCTTTTGCCATTTTTTTTCTTTTTTGGTTTTTCCAGACAGGGTTTCTCTGTGTAGCTCTGGCTGTCCTGGAACTTGCTCTGTAGACCAGGCTGGCCTTGAACTCAGAAATCCGCCTGCCTCTGCCTCCCAAAGTGCTGAGATTAAAGGCGTGTGCCACCACTTCCTAGCTAAAAATGTTCTTTCAAAGGGCACCTTACAGGGTCCCTTTTATAAGAATGAAAGCATTTGCAAAATACAAACCAGAAGGCAAGGAAACAACCACTCACAGGGAGGGAAGGAGGAGAGGGTGGGGGATGAAGAAAGAAAATGGGGCTAGCGAAGAGGAGGAACTAGGGAAGAAGGTGGGTACTAGGAAAAGGAAGGAGAGGGAAGGAGGGAGGGGGGGAGGGGGCGGGAGGGAGTTCACTCTGCTATTGTTTGAAAGAAAGAATGCGATTTTTCTCCCTTCGCCCACATGCCCTGACATCAGTGGTATTACTTGCACTGAACAACAGACGTGACTCCAAGAGTCTGCCAAGGAGATCTTATGTATGCTGCACAGCTTGTATTTCAAGTCATGGTTCAGAACGATCCAGAACATGCTCTCTATGTCTGGAGTAAGATCACACAGTGCTTTTGCTTGGTGGCATGGAGGGTGAGGGCTTACAAAAAGATAAAATATTACTGACATGGATCAACCTTGAAATGAAGGCTGACAGCTACAGATGTCTGTGTGGCTTATGGGCCAATATGACTCGCACAACTGTTGCTCAAGTCACCACTCTTCTTAACTCTTCAACAGTCCCCACTCCTGACCTCAGATTAAAATACTTTAAGGATTTTCTATTCTCCCAATCCAACACAAAATTTCTCCTGGTTTTGTCACTATTTTGTTTCTGTTTTGTTTTTAGTTTGGCTCCAGAAACAAAGTCTCAACATGTAGACCAGGCTGGATAAAACCTCTGAACTGCTTCCTGAGTGCGGGATGAGAGGTAGGCACCACCACCCTGGACAAGATAAAAATCATTACTTTGTATCTAATCTGTGAGTTTCTCATACAGCCTGTCCCTTTGTCCTCTGCTCTCTAGACACCCTGATATCCTATCAGTTGTTCAAATGGAACATCATGTGCTTCGCCATGCACACCAAATGTTCCTCTCAGCCTCCATCTTGCCAGTTAATAGGATTCAGCTTTTAGTTCCATTCATTTCCTCAAGGAAATATTTTCTGATCTTTCCTACAAATTCTTTTAAGATAACACTGTACCCATTCCTTTCTAAACATATAACCCACTTATACTTTAACTATATAATTTCTAGCATTTAACCCAATTATTTTATGTCTATCTTATGCTAATTAAATACCTTCTGCTTCCATCAGTGGGTTACAGGTCCTGTGAGTAGACCAGCTATGTCTATTTCGGCTTATTGCACGGGCAGCACAGGCCACAATGTATATGTTTCACAGACATTAGTATGAGAGCAAGAATCATCACAGCACTGTGCAGAGAAAAGACAGGATGTCCACAATTGGGGGACTGGGTCTCCAAGAGTGACTACAAGGGACTGATTCAAGGAATGCAAACATAGGCAGTAAATTCTAAGATATTTGGTTTCTATTTTTAAGGCCAAAGGATGAACCATTCCTTTCTCATTTACAGGTATCTAGTACAAACTCACTGACTGAAGAAAGTAGGAAGGAAGGAATTATGGGAGGATGATTTTGGCTATGACACGAGGCAATCACCTCATCTCTTCTCCCCAACTGAAGGCCACACTAGTCAATTTCCACTTTTTTTTTTATTTCCAAACTCCTCCCACTTTGGAATTCTGCATGATATCAGGGACCAGCCTATGATGGCTAAGTTACTTAGCAGATGTTTGGTTTTTAATGTGTTTATGTATGGTGTGTGTGTGTGTGTGTGTGTGTGTGTGTGTGTGTGTATGCTAGGTACAAGTGAGTGTCTGCATAAGCCAGAAGAGGGAGAAGAGGGTACCAGATTCCCTGTAGCTGGAGGTACATGCAGTGATGAGCCACCTGACATGAGTACTGGGAACAAAACTTAGAACGTCTGGAAGAGCAGCAAGGGTTCCTGATGACGGATCCATCTCTCCAGTTCCAAGGCTCAGACTTATTTCTTGGATCATTTTCAATGTAATCAAAGAACAGTTATCACTATGTGGCAAGAGGCCGGAACAGTTGCGTCAAGGAAAGCACGTTAGTGGCCTACACGATGGCAAGTTACTGCAGGATGCCAGGCACAGCACATGGAGAAGCACTGCTAACAATCCTAACAGCTGACCCTGAGACTTCCAGATCTGCCCCATGGTGATGTGCAAGCAGCACAGAACATCTTGGTCCCACAGACCACTGTTTTAATTGCCTGATACCATTGTCGAATGATTCAAAACAAGTATGAGGGAATTGTAAATGGTTTCCATCCTTCAGCCCACTGCTAAATAGAAAGAGTAAGGGCAAGGTCCCTTCCCCCCAGTTGTGGGTTACTCCGTAAAACTAATTGAAGATATATGCCCTTGTGCTAATCCTCTCCTAATAATAGTTCATATTAATGTGCTCTACAAACTAGATCTTGAAGCCCACTTCCTTCCAAACCTTATCCTGGACACACTTTAGCCCAACTCACAGTTTTCGAGCCTCCTTGAGAAATGTCTGACTTCTTCCAAGTCCGGCTCAAGGAATGAGCCTTTAAGTAACATATTACAGTAAAGTTACATTCAGAGTTCATTAACTCATTCATCATCCATTAATGAACATAACAGTTCTGTTGATCATCTCATTTGTCTTACAGTTATTTGTCTAGTCTATCTTCCGTCGAGTCTACTAAAGGACTCACTTCACCCCACAGTACGCATGGGATAAGACAGTCCCGTAACTGATGCCTACAGTCACACAGCTGAGAGGATGAGAGAGCCCAGAGGGAACCCAAGACATCTGAATGTAGCACCAAGCATTTCCAGAAACTTTCTGAGGGCATTTTGCATCCCTTTTAAGTCCAAAGGTCAAAGTGTCTATACAAATGCTAGCCACCGACACAATTCCTAGATTAGTTCAATCACAGTGAGAAAAATGGCATATGAAGCCAAATGCCTTCTCTTTGAAGAAAACCAAGTCTGTACCTTCCTTCATGATAAGTGTGTCAAAATCTGTGCTAAGATGTAGTTTAGCCTCCTCTCCATCCTTGGGTTGCCAGCTCAGCTTCTATCTCTAGTAGGAATTGATCTGCATTAAATATTATCCTTAGGAAGCACATCAGAGAGATTCACATACTACATCTTGACACAGTGACAAGCAATAACTTTTACTGTCTAGCTATCTGTGGTAGCACAGCAGCACTAGGTAGGGCTGAGGAAAGACAATGGCTAATTCATGCCCAACCTGGGCTACACAGCAAGTTCAAGCCAGCCTGAACTATATGATAAGATCCTGTCACAAAACCTTAAAGGCTAGGGATGCAACTTTGTGAAAGACTACTGGTCTACCATGCATAAGACTCTGGGCTATGTCTCTATCACCATGAAATCAAAACAAAACAACTTTACTGAGTTCTTTATATTATGTGCCAGATGTACATAGCCTGAGATTACCTCTAAAATCCCTCACTTGAGCCCTCTTTATATTAATTAATTTACATGTGAACTGCTTGGCCCTTAATGGCTAAGAACCATGTCCAAGGTTTCGTAGTGGGATCTGGTTGTGTCTGATGCCAAGACTGGACTTCTAACCACACAACTAATTCTCAGTACTTGATGTCACACGTCTAGTCTCTTTTTTCTCTCCCTAGAATTATGAAAAGACACTAATACAGGGGAAGGAAGGGAGCGAAGGAGAAGTGAGTAGAAAAGGGAAGGAATGGAATACCTGATAAGGCCCAAGTCTTCTCCATTCAAATCCACCAGTTTCAAGAGCAGCATTTCTTTGTCTGTGTTTGAAGAATACCTGTCAGCAAAATGAAGAAACTGGGTCAGTTTGTCATAGAGACTGTCCCTCATCTCCTACAAACGATAGATAGAGGCAGACACAAAAACAAACAAAACAGGGGTGGCTGAGATGGCTCAGAGGACAAAGGCACTAGGCAGGCAAGCCCCACAACCTGAGTTTCATCTCCAGAACTTACACAAAGTGAAAGGGGAGAGCCAGCTCCCAGAAGTTGTCCTCCGACTGCCACATATGTGGTGTGGCATGAGTGCTCTCAAACATGTGTACGAATGCATCCCTATGGGCATGTGCAGATGTGCTTGTGTACACACGGGCACGCTACAGCCAATACCTCATTCTTCAGGTTACAATTATAATCAGTGATAGGGGCACTAGATCAACTAATTGAAGCTAAAATGCATTTTTTATGTCATATGTATGTCACAATATAACATAGATGGGTCTCTTACAAACAGGATTTGCATTTGAAATGTCCACTCATATCAGCTTTCAATAGAATCTCTTCAGAAGGACTCAGAGAGTGTAAACCACAGCTGGTCAAGACCTGAGGCTTCAGAACTCTCCGTGTTTTCAAGGGAAATCAGATTCCAACTCCTACAACTAAGTGGCTTGGGAAAGTATGCAAATGTAAGCTGTCAATCAGTAGAGTTGGAGCTGTAAGCTCTAAGAACCTTGTTAGCTGTCACAGTGCCCACGTATGTCTTCTCATCATTCACAAGCCTGGCTCGTCACTTTAAGAAACACAAAGCCCTCAGGCCCACTGGCTCCTCTGTTTAGTCAGGATTGTGTTACATCTGGCTCTTCCTCCCAGAATCTCTCTCATCCTTCCTTGCTCAACTCAGGTAGACTACGACGGTGCTTCCAGACAACGGATAATGAGATAAAGTAGAGAAAAGCCTGCTCATTCAACCGCATGCTTTGCATGTTAATATCTCCACTCCATAGAGAGAGAAACTGGGATCCAACAAATTGAGATGAGAAATCTTGAAAAGCTACACAGTAGAAAATAAAAGATCTCAGGAGCATCTGCCGTCGTCCAAGCCTCTGTGTGGTTTCCCACAGAAATCAGTGTACAGAGACGGTGTCTATATTCATTTCTGGTTTCCTCTTGCCCGAGATAAACACGTTAAGGTTCTTTTCTTTTGTACCCTTCTGGGATCCCACTACACCCAACAACTTACCAACTCTGACCTTAGACACTATCTTGATGGCTCCCGCTTACCTTGCTCTCTCAGACTGTGGATTCTGAAGGTAAGAGGAGGGGCTTCGGTTGATCTGCACATTAGCAACGTTTCCTTTGTTGATAAGGATTTTGCCTGGTTTAAGATTTGTGTGAGCTATGTCAATGCTCTGAAGTTAAAAAAAAATAAAGAGTTGTAAGCTTATGCATCTTTGTGAATATGATGATAAGCAATTCAAACAGAGGAGGCCTCTGTCAACAACCATTGTTTCTAATGTGCCCTGACTACAGGATAATAGCTGGAGAGTCACAGGACAAGTGTCATTCTGGAGGTAAGTGGAAATGACCTTCATAATTGAAATGCTGTAGGTAAGGATGCTTCTGCTTATTAACCACACCCGAAAGAGTTCCATGTCTTGGGCTCTGCGGACAGCTGGGTCATGAACAATTTGACCTTTTAGGTGGCCCAAATGGGAAACTTGATTCTTACCACTGTGGTGTAAAATTTATTTTCATATGTCATACAAGTAGCCAACCTCATCCTCTTTATTTTCAAACATTTTTAACCAAGAACCACAGGGAAGGGGATATTTTTATCACAGCTTAATACATGTTAACTTACAGATTCTAAAACAAAAGTTTTAAAAAAAATTAAACTGTACTATATTCTTACTAAGGTATGTTATGTCTGTTTCCTAATCTACTGAGTTCTTTTATAATTTATATGCCTTATAGCCCAAGACATTTATTTCATAAACCTTTAACACATTGAAAAACACAGTATAAAATTGTTATAAAGAAAAGCCTTCCTTTGTCACATGTGTACTAACGCAAATCACAAAAATTACTATACTGTTTAACTTACAGAAAAGTCATGTGGAGAATAGAGGTTCACGACCTGGATGACAGAGCTCTAACTTAGCACATGGCCGTCCTGCCTATTGCCCCTTTGCCCTCTTTTCCTTCCCTATCAAAGCCCTGCCACCGCCAAGTCCCTGAGGTATTCTCTCTCCTTCTGAGGGAAGACATTGTAGAATCCTTCCACCTTCGCACCCACTATCATTTCCTGGCAATTGGTGTCTGAGCTGAAAAGAGACAGACAGGCTTCTGGTAACATTGGGAAAGAGGAAGAAAGGCAGGTGGAACCGAAAGATCCATGAGAACAGTAAACCGTAGCTGCTAGGGCGCTCTTCACCTACCTTCACGATCCCAGAGACTATATACTGAAAGGTCCGGTTGCTGAATCCCTCGCTGGCAAGTATATAGAGTGTATATTGGAAAAATCCTGCTGGGCCGGAGTGTGTGTGAGTGGCACTCAGGATTACGTTGTCTCTTCGATACAGAGAGCCATATTTACTCTGTAGTCTGTTCAGGACCTTGAAGGAAAACAAAACATAGGACTAAGAAGAACCCTATAGCATCTCAGCAAGAAGGGGGCTTCTGAGGAGCTCAAGCACTGGTCTGCCCCGCCCACTTCCCTTTCGGCTGGCCCCTCCCTCCAAGCGGCTCATCACAGTACCAAGTCTAGTAATGAAGACAGCAGACGTTCTCATTCTGTAGCCTCGCTAAGTGCAAGCACAGCCGTGGCTAGGGATTTTATGTACTTTGTGTTGTTTTAAATATTCATAACCCCAAAAGTTGTTATTGTTAACCCCGTTTTTCAGCTGACAACACTAATACACAAGAGTTGATTTTTCCACTAATCTAAAGAACAGTGAGACCAAACACCAGGCCCAAGTCTCTCTAACCAGAACTCTTATTCCTCTTTTAAAATCTACTATTTCTTACTGATAGTAGGCCTGACCCTCCAAGGTGTCTTATTACAATGAAAGAGAAAGACAAAAATAATTATACCATCTAGCGATGGATTCTACACAGGAAAACACAGCAGGGTAAGGAAAATGGTGGTGGATGGTAGTGAAAATGGGTCTTCCTGAAGAGGGGCTCTGCGCGGCAGATGTTTAAATGAAAATAAAGAAGTTACTTCCTTTGCCTATAGGAAAAGCAGCCCAGACACAGTGAACAGACAGACTGCAAAGCCTTGCTTTGCAAGATGAGGACGCCTCTGTTCTCTGAGTCGGTCTATAAGAAACCACCTACTCTGTGTGAGGCCACCCCAAGAATCCAGTGGAGAACTCATAGAGGAAGGAACCATGCTGTCAGCAGTGATAGGGTTATGTTCCTCTACAGAACTCTAACATGGCATATTCACATAAGCAATACTGTGAGAAGAGAATGACAGTCCATAACTAGTATCCCTCTGAGCAAATAGTCCTCAACTCCATCCAAACACGTTTCTGTGTCTCTTTTGTTTAACTTTAACTCTAGTCCCAAAGCCTCATCCCTCCCATACATTCCCCTACCATGCTTACTGAGAAGAAAAATCTATCAGAAAGAAAGATGATCAGTGCCTGACCACCATGGAGTGGTGATGGATGGTAGTGAAATTGGGTCTTCCTGAAGAGTTTAAGACAAAGGCCACTGTTCTCAAGAGTCCTCCACTAGGACAGGGAGGTAGAGAAGACAGAGTCAAGTTCAAAACTCCACATGCCATTCATTCTGTCCCTAATAAATGCTAACTTAGAATTTTAGATATTGGCGCATTTCTTTATGCTGAGTCAAGAGGCAAGTTATTAAGAAAAATACTATGAACCTTGGATTTTAGAACAATAAACAGCTCACATATATCTTAACCCACTGCCTCTGATAGATACTTAAGGGGAAAGAAATTAAATACTGAAGCGATATCCAAACCTGTAAACAACTGTTATAGACAATCGTGTTCCACTTTCAAGAAAGCAAGGTTGTGTCCGCCCAGAGGAAAGTGGTCACAGTCCTTGTCTAGTGCTCGCTTCTTAGGTTTCTCTTTCAGTTCCATTCTGACAACACTCTCGGGAATAGGATCAAAAGAGTAAGAAAGACAGTCTGTTTGCCTGTCCCACCTCACAGCTTACAGATTATCCCTATCTCCATTCCGCACTGGAAATGTTACCAGTCTTAGAGCAGAGAAGGAGATCTGACCTAAAAGCACGCTTCATAAATACACTTAGTGCATATGCTTAGCTCTTTTCATTTTTCTTCTACATTTTCCTGGACTGACTTGTGAAAATCAAGTGGGTTGGTATAAAGGCCTTCCCCTTGGACCTCAGATTTCAAGGGGGTGTAAAGACAGAAAAAAGAGGTTAAGTCGAGACCACTATTAACATCAGGGCATCTGGATTCTGATCCGTTATTCTCTCCATGCTTCTGTCTCCATCTCCAGTATCTGCCCTTTTGCTCCTGACTCTCCCATTGCCAACCATCTTAGATTGCTCACATAAGCAGTGTGGTGCAGTGGTAATGAGCACAGCCTATGGCATCAGGATGCCTAAGTTTGGATCCTAGCTCTGACAGTTCCTCATCACACTTTGACTAAGCTACTTTAGTCTCTGTAACATGGTTTCTCTGTCTTTCTGACCCCAATATAATAACATCTCCTTCACAGAGTTCGAGGGCTGTTAATACCTATGGGTTATTCTGAACAGTATCTGGCTCACCGTGAATGCTAGTGTTTATGCCATTTATTCCTGAATCATCTTCACATCTTACCATCTTGTAGTCTCGCTGTTACCCCACTGGATGCAGACCAGTCTCATGTGACACACAGGAAATTGCCAGGAAGAGGTTGGCAACCCCTCCCCAAACCCTAACTTTCCTTTCTGCCTTCTAACACCTTCTAGAGCTTCATAATATTATACATATTACACATTTTCTGTTTGACACACATAGTATGACTACTGCTCTCTTATCCAGACTCTTACCAAATTGAGTCTCCCATGTTAAAGAATCTACTAATCCATGACTTTCCTTCTAGTTGTACGTAATTCCAATCTGAATGAAGCCTCGCTGTCTGATCAAACATCCTCCATAAAACTGTCGTTATGTTACTCCACTCAAACATTGTCCAAGATTCCACATTTCCCACATATCTGAAATCCATTTAGCATCCAAGTTTCTCTGTGGCTGTGACCATTGTACCATCCAGGTACTTCTCTGTATACATGACTCCATATGTTCTACTGGCTTCCCTCTATGCCTCTGAAAGAGGCCTCTATTCCTCCTTCCCAGCTCGCTGTGTTTATTCCACCCCTTACTTTGGTCTCTCCCTATTCTAGTTTGTCTTCTATTGCTGGGATAAAACACCATGACTAAAAGCAACTTGTGGAGGAAAGGGCTTATTTTAGCTTTAAGTTGTAGTACATTATGAAGGGAAGTTAGAGGAAGAATTCAAGGCAGGAACTTGAAGGCCGGAACAGAAGCAGAGATCATAGAAGACCACTCATTACTGCCTTCCTCCTCCCCTCCCTCATGGCTTACTTGACCTGATTTCTTATATAATCCAGAGCCATCTACCCAGGGGTACTGCCCATAGTAGACTAGCTTCCTCCAACATTAATCATTAGTCTAGAAAATGCCCCCACAGACTTACAGACCACTCAGATAAAGACACTTTCTCTATTGAGGTCCCCTCTTTCTAGAATACCCAAGCTTGTGACAAGCTGACAAAAACAAAAACAAAAAAAAAAAAAACCACTCCTTCTCCACTCTAACCAATTGGAATTCTGCACAATGATGTATGGTTTCTACTATGAAAATGCTTTCCTGATTTTCATTCTCTACATTTCCTTGTCTTCTTGTGATAGTCTTAAAAGACAACATATAGCTTTCCTTAAGCTTCACAGTGAGACCTGGTCTCAAAACAAAACATAGTGCTAAAGCTTAACTTTCCTAACTCTAAGTTTGTATAGACTTGAACAGAACAGGGTAATTGTGTACAACTGCTGAAAACGAGTTAGAAAACTACTGTCTCCCACCCTGCAAGAACTCGGGACGACTGAGTGGAGATCTGAAGCTTCCTGCCAACAAGCCCAAGTGAGTCAACTTGCACATGGATCTTGCAGCCTGAGTCAAGCCTTCGTGTCTGTTCTTCGCCATCCTCATAACTGCAAGAAAACCCAAACCAGGACCATGTAGCTAAGCTAGTTCTGAACTCCAGTCCCACAGAGCAAGTAAGACACCAAATATCGCTGCTTTAGGCTACTTCATTGTGGATAAAATACCATATGGAAATAGATAACTACTGTAGAACTGTGCTCCAGTGATTCATGGCAACCTGTACACTTCTGTTACTGTCTTGTCCTCTAAGACTTGACTATGGCTGTATAGATGACATAGACTATGACTCCTTTGTGTCCTCTGCAAACACTGGCAAAATACTGTAAAGGAAGCAATAGAGGAAATTTCCCATCTAAAAGAATGAAGTTTTTCTTAGTTGGAAGTACCATAGTTAGTAGAGTACTTGCATGGTATACCGAAATCCCTTACGTTCAATCCTCAGCACCACATAAACCACAAGTAAGCCTGGTACTCAGGATGTAGAGGCAGAAAAACTGTAAATTCAAAGTTATCCTAGCACATGCCAGTGACTTTGTGACCAGCATGGGCCACGTGAGACACTGTATCAAGTAAACAGAATGGGGTTAAAGTCTCTTTTAAGGACCAGCAGTCTCAATTAACCTGGAGCCCCAAGATCTCTCAAACACTGGATCATCAACCAGGCAACATACACCAACTGATATGAGGCCCCCAACACATATACAGCAGATGACTGCCGCGTCTGCATTTAGTCAGAGGTGATGCACCTAACCCTCAAGAGACTGGAGGCCCCAGGGAGTTTAGAGGTCAGGTGGGGTAGGGGTGAGGATCGGGACATCCTTGTGGAGACAGGGTAGTGGGGAGGAGGTATGGGATGTGGAACAGTCGGAGGGTGGACAGGAGGGGAATAAAATCTGTAGTTTTAAATAACCAGGTGGTGTCTTCGGGCTATGTCATCATTGCCGGCCCCACACAGCACAGCCAGCAGCAAAGCGCTCAACAAGGGAGGCTGACAGAGTACAAGCCTGCATAACTGACACCAGATTGCTGCTCTTGTCGGTGTCACACCTCTCTGCCGCATTTCAGTCCTCAGTCCTCAATTGGTTCCGTACAGGCATTCTCAACTGTGCGAGAACTTGAGGAAGAGGTCAGGGGCCAGTTGGTGCTCTGAGATGTCTGACAAGCTGACAAGAATGACTACGTGAGAACACAAGTGGAGCATAGTAAACTTTCAGAGAGCATTTGCATTCATAACAATGACGAGCCGTCAGCATAACTGAAAGCACGCTTTGAAAAGGAACACTTAACACTGCAGTAAGGGAGGGCATCTGCCTGTATGATTGTGCGGCTGTCAACACCTTACTTTGAAGGCAGGAGATACTCATTAGATGAGAAAGCAAGAGTGCAGAGTTCCTATCGAGGGCGTTCGCAGAGCCCTTTCCAGCCCCTCCTTGTACCACTCACCTCCATCCTGAGTCGTTGGGAAATCATGCATAGTTCCACGCTCACAAAGGCCATTCGGTTTGACCCATCTGGATCCGCCAAGATAAAAGCGCGGCTGAACAGCCTGGTGAGGAGACCCTGTGCATTCTGGCCATTTTTGCCGTAGCCCATCTAAAAGGAGAGAAAGACACTGAACTTCTTCAGGAGCCAGGCACCATCCTATCAGAAGAGACTGCTCAGGGACTCAGATGAAAAATCGGCATGCCACTGTGACTCAGTGAAGGGGTGTGTGTGTGTGTGTGTGTGTGTGTGTGTGTGTGTGTGTGTGTGTGTCTGTGTGTGTGTGTGTCTGTGTGTGTGTCTGTGTGTGTGTGTGTCTGTGTGTGTGTCTGTGTGTGTGTCTGTGTGTGTGTCTGTGTGTGTCTGTGTGTGTCTGTGTGTGTGTCTGTGTGTGTGTGTGTGTCTGTGTGTGTGTCTGTGTATGTGTGTGAGTTGTGTTTCCAAAAATATAAAGAAACTAAAACCACGCTAGAACCTTTGATATTTGCACAGAAAAAGAGAAAAGAAAAGTACTGATCAGACTGGCACTCCTTCTCTGTGAGGAGAGAGCAGGAGGTTGCACCCTCAGGAGACAGATTCCTAAGTCTGTAATGGGATGATTTTCATTTAAGGTTTTATAAGGAAGGCACTGTGTTTCCTTCCTCCACTGTCACTCAGCCTTTTACCAGTTCACCATTCTCTAGCTAAGCCAAGTAAGATCATGCAATACAACCCTTCTCTCACCATATCCAAAACAAACAAACAAACAACCCTTATTAAAACTACACCCAGGTCTTCCAATGGCCACCTGAATTTTTTGTCTTCCCACTCTTGATCGTTCATTTAGGGTTCACAGTTCAGGCTTACTCTTCAGAACAAACAGTTGGGCATAACATCTTCTTTCTCTAATTCCCTAAGCAAGCCGTGAGGTAAGTGGGAATTTCCACCTAGCATGGTGGTTGTCAATAGGCTGCCTCTGGCCCATGGAAGCCCATGATGTTGCCCAACTAGATTTACAGATTTAACTATCTTTGCCTGTGCTGGCATCATCATACATGCCTTTAATGCCAACACTTGGGAGGCAACCACAGGCAGATCTGTGTGAGTTCAAGGCCAGCCTTTTCTACATTGTCAGTTCCATGCCAGCCAAGGTTTATATCACAGAACATTGCTTCAAAAATATATTAAAAAAATAAAAACAAAAACAAACAAGCAAAAAAAATCTATACTTGTCTGCACTTTACAAATAGGAGATTTACAGTATCAAACCTTCAGAGACTTTCTGGCTTTTCACCACAAATCTATAAAATAGGGAAGGTCAGAATATATGGATCTACCCACAAAATTGTTCGTAATTAAATTTTAAAAATTAGTTGTCCTTATAGGATAAGATTCTTAGTACTGAGCAACAACAATGTCAACCAAAAAGAAAAAAAGCAAGAGATAATGATTATATAATAATCAAGGGAAAAGGACACCAAATAAAACAAGTACTTGTTTTGTGTCTTCTTTAAGGAGCTGAGTCATTTACCTACCAAATTGATATCTGACACTTGTCCTGTGCAATCAGCTCGCCCAACACCAATGTAGTAGCCACTGAAGTTCTGAAATGAAGGGAAGTTTGGAGTTTGTGTAATTGGAGGGGACTGGGTGGTCGTGGAGCCCTGGGTGGTTGAAACCCAGTGATTTCCTGAATCTAAAAACAGAACAGGATATTTGAAAAGCAACATTTTATCTCACTTATTCCTTGATATCAGTTAGAAGATAGAGTTTCAAGTTCCTAAGGAAAACTTTTCATATTATCTCACTTTTTTGCTTTTGCTTGGTTTGAATTGGTTCATTTATTTCTTTTTATTATTATTCTTTAATCCATTTTTACAGTCCAGTCTTTATCCCCTCTCGGTTCTCCCCCTGTTATTTCTTAAGACAGAGTCTCATTATATAGTTCAAGCAGCCTTGAAACAAAAAGATCCCCCTGCCTTTGTTTCTATATGCTGGGGTCATAGGTGCATCCCACCCCTTCCAGTGTTATTGACTGGACTGTGTATAAGCTAGACAGTGAGAAATGGTAGCCTGTTTGAAATCATAAATCGAAGTACAGTCTTGCTCTTGCACTAGTGACATTTTAGAATAATAAGTGAGGTCTTTGCAAAAGTATTTTTCACCTTCAACTTCTCACCAACCTTTCTTTGGAACCTCATCCACCTCCCCTACCCTACTTTTCTGTCCTAGTCAAGTAAACCATGTACAAGGTACTACCACTCATCTCCTACATCGAGCCCCTAACTTGGACTTGTTGTCCCATTGTCTCCAGACTTCCTATGCTCTCTTCAGAGAACACTGTCTACCACTCCTTTCAGAGCTGGTCCATCTCTATCACTCCTACAGGGAGCCCAGTTCCTCATGGAAGATACCATCCAGCTGTGACTTCCCTGCTCTGGTCCTTAGCATGCTAAGGCCTGTTATTAAAGCGACTTCAATAACTAAACTTGGCGACATAATTCTACCTCAATTTCATTATTCTAATATGTGTGTGCTTTTATATACATACCAACTCTGTGTATCTATACACATATTTATTTATAACATATAAGAATATATGGAGAACAAGGGATGAAAAATGATATAGAAATTAAAAGGCAAGTGCCAGACACAAACTTCTTGGTTTGAAATCTAATTCTACCACTTATTAGCCAAGCACATCAGGTAATCTAAATCTCTCTGACTTCCTCATCTATAGTAAGAAGAGGTTAACGTATTTCCTAGTATAGTTTTGAGTGGTAACTTTGTGAATACACAGTAAAGAGTTGGAACAGTGCTACGATATAGCTTTGACTTTCTTTACAGCTGGACATTTTGCATATATGTTTGCTTATTTCTGTTTTGCTACCATTATACAGTAGCCAGGAGTAGTCAATGCATCAGATAACAGCGCCACAGGTCTTGTAAGTACTTAAAGAAGGAGATTGATATCTGATCTCTTCTGAGATTACAGAACTTTGGAACTGAAATTTTAGAGTTCAATAACTCCAACTGTAACCAGCCTGGCAGCAATGAAGATATTATTAAGAGTTTATTAATAATGAAGATATCATTAAGTTCTCCACCCCATGGCTATTAGCTACTAAAACAATGGGCCCTAAGACATTGGAATTTCCCCCAGAAATTCCATGCTCTAAACAAGAAATGGGTGGGAATGTGGTGCCAGCCAGGGCTGGACTGAGAGTTTATCTCCTAGAGGAGATTTCACGTAGTTCTGACCACTGATCAAAGCACCTTACAGGAAACACCAGAACTGAAACCAGGATGGTAAAAAGGATCCCATTTTGACCAGGCAGGATATGTGACCAAGCAGTTACACAAACCATTTGCCCTCTGTTTAAAACTAAACCTCATGTCAGGTGAACTTGGGGTGGGGGTGGGGAGATCACAGACCCTCTTTGTTCCTTTGTGCACTGTGGTTGTACTGAATATAAATCTTTCTGGTTTTCACTATGACTTTGGCCCATTAAGGATGAATAGCGGAACATAGCTTGATAGTGTTTCTAGGGCCCAGGCTCAGACCCTCACAATTCTAATATAACCTCCTCATGTTTATAAATAGGAACCCTGAAACCTGGACTTGAAGAAGTGATCTAACTAAGACTTCACAAAGAACATGTGATGAATCTGGTGCCCAGACAACCTCAAATCAGAACCAGGATTCCTGCAGCTGCATCTCACGGGGAGTAGGACCCACAGACATCTCTTGCATAGCATCAGATATTACAGGAAGGAAAGCATACTTTTGTGTTTTCTACATTGCTGCCAACATCATGGTACGTGTGCCAAATGTGATACAAACTAAGACCAAGCCTCATAGAGAGCTCGAGCTCTTTACAATCCTGGGATTATGACAGAACTAGAACCAACACTAGAACCTTAGGAACAGTTTGTGAAAGTTAGATGAGAAAATAATTCTATATTACACAACCCTCACCACATGCCCCACCCTACCCCCCCCCAGAAAAGCAATAGTACTGCTATGAAAATATACTGTGGCTTCTGATAATCTCCTGAGTTTCCATCTTATTCTCTAATTTTAGGAGCCATGCTGAATGAGCAACATTAAGTCCTAAGGATGATTTCATTTCTAGTAGTCCAAGAGTCTGCTTTGTTCGCCACTGCAATAGACAACCCTTACTCCTTTGTATTTACAGAGGATTCAGAGTATCAAGATATGGCAAGGAATACACTGCAAAAATGAAGAGGCCACAAATGGAGAAGTTTCCATCCTCTTTGCTACTTTACCTGAGGCACTCTCTCTCTCTCTCTCTATATATATATATATATATATATAAAATTTGGTCAAAGCATCCAACCCTCATCTATCTTCTCTATTCAGTTAACAGCCATGTATCTTTGCTCTGAAATAAAGGTTCCATCCATGGCCCAATGATAATAGTAGCTAGAAATGCACCCTAGGCCACATTCAGAAACTAAACTTGCCTCCAGTGTTGCAACAAGAAAATCAATATCTAAATGCCACAATTGCTATCTCTCCTCAGAAACTTGGGTAATTAAGATTAGATATGATATCATGATAAAGTGTACCTTATTTATAGAAATTGACTGACCCTTGTAAGAACTGGGTCTGAGAACCTGGCATTGTTGTTTTAGGGTGGTTTGGTTTCTACTTTGCTCCCAGAAGAGTAGGCCAACCAACAGGAAGGTAAAGAAAGGCTTAATGTTGAAAGGTGAACTTTCTAGACCTAAAAGAACCTTGAACTGTGAGTGCATCAACAGAAAAACTAAGTGGACGTGTGTAACTGTCTGTTATCTGGCTATTTGTGGGCAAAGGTAGCTGTGATAAAAGCTGCTATCATTGCAGAAAACACAAATAGTGCAGTTTAATACAGCCATCTCAGGCTGCCCACAGACAGCTAAAGCAGAAAGACACCATTGCTCATCTTGGTATAGCCCAACAATCTTGAAACATCCTATAGTCTGGGAGTGACATTCAGAAGAGCCCAAGACACTTGCCTTTGTGGTTTTCAATGGTCCCACTGGTGACGAACAAGAGGGTGAGAAGGGCCACTGTGATGACTGTCATCATTACCAGAAGAAAAATGAGGAACGCCTCCAAAGTGGAGAAGGTTCGCTTTGCCATTTCTCCTAAGACAAAGATGGAAGGAGAAACACAGGAGGAAAAAAATTACAGATTGACAGGCATGCACTTCAAGCTGCCCAAGACTAACTAACACGGCTCTTCCATTTCACTAGACTAAGGATGGCAAGCACAAAACACGCTTGCCTCTGGCTCCATATCCTAAGTCTTTAGAAAATAAGATCAATAAGTAAAGGTACTCTTTTTGAAAAGCCTAGATCTGGTTTCCAAATCTGTCTTAGCACAATGATCCTCTTGGCAACCATTCCTGTGATTTGACACCGGCACCTGAAGTAAAATCCACTGGCACTCCTTGGCTACACCATACTGCTTCAGTTACGGCAATGGTACGTATGGGTTTATACACAGGTCTGGGCTGAGAGTGCTTCCATAGGGTGACTGATATACAACACACTGCTTGTATGTTGCAGGGGGCTAGCTGGCTCAGAGTTGTACTCTTTGCTTATGGACTAAGTAGAATTATCTTGTCCAGGGGCCGGAAAGATGGCTTGGAGGTAAAGAGTATTGACTGTTCTTTCAGAAGACCCAAGATCATCAGCATCCAAGTGGAGGTCCACTACCATCTGTAACTCCAGTCCCAGGGGATCTGACACCTTATTCTGGTTCCTGTGGGCATTAGGCATGCAAGTGGTGCACACTCATGAACATAAAATAAAATAAACTATTTATTTATGTATTGATTGATTGATTGATTGACTGAGACAGGGTCTCTTTATGTAGACCAGGCTGGCCTTAAACTTACAGAGATATACTTGTCTCTGCCTCCTAAGCGTTAGGATTAGAGAAATTTACCACCATGCCCAGCTAAATTTATTTACAATAATAGTGATGATGGTGATGATGATGATGATGATAATGATGGTAACATTTTAATTTTTTCTTGTCCAAATGGAGGTCGAACCCACTGCATTGTGTTCAAACTCCATTGGCACCTTCACTAATTGCCTGGCACAGAAGAGGACATTGGGAGCTCAAGCCAGCAATTAGTGAAAACCTTTCTTTTAGTGATCAGAAAAATGTCACATATTTTCCAACTATGTTCTACAAAAGTACTTCTTTATTATTTTCTTTAAAATATTTTAGAATTTATCACCATTCAATATGACTTCAGGAGTTAAAAATCCAATACAACAGCGGTTCTCAACCTGTGGGTGGCAACCCCTTTGGGGATCGAATGAATGACCTTTTTACATGGGTTGCCTAAGATCATCAGAAAACACAAGATATTTACATTACAATTCATAAAAGTATCAAATTACAGTTATGAAGTACCATAAAATAATTTTATGATTGGGGGGTCACCACAACATGAGGAAGTGTATTAAAGGATTAGAACCTGTATTAAATTAATTAGAATCTATATTAAAGGTTGAGAACCACTGCTCTACAATATAACGAGAAGAATTATAACCTGGAGTTTTAAAACTAAATTCTGAAGCCTAGCTATAGAGTTGAAATCTCTAACCTTCTCCTTAAAGGGAACTCATAGGAAATTTTTAGGTATTAAACCTTAGATATGTAGTGATCATTTTAGTATCGGTTATAGAATTCCATAAAATGCTATGCTATGCTATCTGTATTACTTCCTTGGTCACATGAGATGTAATTATGTATTCAAATGACAGTCTTTATCATTACATTTCAAAACAGCAGAACTGGACACCACTCCCGGGTTCAATGTTAGAGGGTTATTATAAACCCAGGTGAGATTTTTCTGAGCAATTTTTCATTAAAAATTTTTGGGCTTGATTTATTTATTTTACTTGTATAAGTATTTTGCCCTCGTGTTTGTATGTGTAACACATGTATGCCTGGTTCTTAAGGAAGTCACAGGTCAAATTCTCCAGAATGGGAATTAAAAATGGCTGTGAGCCACCATGCAGGTGCTAGAAACTAAACCAAGAAGAAGAACTCTTCACAGCTGAGCCGTCTCCAGTTTCCTTAACCTGTGCTTTAGAAAATGCATGCAGGCTTATGGAATTGAAATCCCAGGGCTCGGCCTCAAAGTAAGTCCTTTCAGGCTAAGATGTTGTTCACCTACGAGTTTCAAACTGGCTAAAGATATTAGAGACACTCCATAAGGCCCAAACAAGGATTTGTTTTGATTTAACCCAGACGACAAAACTAACAATATCATCGTCAGACTCTCTGTTAGGGTAGAATTTACACTTCTAAAATCTGACAGTTGACATTTACTCAATTGGAGTACCCAAAATATGGCAGCAACAGCTATCCCTTGGGTGTGCCAGGAACTCTCTAGCTTCTAGTCCCTGCCCATGGGCCTAATCCACCTAAATCACTTCCTGGTTTCTGTAAGCATTGGATTTTGCAATATTTGAACTGGAGGTGAAAAAAATCAAAAATGGCAGAAATGTCTGAGTTGGGTAGACCTGGGAAGTGACAAAAGATGGGAACATGTTTTCTTCTTATTGGGATGCTCTCCTCCTCCTTATGGTGACTACCATCACCCTCAACACCAATGGTAGGGCGATCTCAGATCTAGGGTAAGTCTAATTAGGTCTATGTCTTAGTCCCAATTCCCTTCACCAGTTTCAAGAATGAGAAAACACATGTAAGCCGTTCCTCTGAACCTCTGATACTGAAGGACACTTACCTGTCACTAGCTGCTGTTTCCTGTAGTGGACTTTAAGCCCATTATACTTATTACTCGCTTAAAGCTTTTATTCCTAGGTGCTTCTTCTGAGCCAAGATGAGGAACAACTGGACATCTCAACCCTAGATCATCAGAATGAAGACTGTATATATAAATGTAATCATAGCTTGTTTATGAAACACAGAGATTGTGTATGTTGTCTGTGTGTGAGGTGTGTGTGTTGTGTATGTGTGCATGTTGGTTTTACAGTATCAACACTCTATACAAACCAATAACTCACTTGATCTAGCCTCTTACTTGGATTTGAATGGTCTACCTCATATGCTTCCCCACTCTATCTGCTGGAATAGTTTCTGATACATTACCATTCTTTTAAAACCACTTTATCTGACCTTACATTCCTTTTCAGGAAATCAGACTCTTGATTAGCACTGTTTATTCCTAGTTTTAATGAATATAACCTCAAATCAAACATGAAGGCAGATGCCTTTCACTGTAACTTAAATGACTCTAGATTTCATAATGGCTCACTCAATCAGTCAGACTCCAGCAAGCATAGCTATTTGGCATGTCTTTACAACACAAAGATCTACATTTCAAGGAGACAATGATGAAGCAAATAAACAATTTAACACAAGTGGGCTTCCAAAACTATAAAAGAGGTGAAACTCCCAGATTGTATCCAGGTCTTAGACGATAAGATGAGATATGGTTCCTTTTCCATCTTTTTTCATTAAAATAATAAAAAAAGTTATTCTTACCTGACTCTGTGAATCAAAGCAAGCATTCACCTCCCAGTCATGCAGAATCTTGTGCCTTGTACCTTGCAGGTTGCCCAGGCTGATTTCTCAATGTGTTTCCAAATCTACTGAGGAGAGATTCCATAGTCAAGTCCAGGAGCATTAAAGCTCTCATTAGCATACCTGCAGCCACAGCACAAGGATATGACTAAAGTACATTGATTAAAGAAAGCTTACATGCATTCTCCTGAGCCTGCCTGCTATTGGAGGTAGACACTGAAGAAGGCCTGTTAGACTGAAGGTCATTTCAATCTTAATGCAACTCTTCCAGTATGACAAGTTCTGTGGCAGACCTGCAAACCCAGATTATTAAGGAATATTCATCTGCTATATTTATTCAGCCTGTGATCTGGAAGATAATGAATGTTGTTGGACACGGGTGTGGGCTCTGGGAACCACCGAGTAATAGATATTCCTATTTCAGAATAAAGCTGTGATTTTAGTAAAATGTCAACAGTTCAAATTAAATAAGAATATGATTCATAAATAATATAACATTTAAAATTATATTGGAGGCAAGGTGCAGTCATCTTCATGGAGCTCTAGAGACCAGTCTGAGCTGTGTTGCAAGAGACTGCCTTAAAATAGTGAACATGATGACAGTATTATAGAACAATTTTGTTGAGAGGCTTCAACGACACTAAAAGCGTCACTGTCTAGTGAGTTGTCTCAAGTTTTCAATAGCACATGATACAGACCAAACAGACTTAAGAATGCACAGCAAAACAGTCAGAAGTCATTATCTGGTGATTAAGGATGGGTTTTTTTCTTTCATTTTTCCTTTCTTCCTTCCTTCCCCTCTCTCTCTCTCTCTCTCTCTCTCTCTCTCTCTCTCTCTCTCTCTCTCTCTCTCTCTCTCTCTCTCTTTCTTTCTTTCTTGTGTCTATCACTTCTGGGCCTTGAAAGGCCTGGTGCTGAGTGCATGTACTCTATGTTAACAGTCATAGCTTTTTATTCTTTAACCCTTATGATAATTAAAAATTGAATTAATTTAAGAAAACCCAAGTCTCAGGTGGCATCCGTACTGTCCTTTACATCACTTCTTGCTAAAGAAACCAAATATTCTTGGAGAGACAGTTGTTCTCTGGGACCAGGAACAGGAATCACATGTACCAAATCTATAATATTTTATTATATAAGAATTCAAGAAGGTCATCAAGATATTAGAAGTGTGTCAAAAGGACTAAAAGAAGTTCCTATTAATCAAAGATTGATAATTAGATAATTAGTTTTAAAAATAACTACACAATGGGGTGAAAGGAATGTCTAATTCTATAATCTCATAAAAGTGGTTAGCATTTTCATCTCAGGATTAACATAATAATTGTACTAATCAAGTCAGGGTAGCATTTCTGTTTCTTTGTCCTTATTCTCTTTGGAGCCTTCTGATCAGCCATACATAATAAATTATTGTAATTCATAGCTTTCCCTCACTGTGCTATAGATGCAGAAACTTATCAGTCCTATAAACCCCCATTTTTGAAAAGATCCTAAGGAACCAATTCTCCTTTCTAATAGCTGATAGCAAAAATTGAAAGGGGGTTGCGTTCAAAAATTGAGATCTACTCTGGTTTGGTTTTGTCTTTTCCTGTACAAATTGACCCTGGAAAAGTCAAATAATTGATGAAAGATTGTCTCTTGGTCTAAGGAATTAGGAGAGCATGAAAAAGGCTCAACAAAGAGATTTGTCAAGTCTCTGGGTGACATTCAAAACTTACTCTCAAGGATTTTCACCATTAAGTTAAACTTAAATCAGACGATCCTCTAAAACTGACTGCCTGTTTTATACAAACCACAAAAAGACAAGTGATTGCGTGCCGGGACCAATGAGCTGAGTCAGCAAGAAACCCCCAGGCTGCCTGAACCTGAAAGGCAGGCAGTGAGCTGGTTTGTATAAATGTAGAAGAGGAGAGAGGATGGAGGAAGTGCAGGAGCAGAAGGAATGCAAGGGACTGGGAGAGAGAAGAGCAAGAAAGCCTAGACCACAGCAAGGGGGGAAGGAAGGAGAAAGGAGAGAAAGAGCTGAGTGAGAGAACCCTAAGAGTCAGAGTACACTGGGTGCTGTAAGTCCCCAAGATGATGACATCATTTGGAACCTCACTGGGAGAAAGTGGATTTACATTCCCACCCAAAGTTCTGAGACCATCGGAGAAAACTGAATATTATCTAGACATTAGATAGGTTATTAAAAACTTCTTGTTAGCCCTTCCGCGACCTCTGTTCCCGCGGACTGCGCTGGAGAGACCGGTACCCAGGCTCTCCCCCCGATATAACATCACTTGGGACACGGCCTGTTGGGGCTTCCGTCTGTGCCCGAGGGCGGGTTGGCGCTGTAGTCGTCTGGGCGCCAGATCGGCGGGCCATCGTGACCACAGGGTGAGCGGCGCCACGGAGACTGCCCTCCGCCATCTTTGCTCCAGTGACCAGGTAGTTGGGACCGCCAGGCTCAGAGACAGACAGGCATAATATCGCTTCGGTTTCAGGCAGCTTGGGTGTAACCTGCTCCCAGGTGCTGGGCTGATCTGCAGTAACCAGCGCGCCAGTTCCTCGGTGGGACCTTCTGCCTGCTGGAGGGACCCCGCGCAGGGAGGGAGCCCGCCAGCTTCCCTTCCGCGACCTCTGTTCCCGCGGACTGCGCTGGAGAGACCGGTACCCAGGCTCTCCCCCCGATATAACATCACTTGGGACACGGCCTGTTGGGGCTTCCGTCTGTGCCCGAGGGCGGGTTGGCGCTGTAGTCGTCTGGGCGCCAGATCGGCGGGCCATCGTGACCACAGGGTGAGCGGCGCCACGGAGACTGCCCTCCGCCATCTTTGCTCCAGTGACCAGGTAGTTGGGACCGCCAGGCTCAGAGACAGACAGGCATAATATCGCTTCGGTTTCAGGCAGCTTGGGTGTAACCTGCTCCCAGGTGCTGGGCTGATCTGCAGTAACCAGCGCGCCAGTTCCGCGGTGGGACCTTCTGCCTGGTGGAGGGACCCTGCGCAGGGAGGGAGCCCGCCAGCTTCCCTTCCGCGACCTCTGTTCCCGCGGACTGCGCTGGAGAGACCGGTACCCAGGCTCTCCCCCCAATATAACATCACTTGGGACACGGCCTGTTGGGGCTTCCTTCTGTGCCCGAGGGCGGGTTGGCGCTGTGGTCGTCTGGGTGCCAGATCGGCGGGCCATCGTGACCACAGGGTGAGCAGCGCCACGGAGAGTGCCCTCCGCCATCTTTGCTCCAGTGACCAGGTAGTTGGGACCACCAGGCTCAGAGACAGACAGGCATAATATCGCTTCGGGTTCAGGCAGCTTGTGTGTAACCTGCTCCCAGGTGCTGGGCTGATCTGCAGTGACCAGCGCGCCAGATCTGCTGTGGGACTTCTGCCTGGCAGAGGGACGCCCCCTCCCCCCCCCAGGAGAGATCACACACCCCTGCACAGGGCAGGAGCCTGCCAGCCTCCCTTTGGCGACCTCTGCTCCAGGAATCCACTAGGCTGAGCCTTTAGATGTGCAAGGCCTCCCCAATATAAGATCACTTGGGGCAAAGCACATTAGGGCTCCAAAGTCACTCAGGAGCAGGCAGGCCCCAGAAATCGGTGCCAGGGGAATCCTGGTAATCCAGGGGGGGGCAGAAATAGCTTTGCAGGCTCACAGGAGGTCCAACCAACAGCCAGTGGCAGCAGGACCAACTAACACCAGAGGTATCCAGATGGCAAAAGGCAAACGTAGGAATGTTACTAACAGTAATCAAAGTAATGTAGGACCATCCGAACCCAACTCTCCAACAGCAGCAAGTCCTGGATACCCCACCACACCCGAAAGACAAGATCTGGATTTAAAATCACTTCTCATGATGCTATTAGAGGATCACAAGAAGGACACAAATAAATCTCATAAAGAGTTACAGGAGACCATGAATCAACGGTTAGAAGCCCTTACAAAGGAAACACAAAAATCGCTTAGAGAAATGCGGGAGAACATGGATCAAAAGATGGAGGCGCACAAGGAGACAACACAAAAATCGCTTAACGAGATGAATCAACGGGTAGATGCACTCACAAAGGAATCACAAAATTTGCATAAAGAAATGCAGAAGAATATGGGTCAACAGACGGATGCCCATAAGGAGGCAACACAAAAATTGCTTAAAGAAATGAATCAACGGTTAGATGCCCTTACAAAGGAAACACGAGAACTGCTTAAAGAAATGCAGGAGACGATGGATCAACAGATGGAATCCCATGAGGAGGAAACACAAAAATCGCTCAGAGAAATGCAGGAGAACGTGGGTCATCAGGAAGAAATCCTGAAAGAGGTAATGCAAAATTACCTTAAAGAAATACAGGAAAATACAAACAAACAAGTGAAGGATCTCAGCAAATCCATCCAGGAACTAAAAAAGGAAGTAGAAACAACTAAGAAATCACAAAGGGAGACAACTTTGGAGATAGAAAACCTTGGGAAGAAATCAGGAGTCATAGATGCAAACATCAACAATAGAATACAAGAGATGGAAGAAAGAATCTCAGGTGCTGAAGATTCCATAGAAAGCATCGACTCAACAGTCAAAGAAAATGCAAAATGCAAAAAACGTGTAACCCAAAACATCCAGGAAATCCAGGACACAATGAGAAGACCAAACCTAAGGATTATAGGTATAGATGAGAGTGAAGATTTGCAACTTAAAGGGCCAGTAAACATCTTCAACAAAATTATGGAGGAAAACTTCCCTAACTTAAAGAGAGAGATGCCGATGAACATACAAGAAGCCTACAGAACTCCAAACAGACTGGACCAGAACAGAAATACCTCCCGTCACATAATAATCAAAACACCGAATGTTCTAAACAAAGAAAGAATACTAAATGCAGTAAGAGAAAAGGGCCAAGTAACATACAAAGGAAGACCTATCCGAATCACATCAGACTTCTCACCAGAGACTATGAAAGCCAGAAGATCCTGGGCAGATCTCATGCAGACACTAAGACAGCACAAATGCCAGCCTAGACTACTATACCCAGCAAAACTCTCAATCACCATAGATGGAGAGACCAAGATATTCCATGATAAAACCAAATTTTCACAATATCTTTCCACAAATCCAGCCCTGCAACGGATAATAGGTGGAAACCTCCAATACAGGGAGAGAAACAACACCCTGGAAAAAATGAGATAATAACCTTCTTGAATCAAACCCAAAAGTAGATAACCACTCAAACATAAAGATAGCGTCAAGAATGGCAGATGGCAATAATCACTATGCCTTAATCTCTCTTAATATCAATGGTCTCAATTCCCCAATTAAAAGACATAGACTAGCAGACTGGATACGTAAACAGGACCCAGCTTTTTGCTGCATGCAGGAAACGCACCTCAGTGTCAAAGACAAACACTACCTCAGAGTAAAAGGCTGGAAAACAATTTTACAAGCAAATGGCCCCAAGAAACGAGGTGGAGTAGCCATCCTAATATCGGATAAAATTGATTTTCAACCCAAAGTCATCAAAAAAGACACAGAAGGACACTACATACTGATCAAGGGAAAAATCCACCATCAAGAACTCTCAATCCTGAATATCTATGCTCCAAATGCAAGGGCACCCTCATTCGTAAAAGAAACTTTACTAAAACTCAAAGCACACATCGCACCGCACACAATAATAGTGGGTGACTTCAACACCCCGCTCTCTGAAATGGATCGTTCAGGAAAGCAGAAACTAAACAGGGACACAGTGAATCTAATTGAAGCCTTGGACCAAATGGAACTAACTGATATATATAGAACATTTCATCCTAGAGCTAAAGAATACACCTTCTTCTCAGCTCCTCATGGTACCTTCTCCAAAATTGACCATATAATTGGTCACAAATCAGACCTCAACAGATACAAGAAGATAGAAATAATCCCATGCCTCCTATCAGATCACTATGGAATAAGGGTGGTCTTCAATGGCAACAAAAACAAAAGAAAACCCACGTACACATGGAGGCTGAACAATGCTCTACTCAATGATAACTTGGTCAAGGTGGAAATAAAGAAAGAAATCAAAGACTTTTTGAAAGTTAATGAAAATGAAGGCACAACATACCCTAACTTATGGGACACAATGAAAGCAGTGCTAAGAGGAAAATTCATAGCCCTGAGTGCCGCCAAAAAGAAACGGGAGACAGCATACACTAACAGCTTAATGGCACACCTGAAAGCCCTGGAACAAAAAGAAGCAAATACACCAAAGAGGAGTAGAAGGCAGGAAATCATCAAACTCAGGGCTGAAATCAATCAAGTAGAAACAAATAAAACCATACAAAGAATCAACAAAACGAGGAGTTGGTTCTTTGAGAAAATCAACAAGATAGATAAGCCCTTAGCCAGACTAACCAGAGGGCACAGAGATAGTATCCAAATTAATAAAATCAGAAACGAAAAGGGAGAGATAACAACAGAAACTGAGGAAATTCAAAAAATCATCAGATCCTACTACAAAAACCTGTATTCAACACAACTAGAAAATCTTGAGGAAATGGACAATTTCCTTGACAGATACCAAGTACCAAAATTAAATCAGGATCAAATAGACCATCTAAACCGTCCTATAACCCCTGAAGAAATAGAAGTTGTCATTGGAAGTCTTCCAACCAAAAAAAGCACAGGTCCAGATGGTTTTAGTGCAGAATTCTATCAGACCTTCAAAGAAGACCTAACACCAATTCTCTTCAAACTGTTCCACAAAATAGAAACAGAAGGAACACTACCCAACTCGTTCTATGAAGCCACAATTACACTAATACCAAAAGCACACAAAGATCCGACAAAGAAAGAGAATCTCAGGCCAATCTCTCTTATGAATATCGATGCAAAAATACTCAATAAAATTCTTGCCAACCGAATCCAAGAACACATCAAAACGATCATTCACCACGATCAAGTAGGCTTCATCCCAGGGATGCAGGGATGGTTCAATATAAGGAAATCCATCAATGTAATCCACTACATAAACAATCTCAAAGAAAAAAACCACATGGTCATCTCATTAGATGCTGAGAAAGCATTTGACAAAATTCAGCATCCTTTCATGCTAAAGGTCTTGGAAAGATCAGGAATTCAAGGCCCATATCTAAACATAGTAAAAGCAATTTACAGCAAACCAGTAGCCAGCATCAATCTAAACGGAGAGAAACTTGAAGCAATCCCACTAAAATCAGGGACTAGACAAGGCTGCCCTCTCTCTCCATATCTTTTCAATATAGTACTTGAAGTTCTAGCTAGAGCAATTAGACAAGAAAAAGAGGTCAAAGGGATACAAATTGGAAAGGAAGAAGTCAAACTATCACTATTTGCAGACGATATGATAGTATACATAAGCGACCCAAAGAACTCCACCAGAGAACTCCTACAGCTGATAAACGACTTCAGCAAAGTGGCCGGATATAAAATCAACTCAAGCAAGTCAGAAGCCTTCCTATACTCAAAGGATAAGCAGGCTGAGAAAGAAGTAAGAGAAATAATACCCTTTACGATAGCCACAAACCATATTAAGTATCTTGGCGTGACGCTAACCAAACAAGTGAAAGATCTGTATGACAAGAACTTCAAGTCTCTGAAGAAAGAAATTGAAGAAGACCTCGGAAGATGGAAAAATCTGCCATGCTCATGGATTGGCAGGATTAATATAGTAAAAATGAGCATCTTACCAAAAGTAATACACAGATTCAATGCAATCCCCATCAAAATCCCAACTCAATTCTTCATAGAGTTAGAAAGAGCAATTCAAAAATTCATCTGGAATAACAGAAAACCCAGAATAGCTAAAACTATTCTCAAGAGTAAAAGAACCTCTGGGGGAATCAGTATCCCGGACCTCAAGCTGTACTACAGAGCAATAGTGTTAAAAACTGCATGGTATTGGTACAGTAACAGACATGTAGATCAATGGAACAGAATTGAAGACCCAGAAATGAATCCACACTCCTATGGTCACTTGATCTTTGACAAAGGAGCTAAAACCATCCAGTGGAAAAAAGATAGCCTTTTCAACAAATGGTGCTGGCTCAGCTGGAGGTCAACATGCAGAAGAATGCAAATTGACCCATCCTTATCTCCTTGCACTAAGCTCAATTCTAAGTGGATCAAAGATCTCCACATAAAACCAGACACACTGAAACTAATAGAAGGGAAACTAGGGAAGAACCTTGAACATATGGGCACAGGGGAGAATTTCCTGAACAGAACTCCAATAGCTTATACTCTAAGATCAAGAATAGACAAATGGGACCTCATTAAATTACAAAGTTTTTGCAAGGCAAAAGACACCGTCAAAAAGACAAAGCGGCAACCAACTAACTGGGAAATGATCTTTACCAACCTTACATCCGACAGAGGGCTAATATCCAAGATATACAAAGAACTCAAGAAGTTAAACTCCAGAGAGGCAAGTAACCCTATTAAAAAATGGGGTACAGAGCTCCACAAAGAGTTCTCACCTGAAGAATATCTAATGGCTGAGAAGCACCTAAAGAGATGTTCATCATCCTTAGTCATTAGGGAAATGCAAATCAAAACAACCCTGAGATTCCATCTCACACCAGTCAGGATGGCTAAGATCAAAAACACAGGAGACAGCAGTTGTTGGCGAGGATGTGGAGAAAGAGGAACACTCCTCCACTGCTGGTGGAATTGCAGGCTGGTACAACCACTCTGGAAAGCAGTCTGGCGGCTCCTCAGAAAACTGGGCATGACACTTCCGGAGGATCCGGCTATACCACTCCTGGGCATATACCCAGAGACTTTACCTGCATGCAATAAGGACACATGCTCCACTATATTCATAGCAGCCTTATTTATAATAGCCAGAAGCTGGAAAGAACCCAGATGTCCCTCAACGGAGGAATGGATTCAGAAGATGTGGTATATTTACACAATGGAATACTACTCTGCAATTAAAAACAATGAATTCACGAAATTCCTAGGCAAATGGTCAGAACTTGAAAATATCATCCTTAGTGAGGTAACCCAATCACAAAAGATCACACATGGTATGAAGTCACTGATAAGGGGATATTGACCCAGAATCTCAGAATACCCTAGACACAATCAGCATATCAATAGATTTCTAAAAAGATGGAAGGAGAGACCCCTGGTCCTGGAAAGACTGGATGTAGGGGAACGCCAGGACAGAGTAATGAGAGGGGGTTGAACGGAGAAAAGAGGGAGGGAAGGGGGCTTATGGGACTTTCGGGGAGGGAGGAAACGGGAAAGGGGAAGTGATTTGGAATGTAAATTAAAAAAATAAAATAAAATTAAATTAAAAAAAAAAAAAAAAAAAAAAAAAAAAAAAAAAAAAAAAAAAAAAAAAAACTTCTTGTTAAAATGTTACTGTGCTAATGATATTGTGGTTATATTTTTAAAGAATTTGTTGCTGTTGTTATTGTTGTTGTTGTCTGTGGCTGAAATACATTCCGAAACAGAATCTTTTTTTTTTTTAAGATAATAGAAGAAGCCAAACAAAAACAGCATAATTCGGGTGGATGGGTGGGTGGGTGGGTGGGTGGGTGGGTGGGTGAATGAGTGGATGGGTGTCTGGACAGGACAAAGAGAGGAGACACAAGCTTTGTCTTTGATATGCTGCCAGTTGGCAGGAGGAAATAAATTCCAATTGCAGCTGCAGATGCTGGACCCCATCTGCCTCGCCTGCCAAAATGCTTTAGGACCTGCCTGTCAGGGTACTGACATTAGACTTAGAATCAGGATGAAGCTACTGGAGAGACACAGGGCCCGAGGCATGCCTCGCCCTGCTTTGTCCCACACTAACACAGATCCTCCTCGAGAAGCTTCCTGGCTGTTCCCTCATTCCACAGCTCTGGCCCTCATCTCTAAAGGTTAAGCTGGGTTCTATAGCTCAGCCTCCGCTCTCCATCTTTACCCTATGCAGTGATTCCAAAAGTTACCTCAGCCTGAGACATTCCTCACTTTCTAAGCTCCCTGGAGGTGTGTCTCTGCCATAGTCAACTAAGATCCTGTCTAAGCTCAGCCTCATTAAAACAAGCACTGGGCCTTCCACACTTTGAAAAATATCAACATTCTAAGCAGTAAATGTTGTACAGGTCAAACGGTCTCTGTGCACATTTTGTGCAAGTTGTATGTATGGGTGTGTTCAGTGTAGGTATGTCTGTGTGTGTTGGGAGATGGGTGTGTGTGTGTGTGTGTGTGTGTGCGCGCATCTGTGTGCATATGTAAGTGTGCAAGCGGAGGCAGAGATCAACCTGAGTTATTGATCTGATAACCTATGTTATTCCTCAGAGATCATCCATTTTGTGGTTTTGAGACATGGCTTCTTACTGAGTTGAGGCTTGAGGCTCACTTATCAGGCTAACTTGGCTGCCTAGCAAGTGCCAGGGAACTGCCTGTCTCAGCACCCCTAACAGTGGGATTACAAGTACACAGCACTGTGCCTCAATTTTTAAGTAGGTGTTGGGACTCCATTTAGGTCCTTATGCTTATGTAACATGCATTTTACCAACTGAGCTACCTTACCCCACACACTCTAGGATGATCTTTAAAATGTAAAGTCATCAGTAGTTTGACACAATGGATTTTCATAAAAGAAATTAGTTTTAAATACACAGAGCAGATGGACTGACATTGTGGTACATTGCCAACTTGAAGATATTGCACAGGAATGGGGGAGGGATTGCTTTGAACCTCAAAACATTGAAAGTTAACCGTAGATTCACCTCTTCTTTTGTCTTAGTTTAGCCTTGGTCTAGAAGAGAAATCCCTTCTACTGCAATTGGGAATTCAGATGTCTCCTTTAAGGCTATACACTATACTCATCTTACAGTGAATCTGGGGCCACAGCTAGCGACATTCTACCATGCAATGGAAAACTCCAGTCTCTGAGCAAAGACCTAGTAGTGACCACCACAGTGCCAGGGAGCAGAAGGCACAGAACATTGAAGAACACATTACTCATCACCCTAGAAAGTTCACCAAGCCCCTGTACACCTCAAAAAAATACCAGTAGGTGTTAAGCAGCCTTTAACTTTGCCCAAAGAATGAAAAAAACTACCAGTGTTGTTGGAGAGTTTTTCTCCCCAACTGACTTCAGTCTTGCCCTGGAAGCAAAGGAAAAACAAGTGGAGACTTTGAGGGCTTGGGAAAGGCTGGACCTTAGGCCTGAAGGTTACTATTGGTTTCTTTCATCACTCTGAGATTTATTTTTCCTTTTTAAAAAACAACCTAACAAGAAAATGTCTTGTTAAAACATCATGGAGATACTATATTTTTAAAAAAAGCTCTTTGCTAATTTTATAACCAGATGTCAGTTGTTACATTATATAAATGTCTAAGAGGGGTAGATTTTGTGCATTCAAACCCCTATAGCATAGTTTTTTCTTAGCCCGTGTCTCATGCCAAGTTCCAAAGATCTCCCTATCAAGCTTTGATAAGCTGCCCAGTGAGAAGAGATAAAATTGGAATTGTAAAACCTCACCATTTCTGCACTTGTGATTAGCACTGGGGATCTGTATAACCTTCTCCAGAGTGTTTGAAAATTATTGTCTGATGATTTATCCCTTTCCAAAACAACAGATAAGAATTTATTTCATTTTGTCAGTGACAAATGTGGTGTGTTTGCCATACAAGATTATAAAGGCAGATTGGAAGAAAACAGGCAACAGCTGCATTTGTCATCATTTCAGAGACAGGGTAACAATATCTTTTCATATGACTCTTGGCCACCATATAAATCTCAGAAACTTGGCGTCTCCTGCTTAGACTGTGGGCTTATGGGAAAAGTACAAAGGTATCTTTTGATAAAGCTAGTGATAGGAAAAGTCAAAAAAAAAAAAGAAAAGAAAAACAAAACCCAAAAGGCCAGACTTAAGCAACATTTTTTCTAAGAGACAACAACTAAAGGAGAGGTTGAATGGAGGTTGATGGAAGGTATTTGGTCTCCCATGAGCTGAGCAGAAGAAGGTCTAAGGATGAGATTCAGCTGGTGAGAACCACTCACTTCCCCGCTTAGAGCATACCCATCTACATCCATGCACAGAGTTCCCCATTAGATTCACCAAGAAGCAAAAGGAAATGGGAGCTTCATGGTGTCTGTATTTGCTACCTTCATGATACTGTGGCAAGAGGCAGCTAGAGAGATTTGATTTGGCTCCAGGGATGAGGGTACAGTATCTTGTTGAGGAAGTCATGGTGGGAGGTACAACTGAAATCGGAGCAGGAGCGGGGGAGGGGGGATCCCAGTACTCATTTGGCCTGTTCCTTTTTCTCCTTTGTTTAGTCTGAACTCTAGTCCATGGCATAATACTGCCTACTCAGGGTGGGTCTTCCCTCCTGAGTTAATCTTCTTTAGAAAGTTCCTTGCAGACATGCCCAAAGATATCCTCATTAATGTTCTAGGAATTTCTTCATCTAATCACAGTTAGTCATCACAGTTCCTATTTGGGAGCCACATACCACTTCTTATATCCTCTCTTGCTGTGACTATTCCTTTACATTGCAAGGAGAACTCCTATAAGATCCTTGAACCATGAAGGAAAATATTCTTACTTGTACATACTTCCTAGAAAGAACTTGCCTCAGAAGAACTTATCACTGCAAATCTGTCATGGATTTGGGTAGAGATAAGGGCAAGATAACGTTTAAATTTACCAAGTCCCTTGAAAGTAGAGTCTATCTGACACTTGTCTGCCACTGAGCTCTGGAGGATACCATGCAGAAAGAGCTACAGTGAGCAAGTGAGCTCCCTAGAGATGGCCCACCATCTTGCTTGGCTGTGATGGCTGCACTCTGGTGAGGCATGACCCCAGAGATGTTGCTCCAATATTACTTCTTGCTACTGATGTGCTTTCTCATGTTAGTCATTGCCATAGTCCTCATTTATTTGGCTCAGTGATTATTTCCTGGGTAATAGCCCACCACACTGGGCAAATTCCCTGCAGATCAACATGAAGATAAACATTCATGAATTAATGCTGTTTATATGAATTAACAACTTTATAGAATTCCTGATTTGGGTGAAATCATTTTAGGAAGAAAGCTTAAGGAGATGGCTTTAGTTGTTTTGCCTGAAAGATGTAATAAAATTAGAATCAAGAATAGAATGTGCCAGCTGCCTGTCCTTTCTGCTGGGGCAGACCCTTGGCTGCTCTGCTCCAGTGAAGACACCATCTCCTGATCCATCCTAGAGAACCCACTGCACTCAGAGCAGTTGGTAAGAACCCTCTCCCACCTCTGGAGTCCCAGAGCTGCTGCTGGGGACCGGGCAGGACTTGGCACCCATCAACCACCAAAATCCCCGCCCTCCCAAATACTACTCCCCTTCCATTCCTTCCACCCCTTCCACCAGAGGTCCCTCCGCAGGAGTTCGGAGAGGCTTGAGAACTGCTCAGAGGAACCCATCTGGAACCCTCAGGCAGGAACCTTCCAGTTTCTGTCTCCAGCTGGGGACCATCCTCTGCCACAGTGCACCATATCCAGGTGGCACAGGGAGATAGATAACTAACCTCCCAGGAGTGTGGAGAGGCCTGAGAATGCACAGCTGATCCTGGGCCACAGAGCTACATACACAAATACCATCACAAGAGAGCTAGTCTCCCAGGAATGCCTACATACCTATTACCAACAGAAACCAAGGCAACATGGCACCATCTGAACCCAGTTCTCCCACAACAGCAAGTTCTGGATACCCCAACACACTGGAAAAGCAAGATCTGGATTTAAAATAAAATCTCATGATGCTGATAGAGGACTTCAAGAAGGACATAAATAACTCCCTTAAAGAAATACAGGAGAACATGGGTTAAATGGTAGAAACCCTTAAAGAGGAAACACAAAAATCCCTTAAAAAAAATACAGGAGAACATGGGTCAGCAGGTAGAAGCCCTTAAAGAGGAAACACAAAAGTCACTTAAAGAATTACAGGAAAACACAAATAAGTGAAGGAACTGAACAAAACCATCCAGGATCTAAAAATGGAACTAGAAACAATAAGGAAATCACAAAGGGACACAACTCTGGAGATAGAAAGCCTTGGAAAGAAATCAGGAGTCAAAGAGTCAAGACAACAGAATACAAGAGACAGAAGAAAGAATCTCAGGTGCTGAAGATACCATAGAAAACATTGACTCAACAGTCAAAGAAAATGCAAAATGCAAAAAGCTTGTAACTCAAAACATTCAGGAAATCCAGGACAAAATGAGAAGACCAAACCTAAGGATTATAGGTATAGAAGAGAGTGAAGATTTCCAACTTAAAGGGCCAGTAAATATCTTCAGCAAAATTATAGAAGAAAACTTCCCTAAGCTAAAGAAGGAGATGCCCATGAACATACAAGAAGCCTACAGAACTCTAAAAAAACTGGACCAGAAAAGAAATTCCTCCTGTCACATAATAATCAAAACACCAAATGCACTAAACAAAGAAAGAATATTAAAAGCAGTAAGGGAAAAAGGTCAAGTAATATATAAAGGCAGACCTATCAGAATTACACCAGACTTCTCACCAGAAACTATGAAAGCTAGATCTTGGGCAGATGTCATATAGACCCTAAGAGAACATAAATGTCAGCCCAGGCTACTATACCCAGCAAAACTCTCTATTACCATAGACGGAGAAAACAAGACATTTCATGACAAAACCAAATTTACACAATATATTTCCACAAACCCAGCTCTACAAAGGATAGTGGGTGGAAAATACCAACATAAGGAGGGAAACTACACCCTAGAGAAAGCAATAAAGTAATCTTCTTTCAACAAACCCAAAAGAAGATAGCCACAAACATAATTCCACCTTTAACAACAAAAATAACAGGAAATAACAATCACTTTTCCTTATTATCTCTTAACATCAATGGACTCAATTCCCCAATAAAAAGACATAGACTAACAGACTTGATATGTAAACAGGACCCAACATTTTTCTGCATACAAGAAACCCATCTCAGTGACAAAGATAGTCACTATCTTAGAGTCAAAGGTTGGAAAAATATTGTCCAAGCAAATGGTCCCAAGAAACAAGCTGGGGTGGCCACTCTTATATGTATAAAATTGACTTTCAACCAAAAGTTGTCAAAAAAGATAAGGAAGGACACTTCATACTGGTCAAAGGAAAAATCTACCACAATGAACTCTCAATTCTGAACATATATGCTCCAAATGCAAGGGCACCCGCATTCATAAAATAAACTTTACTAAAGCTCAAAGCACACATTACAGGAATATTGAAATAATTCCATGCACCCTATCAGATTACCACAGTCTAAGGCTGGTCTTAAGTTCCAACAAAAACAACAGAAAACACACATACAAATGGAAGGTGAACAATACTCTACTCAATGATAACTTGGTCAAGGAAAATAATAAAGAAATTAAAGACTTTTTAGAATTTAATGAAAATGAAGACACATCATACCAAAACTTATGGGACACAATGAAGTCAGTGCTCAGAGGAAAACTCATAACTCTATGTGCCTCCAAAAAGAAAATGTAGAGAGCTTACACTAGCAGTTTGACAGCACACCTGAAAGCTCTAGAACAAAAAGAAGCAAATACACCCAAGAGGAGTAGATGGCAGGAAATAATCAAACTCAGGACCAAAATCAACCAAATAGAAACAAAAAGAACTATACAAAGAATCAACAAAACCAGGAGATGGTTCTTTGAGAACATCAACAAGATAGGTAAACCCTTAGCCAGACTAACCAGAGAACAGAGAGGCACAACCCAAATTAATAAAATCAGAAATGAAAAGGGAGACATAACAACAGAAACTGAGGAAATTCAAAAAGTCATCAGATCCTACTACAAAAGCTTATATTCAACAAAATTGGAAAATCTAGATGAAATGTACAATTGTCTAGACACATACCAGGTGCCAATGTTAAAACAGGATCAGATAAACCATCTAAATAGTCCCATAAGCCCTAAAGAAATAGAACAGTCTCCCAACCAAAAAAAGCCCAGGACCAGATGGGTTTAGTAGGGAATTCTATCAGATCTTCAAAGAAAACCTAATACCGATACTCTTCAAACTATTCCACAAAATAGAAACACAAGGAACACTACCCAATTCATTCTATGAAGCCTCAATAACGCTTATACCTAAACTAAACAAAGACCAAACAAGAAAAGAGAACTCAAGACCAATTTCTCTTATGAACATTGATGCAAAAATACTCAATAAAATTCTTGCCAATCGAATCCAAGAATACATCAAAACAATAATTCACCACGATAAAGTAGGCTTCATCCCAGGGATGCAGGGATGGTTCAATATATAGATATCCATCAATGTAATCCACTACATAAACAAACTCAAAGAAAAAAGGCACGTGATCTTTTCATTAGATGCTGAAAAAGCATCTGACAAAATTCAGCATACCTTCATGTTAAAAGTCTTGGAGAGATCAGGAATTCAAGGCCCATACTAAAACATAGTAAAAGCAATATACAGCAAACCAGTAACCAACATCAAACTAAATGGAGAAAAGCAATCCCACTAAAATCGGGGACCAGACAAGGCTGCCCACTCTCTTCCTATCTATTCAATATAGTACTTGAAGTTCTATCTAGAGCAATTAGACAACAAAAGGGGGTCAAAGGTATATAAACTGGAAAGGAAGAAGTCAAAATATCACTATTTGCAGAAGATATGATCGTATACTTAAGAGACCCCAAAAATTCCACCAGAGAACTCCTAAAGCATAAAAACAACTTCAGCAAAGTGACTGGATATAAAATTAACTCAAACAAATCAGTAGCCTTCCTCTACTCAAAGGAAAAACAAGCTGAGAAAGAAATTAGGGAAATGACACCCTTTACAATAGTCACAAAAAGTATTACATACCTTGGTGAGACTCTAACCAAGCAAGTGAAAGATCTGAATGACAAGAACTTCAAGTCTCCGAAGAAAGAAATTGAAGAGGATCTCAGATGATGGAAAGATCTCCCATGCTCATGGATTGGCAGAATTAATATAGTAAAAATGGCCATCTTGCCAAAAGCAATCTACAGATTCAATACAATACCCATCAAAATTCCAAATCAATTCTTCATAGAGCTAGAAAGAGCAATTCTCAAATTCATTTGGAATAACAAAAAACTCAGGATAGCGAAAACTATTCACCACAACAAAAGAACTTCTGGGGGAATCACCATCCCTGATCTCAAGCTCTACTACAGAGCAATAGTGATAAAAACTGTATGGTACTGGTACACAGACAGGCAGGAAGATCAATGGAATAGAATTGAAGCCCCAGAATTGAATCCACACACTTATGGTCATTTGATATTTGACAAAGGAGCTAAAAACATCCAGTGGAAAAAAGACAGCATTCTTAACAAATAATGCGGGATCAACTGGAGGTCATCATGTAGAAAACTGCAAATCGACCCATTCTTTTCTCCTTGTACAAATCTCAAGTCCAAGTGGATCAAGGACCTCCACATAAAACCAGATACACTGAAGCTTATAGAGGAGAAAGCAGGGAAGATCCTTGAACACATGGGCACAGTGGAAAATTTCCTGAACAGAACACCAATAGCTTATGCTCTAAGAACAAAAATAGACAAATGGGACCTCATAAAACTGTAAAGCTTCTGTAAGGCAAAGGACACTGTCAATAGGACAAAACGGCAACCAACAGAGTGGGAAAAGATCTTTACCAATCCTACACCTGCTAGAGGGCTAATATCCAATGTATACAAAGAACTCAAGAAGTTAGACTCTGGGGAGTCAAATAACCCTATTAAAAATGGAGTACAGAGCTAAGCAGAGAATTCTCAAGTGAGGAAACTCGAATGGCTGTGAAGCACCTAAAGAAATGTTCAACATCCTTAGTTATCAGGGAAATGCAAATCAAAACAACCCTGAGATTCCACCTCACACCAGTCAGAAAGGTTAAAATCAAAAACTCAGGGGACAGCAGATGCTAGAGAGGATGTGGAGAAAGAAGAACACTCCTCCATTGCTGGTGGGATTGCAAGCTGGTACAACCACTCTGGAAATCAGTTTGGCGGTTCCTCAGAAAATTAGACATGAGGACCCAGCTATACCACTCCTGGGCATATACCCAGAAGATGCTCCTACATGTAATAAGGACACATGCTCCACTATGTTCATAGCTTCCTTATTCATAATAGCCAGAAGCTGGAAAGAACCCAAATGTCCTTCAACAGAGGAATAGATACAGAAAATGTGGTATGTTTACACAATGGAGTACTACTCAGCTTTTAAAAACAATGAATTCGTGAAATTCTTAGGCAAATGGATGGAACTAGAAAGTGTCATCCTGAGTGAGGTAACCCAATTACAAAAGAACACACATGGTATGTACTCACTGATAAGTGGATAGTAGCCCAAAAGCTCAGAAAAAAACAAGATACAATTCACAGAACACATGAAACTCAAGTAGAAGGAAGACCAAAGTGTGGGTGCTTTGGCTTTTCTGAGAAAGGAACAAAATACTCACAGGAGCAATTATGAAGACAAAGTATGGAGCAGAGACTGAAGGAAAGTCCATCCAGAGACTTCCCTACCTGGAGATTCATCCTATAAACAGTCACCAAACCCCGTCACTATTGTGGATGCCAAGAAATGCTTGCCGAACGGAGCCTGTTATGACTGTCTCCTGAGGGACCCTGCCAGAGCCTTACAGATACAGAAGCAGATGCTAGCAGCCAAGCATTGGACTGAGCGCCAGGTCCCCAATGGAGGAGTTGGAGGAAGGACTGGAGTAGCTGAAGGGGTTTGCAGCCTCATGGGAAGAAGGACTCGGCCAACCAGATCCCCCTGGGTTCCCAGGGACTAAACCATCAACCAAGGGGTACACATGGTTCCAACCGCAATTGTGGTGGAGGAATGCCTTCTCGGGCATCTGTGGTAGGAGAGGTCCTTAGTCCTATAAAGGCTCCGTAGATGCCCCAGCGTGGGGAAACCGAGGGGGAGTAGGTGGGAGTGGGTTGGGCAGAAGGGCATCTTCTTGAAGGCAGGGGGAGGGAGGATGGGTTGGGGGTTTTCTGGGAGGGGGATACCGGGATAGGGTATAACGTTTGAAATGTAAATGAAGAATATATTCAGTAAAAAAAAATAGAGCGTGCCCCCTCCTCATAGAATAGTAAGTAAAGGCTGCATAATAAGGAATACGGTGAGCTTTCATAATTGCACTAGAAGAGAAATAGGCTTGGGACAGGTTTGTGATCAAGGAAAAACATTCATTCTAGGTCAAGTACAAGGATGAAGCCACAGGTGTGTTCTATGATAAAGCCAGGCCATGTGAAACTGGTTCTTTGAACTTATAATGAGCTTATAGAATGAAACACTACTTTGAACTTACTATCGACATCCTTCTGTAACTCCCCTTTTGTGTAATATTTTATCTATGAGATTTTTTTTTCTTACATAGAGAACTTTTTGTCTTAAAAGGTATAAAAAGCTAAAAGCAAAACTAAAGGTTGGTGCAGCCCTTTCTGTTTCACCCACTGTGCATGTATCTGTGTATACGTGTCTGAATATCTCTCTCTCTCTCTCTCTCTCTCTCTCTCTCTCTCTCTCTCTCTCTCTCTCTCTCTCAGAGTTAATACCCCTGAGCCAAAGAGAAAAAAGCCCAAGTAACTAGCTTCTCCTTTTAATCCCCTGCTGTCATTGGCAGGAGTTAATTGCCATAAGCCATTGGCTTTGGCCCCAGAATAGCAAGAGAGCATTAAATTGCCAAAAGTCACCAGCTTTTGGCCCCAACAGCCAACACCATACACTTCTACTTTCTGCAGTTACCTGGATGTCAGAGCGGCCCAGCAAAGCTCCTTTGCTAACCAGAAAGAGAGGTGGACCTTGAATCTGGAGTAGTAGTAGAATTTAGATTGAATTTCTTGCCTAATTTGGATTCCATAAAAGTTTAGGAGCCATAAATCAGTCAGTCTATGAGTGTAATTTAGAGCAGGAAATCTAGACAGGATTCAGGAGTCTGAGGAAGCCAAAGGCAGGATCCATCTCAGGCGTCAGGTGTTGGAGCCAAAATAGGTCCAGGGAAGGTCCAAACTAAGGTTTATGAAGCACAAATCTGAGTCATTGAGGTTCACTCCCAAGTCTCCACCACATAACGTACATAACTCTGCTCTGTGGGTTAGTAGATTAGAGATTTGCATGGGTTGGGCTGGCTTACTGGAATGAGACAGACAATAATTAAAACAATAACAGCCCACTGAGACCTTATATGTAGACACTTACAAAACTAATACAAGAAGAGTCACCTTTTAAAAAAAAAATCACTCTAAAATAAACTTAGTGAACTCCTAATACATGCTGGGCAGTGATCCAAAAATGTTATACAAATTGCCTCATTCAGTGGTCCCAAAAACTCTATGAGGAGAGTATTAGTCAATATATTATTTAAATTAAAAACCAACCAAACAAGCAGACAAAGAACAACAACAAAAACTAGCACAGACAAAGTAAACAGCTGAAGATCATATAGCCAAACTAGATTCTGAGGACAAGATTATCTGTCTTTGGTCCTGTGAGCTCTCAATTTCACTATGAAACATGAATACATGCCTTTTGCTATTGATAGACATGAGAATCCCAAAGTAATAATGAGCAAATGCATACAATGTAATCCAAGCCCCAAAACTATGATAAGGTGAAATCAAGGTTGAGAGAGGGGCTAGAGAGAGGTTTCAGTGATTAAGATTGCTGGCTGTTCTTCCAGAGAACCGAAATACAATTCTCAGCACCCCCCATGACAGCTCACATCTGTCTGTAACTCCAGTTCCAGGGCATCCGACACCCTCATACAAACATACATTCAGGCAAAACACTAATGTGCATAAGAAATAAAAATAAATAAAATTTAAAATGGAAAAGAAGAAATCAAACATTTGGACTCTGGGGCTCTAAGAAGGGAATCAAAGGACATCTCACTTAGCCAAGAGGCAAACAGAAGTTACCTGCCTGCTTCCCTGTGACCACTGTGAAAACTTGCTGAACTCGTTTATATCTGGTTCTTCAGTTCTTCATGAGTATATAGCAAAGTTACGATTTCCCCTCTGGTAGTTACAAGCCAATGGGCTGTGGGTGTCAGAGCGTGAGTCACTTCTAGAGTCAATGACACTGAGGCGTTTGAGGGGAGGTATGAGCTCCACCTGTTCTCTCTTTCTACACCACTGTAAACCGCCTTTCATATTAGATGCCAGGTCTCAGATGGAAGAGACAAACCTCAAACACTCACCAGACTAGGTATACACTTTTCATAGTATGAAATAAACATTTATATGTTAAACCCTAAGGTTTAGGGGCATGCATCTGCTACTAGAGTAAACCCTCTTTCTATCCAAATGCAACACTGTCAGCTGATGACAACAATTTCTCCGCTTAGCTCAATTACATGTTTGTAAACATCAATCCATTCACCAAACACCTCATATCTGATGGTTATTTCTTCATTTCAAAGGCTATCAAAATATCTCTAACACAATGTCAAATTTTAGGAAATCTCAAGTTTAAGACATAGTTAAGAATAGGAAGATAAAAGACCTGTAGCTCACAGAAATCCATTAGGAAAAAAAAAAGTCATGATTTTTATCACCTAAGAAAGGCTCTGGGAGGACTGGAGAGATGGCTCAGCTGTTAAGAGCACTGACTGCTCTTCCAAAGGTCCTGAGTTCAAATCCTAGCAGCCACATGGTGGCTCACAACCATCCATAATGAGATCTGATGCCCTCTTCTGGGGTGCTAAAGAAAGCTACAGTGTAATAACATATAATAAATAAATAAATCTTTAAAAAAAAAAAAAAGAAAGGCTCTGGGACTTATTTGGACTATGTGACTTTTCATTCACTTATGTCTAGCCATGTATTTTTATAATCATAGGCAATTATATAATTTTATAACATCCATTAAATAATTTTATAATCATAAAATAAATAATATAATTTTATAATCATAGACAATTACTTCAATCAGTATTTAGGGAAGTAGGTCTCAATGGTGAAAGATACAGCTGAAAGAGACTCAGAATGACTCACCCTGGAACTAGCGGTTGGAGCCACAAATCATGGTTTGCTTTGGTTTGGTTCTGTTTTTCAAGACAGTATTTCTCTGTGCAGCCCTGGAACCCACTCTGTAGACAAAACTGACCTCAAACTCAGAGATATACCTGCCTCTGTCTCCTGAGTGCTGGGATTAAAGGTGTGTGCTAATTCATGTCATTTTTTAAGAACCTCTAAGATACACACATTGCCCTGACCCTGACCTCCATCCCACTTTTTGGCTTTAAAACAAAGAAGTAGGCATTTTAAAACTAATTAAAATACAAAGAGGAAGACAGAGGCAGAGATAGCTATACTAATACATTTCAATATGATCAAAATGTTTGTTAGGGAGAAATTTGGAGAGCGGCTTTTTTCTTTCTCTCTTTCTTTCTTTTTCATTCATTTCATCATATTAAATTTTTTTCTATAATTATCACATTCTACTTTTGTGATACAAAAGTAAACTTTTCAGGGATGAATTCTGGCATTTCTCAAGGACACTGATAAAATGAACTCTACTTATGCATAAGGCCTCCTAAAGCTTCACAGTTCTTTCACAACCAACTTATTGCTGATAAGATCAGCTCCTGTTTCTCTCCTCAGAATCCTTAAGAGTGGACTCATCTCAGATAACATAAAGATTGAGCTCCTTAGAAAAGGGTCAAGTGTGTGGGGCTTTGGGAAGTAAATTGAGTCAGAGCTAAAGAATCAAAGTTCTACATGCTTAATTCACTTCGATAATCAAAGAACAGGTTTAGTTATCAGGGTGAGCTAAACCCTTAGATGCACCACAGTGATTAAAATTCTTCGGAATTGGATAATCATGCTGGTGTTTACATACGGGATTTAATAAGTCCAATTTGTCAGTAACTGTTACCAAGTTGCTGAGCCTGTTGGTCTTGCAAGTGAGTACAATGAGCTGAAGATGTGATCTGAAATCAGAGTATTTCCCATTCCCATGTATCAGTTGAAAGGTTGATCAATTCAAATTTCTACCTACTGGCTACTAGGTCAGAGCAGACGCCAGAGTTAACAATGGGCAGGGTGACATTCCTGCTAAGTGCCGACCAGCCAGGTCAAATTTCTCCTTAGAGACCCAGGATTGGCTGTAGTAGAGGGTAGGCTTCATGAAAGACTCAACCATTGAGATATAAGCTTTATAAATAGAGGGGATAGTGAAACCCCCAAAATTTCAAACCATACCATCTCATCTCATGATGCTAAAAAATTATTTCAATTCTTCATAAGGGAGACAGCAGCAGTTTTACAAAGAGTGCTGAGAACACCATTAAAGGAGAAAATATCAGAAAACTGGCATAACGTCCCTGACTAGCCTGCCAGCACTCCTGGGTAAGGATGCCTTCAGCCAGACACACTTTCTCCCATCACGAAACTAACTTAACTTGATTTTAAGAATCTTGCTTCACTTTAGTCCGATAAAGAGCTGAATTATCATAGAAAATCCTTAGAATGGAGAAAGAAAAAACAACCAGTTTGTAGGGGATGGGGCGGGGATCATTAGTGATGCTTGGGGAGGCCAGAGCTGCCTACATAAACTGAAGGCAGAAGTAGATAAGCAGACATGTTTATCAGCCGCTCTTCTGAGTTGCTGAATGGGTGAGGGAGACAGTAGACTCGGTCTGCAAGAGAACAACACGAAATGACAACATGCATTGAGGGTACCAGGGGAAGGACTGGCTGTTAGAGCTAGAAAGTGTCACCCTGTGCAAAGGAACAGTCAGCACTCCTCAGTGCATGATGAATCTCAAACCCCATACTCTTAAGGAAATATAAGTAGCACTGCAGTCAACATCCAACTTCTTGACTTTTAAGTGCAGCAAAGAGTTGGGAGAGAAAAATAAACAAAGGAAGTGCATCGCTCCTCAAGTCAGTTCAACGGGGGAAAAAAGTGAACACACAGTCTACAAGTGGCCACTTCTGCATTCCTCCCTTCCTTCAACAACATTTTCTGAGAATCTATGGAATATGCAATAAAGAGGGTCCTGATAGCTGGGAGGTGTTGGCACACTTCTTTAATGCCAAAACTTAAAAGGCAGAAGCAGGCAGATCTCTGAGTTTAAGGCTAACCTGGTCTATAGAGTGAGGTCCAGGACAGCCAGGGCTACACAGAGAAACCTTATCTTCAGAAACAAACAAAACAAGGGTCCTGCCTTCATACCTCTCACAGGCTCAACTGGGATATGGTTCGGTGACAAAGTCTATGTCTAGCATGCGCTAGCCGTGATTTCATCCTCAACACTGTAAACATCAGGTTCTTTTTTTAAATAATAATAAATGAAAAGAATTAAATCTAGTGTGAAACAGAGATGATATTCAGGTAACTCTAATCCTGAACTATCAGTACCTCTGAGATATATGAGGTAAGCCTATAAAAAAGAGTACCAGAAAGGGCTTTGCCAAAGAGAGATGTCTAAATTGAAACCCAGTCTATCAATATGTGTGACTGCTTAACAAACTGCCCCATCATTTACTTGCTAAAAGTAATGATTTCCTGAGCTCACAATTCTGGGCCAGCTGAGCCACTGTCATCTGGGACTTAGCTGTCACATCCACAGAGATGCTAGGTTGAATGGGGGTTAGATGGAAATCACTCATCTTAAGAAGTCTTCATCCTCAAGAAGAAGGAAGACCAAAGTGCGGATGCTTCAGTATTTCTTAGAAGAGGAAACAAAATACTCACAGGAGGAATTATGGAGACAAAGTGTGGAGCAGAGACTGAAGGAAAGGCCATTCAGAGACTGCCCTACCTGGGGATCCATTCCATTTACAGTTACCAAACCCAGAAGCTATTGCGGATGCCAAGAAGTGCTTGCTGACAGGAGCCTGGTATAGCTGTCTCCTGAGAGTCTCTACCAGAGCCTGACAAGTACAAAGGTGGATGGATGCTTGCAGTCAACCATGAGACTAAGCATGGGGTCCCTGATGAAGGAGTTGGAGAAGGGACTAAAGGAGCTGAGGGGGTTTGCAGCCCCATAGGGGGGTAGCAACAGTGTCAACCAGCCAGACCGCCCCCCCTACCCTGGAAACTCCTGGGAACTGAACCACCAACCAAAGAATACACATTGAGGGACCCAGGGCTCTGCTGCATATGTGGCAGAGGATGGCCTTGTTGGACATCATTGGAAGGAGAGGCCCTTGGGCCTGAGGGAGTTCGATGCCCCAGTGTAGGGGAATGCCAGGGTGGGAAGGCGGGAGTGTGTGGGTGAATGGGGGAGCACCCTCATAGTCATGTGGAAGTGCGTAGGGATACAGGGTTTCCAGAGAGGAGACCTAGAAAGGGGATAACATTTGAATTGTAAATAAAGAAAATATCAAAAAAAAAGGAGAAAAGCAGAAGAAGGGCTTCATGAGATAGATCTGAGTTTTTGTAGTTGTTGTTTGTTTTGTTTTGTTTTGTTTTTCAGCAGCCTGGCAGATGTTCGCACTGATGGCATCTGGGCAAGCTTCAAAGAATGGGTGGAAACTGGCAAGCCTTTTCAGTGTTGAGGCTTAGAATTGGTCCAGAGTAACTTTTTCTGCAGCCTGTTGGCCAAAGCCAGTTTAGGGCCAGCTCAGACTCAAGGGGAAGAGCAATGCTCCCCACATCCAGACGGAGGTGACATGGTAGAAGGTGTAGTTTCTGGGTAAGGCCAAGAACTGTAGCCATTTTGGTAATGTTCTTTAACTAACAGAGGATGTGGTTTATGGAAAGTGCTGAAGGTAACTGAGAGAGAGAAAATGGAGTTCTGGGGAATACAAATTGTGTACTGTGAGAGAACAAAGAAGTCAAAGGGGTCTCAAGGGAGGACACAAAAGTGTGATCAGAGGACAGTCGTGAGAGACCCACTGCATATGCAGCCCAGGGAGAATTAAAGAGCATCTCCCTGCAGAAAAACAGCCACACAGTAGATATCATGCTTGGTTAAACATAATATTAGGCTAGAGAGATGGCTCAGCCCATGAAGGCTAAGCTCACAACCAAAATATAATATTATCTAGGCTCATATCTAGTTTGAAAACTCTCGGAGAAGGCGTCGTGAAAGAAGTAGAATTCAAACTGGACTTTGAAGAACAAAAATGACTCTGCCAGGAAGACACTTAAGGCATCAGACAATGTGCAGGAATCAAAACAGAACAAAATCCCCTGAAGCACAACAAACTCTGTACTGCTGTGATTTGTCTAAGCTAAGAACTAGAGTCCTCAATCTCTTTCCATGTGTAAAAGACTATGTTCATATCTAACACTGTCACACTCATACCCCAGGTGACCGCCAGACTTAAGACAGGGTGCAGAATTAGATATGGGTGCCAGCTTTGTGACTGTACTTCCACCTACTCTTCCCCACTGGCCCTTTGTGATACTGCATCTAAGACTGATGCCCCTCCTGCTAGGGAAACGGGTAGGCTAACTGTGAATCTCCTTCTCCTCCTCCTCCTCCTCCTCTCCATCTTCATTTCCTGACTTTCATCCCCAGTTGTGTGACAGACCACCATATGTGGCCTCCCCTCCACCCTGCCTCCACCTCCTCCAGTGTCTCAGACAGATCTTCCCCCTCCAAACTTCCCACAACCCATTGCTTTATCCCAATTCCAGCATGCATTCCCTAGGAAACCACAGGCCACTTTGGCCATGGAAACAAGTAGCCTAACTTCAGGTCTTCTCCACATCTTCATCTCCTCTAAAGCCAACTCTCCAGTCTCTCCACCATTTCTGGGGCAGATCACAGAGCTATCTGCTATGGCCTCCCCCCCCCTCTGCCCCCATCTCCAATGGATCATGTAGATCTGCTTTGCCAACCTTCCATTCTACTCATCCCATTACCTCAACATTCATTCCCTGAGAACCCACCAGGCAAGCCTGCCAGGGAGGCTAGTGTGCCAACCCAGTGAAGCTGAAAAATCAAGCTTCAGATCTTCCTCCCTCCTTCATATCCAATCCCCCAGTGTGACCCCCTCCACCAGCTCTATAGCAGTCTACCCATTGGGATTCTTCTTATTCTCTGACCTCATTTACAGTAGACTAAGTAAACCCTGGTGGAGCAACCTGCTTTCCTCCCTTCTGTGGATCTCGTCAGGCCCTCCTCAGCCTATCCCCATTCCTAAGTGCCAGCTCCCAATACCCAGGAAAACATTTTACCCAGAACCCCCAGTGGCCACACCTAGCAGGATCCCAGAAGAATTCCCTACCAGGCAACACAAAGCCCCTACACCTTCCTAGGAAGCAAAACCAATGAACAAAACATGCACTCAACAAAAACATGACCAGGTATTGGCATCTAGAATTGCAATCATCCCCAATAAAGATCCTAGAATCCAGAATAAAACACAATCAGTAATAATCAGGATGATATGTTTCCTCAAGACCCCAGTAACACTATCACAGTAGGTCCTGAGCATTGCAACATGGCTGAAATTGTAAAATTTCTGTTCGTAAAATAGCTTTTTTTTGAACATGATAAAGATCCTTAAAGAGAAAATTAATAAATCCCTAAAAGAAATCAATGAAAACACAAACCAACAGTGCTAAGAAATGAAAAAAATAGTTTAAGACCTGAAAGTGGAAATAGATTCCATGAGGAAAACACAAAGTGAGGTAAAGTGGAAATGAGAAATTTAGGAACCCCAACAGGAAACTCAGCAGCAAGCTTCATCAACATTCTTACCTTGTAGTCACAAGAGATGGAAGAAGCCACAAGAAGCTCAGACATTGAAGTCATAATAGAAGAAATAGAAACTTTAGTCAAAGAAAATGTTAGCTCTAAAACACTCCTGGTACAAAACATCCCCGAAATCTGGGACACTATGAAAAGTATCCTAGATACTTTTCTGTTGGACAGTAAAACCATGCCAAGAAGTTTTGTAAGGTAGAGCAGGTGGACCTGGGGACTTAGTGGGCACACACCTGAGGCTTAGGTGACTCCCATCTCCCTGCCAGACTCCTGCCTTGGAACATATGCCATGCTCCTCACATAAAAGAAACGTGTCCTATGATCACATAGGCTCAAGATAGAGTTCTCCATGCTAATGAGGTACCTAGAGGCCTGGTGGGCTTAGTCAATAAGCTTCCCTTCCCAGACATTCCTCCCTGCAAAAGGTATTTAATCTCAGGTCTACCCTGAGAAGTGGGTATGGTAGGTTATGCATCCATTTTCCACCATAAACAATCAATAAACTGTTTAGAGCCATGGACTGTCTCTTTCATCAAGATCCGCTGTGGGGAACCATGGAGAAGGCATTGGACTACAGAACCACAGCTTAATTCTCCCATAAAAGGCCTCTCTGCACTCCCAGTCACAGCTGCCACCAAGCCTGCCTCTGCCAAGTTAAGGATAATCACCAATGGGGAAAGCCAGAGCTCCCCTTTCCTTCTGGTCCTGGGCTAGACGCTGTCCCCAGCCTGTGGACCCCCAACTCCATTCTTGACTCCAAGTGGTGCCTGAATGTCCAAGACTCTGAGAACCCCACAGCCCGGGCCTCATCTCAGGCCCAGGGGCCCCCAACCAGCTCCTACTTTCCCACATCTTACTGTGCTTTCCTACCCCCCAGAGTGGTGTCTCAGCACTTCCCTACAGCTCCACATCCGCCCCAGCAGTGGAGTGGGATAGGTACAAACTCTAGTCTTCTGCCTCCTCAAGAGGCTGTGCCCAGCAGAGGAGCTGACATGGACCCACACAAATCTAAGAGTAATAGGAATAGAGGAAGGAGAAGAAATTCAGCTCAAAGTCACTGAAAATATTCTCAACTAAATCATAGCAGAAAATGCACCTAACCTAAAGAAGGAGATGCCTATCAAAATACAAGAAACATACAGATCAAATAGATCGGACCAGAACAGAAATTCCCCTCAGTATAAAATAAACAAAATACTAAATATACTGAACAAATAAAGACTATTAAAAACTGCAAGAGATAAAAAACCAAATAACATATAAAGGCAGACTGAGACTTCTCAGTCAAGATTCTAAAAGCCAGAAGGACCTGGGTAGATAGATGTTCTACAGACACAAAGAGACCATAGATCCCAGCCCATACCACTGTTCTCAGCAAAACTTTCAATCACAATAGATGGAGAAAATAAGACATTCCATGATAAAACCAAATTTAAGCATATTTATCTACAAGTCCATTTCTACAGATGGTGCTGGAAGGAAAATTCTGACCTAAAGAGGTTGACTACATCCAAGTAAACACAAGGAATAATAGCCCCAGATCAGTAAATCAAAACAGGAAAACATTCACACACACACACACACACACACACACACACACCTCACCACCACAACCACCACCAACAAAACAGCAGGAATAAACAAACTCTGGGTGGTGAAGGACACCTTTAATCCCAGTTTTTAAGAGATGGAGCTCTGAGTTTGAGGTCAGCCTGATCTTCACAAAGTTCCAGGGACAGCCAGGGCTGTACAGAAAAATCCTGTCTCAAAAACCAAAACTAAAACAAAATGAAACAAACACTTCTCATAGATATCTCTCAACACCAGTCATCTGAATTCCCCAGTCAAAGATGCGGACTAACAGAATAGAGGCGAAAACAGGAATGACCCTTATGCATCCAAAAACCACAATTTAACATCACAGATAGATATCACCACAGGGTAAAAGGATGGAAAAAGATGTCCCAAGAAAATAGACCTAAAAAGCAAGCTGGTCTAGCCATTTCAATATCTGACAAGATAGAATTAAAACCAAAATTATTCAGAAGAGATAGGGAAGGACACTACATTCTTATCAAAGGGAAAAAAAAGTCTATCAAGAAGACATTGCAATTCTTAAGATCTATATACCAAAAATGGAAGTGTGAATTCGTAAAAGAAATACTACCACAGTTTAAATCACATATTGACCTTTGTACACTGATAGTGCGAGATTTCAGTACCCCACTGCTGCCAATAGATGAATCATCCAGACAAAATCCAGAGAAATGCTGGAGCTAACTATATAACTAATGTTATAAACCAAATGGACCTAACATATACTTACAAAATATTTTACCTAAACACACAAGAATATACCTTCATCTTAACATCTCAAGGAACTTTAGCTAAAAATGATCATATATTCAGACACAAAGCAAGTCTCAACAGATACTAAAAAATTGAAATAACACTGCATTCTATCTGACTGGATATCAACAACAACAGAAACAGCAGAAAGTTTACAGACTTTTTTTATTATTATATTCAACATAATATATATTTTTATACCAATCATAAAAATGATGGACATGTTATTAAATGAACATAAAAAGATAAAATCTATTTGTTTGTTTCTTTGTTTTGTTTTTAGTAGAGCTTAAAATCTTGGCTCTTACTGTGGTCCAAACCCAAAATAAGAACAGGTTTTAGACACTGGAGTTCATTGTGATAAGGCTGTACTTCAATGTCCCTCATATCACCAAAGGATTTTACCTCCGTAGTAGCTAAGCTAAGAGTTGACAGTTCTGCTGCGCCAAGGAATGAATTGTAGGCACAATTATTTGGATACAGATTTCCTGCTATGGTCAAAGCTATTTGACTTGAGTGATTGTCATCATTCTCAGCCCACAGGGAACAGGTTACATTCATTTAAGAAATGGTGTGTGTATTAAGATGGTCTATCCATGAAGTCATTCATCAACTGTTTCAGTGAACAATGGTTCTGCTTGGAGGGTAGCGTAGACATTAGGTGAAGGTAATTCTGGTTCATTGGCTATGATGATTTTGAAAAGCATTCATCTCAGAAAAAGAGTAACTTATAAGGTCATCTTCAAAATTGATACAATAATTATAAATATCAAACAAAACATCCAGTCTCACTCTTTGTTGTTCTCTTACAAGCCACCTCCCAAATTAATTGTCTGTATTTCTTTTGGCTTTATAAACAATTTTGAAATATGTAAGCTGTTCTGAAAACCATAGTCCAGTGTAAAAACATCAAATAAACAATCCTACTAATAGAGGGGCTGAGATTGGAGAAGCATGATTTCAAGACCTTTATGTGGTACACAGCAAGACGCTGTCATGTACAAACAAGCAGAAAGCGTATATGGATTGTACAGTATTGGACATTTTTCTCCAATTAACAAATTAGAGAGACCACTGGGTGAGAGCCAACAAATTTCTAATTCCTCATATTTTTGAATTTCAATCAATTAGTTGTAATATTAATTTTCATATTAAGAGATATTAAGGAAAAGTGATTGTTACTTCCTATTATTTTTGTTGTTAGAGGTAGAATTGTTTGTGTGGGTTTGTTGAAAGACTACTTTCTTGCTTTTTCTAGGGTGTAGTTTCCCTCCTTGTGTTGGTGTTTTCCATCTATTATCCTTTGTAGGGCTGGATTTATGGAAAGATATTGTGTAAATTTGGTTTTGTCATGGAATATCTTGGTTTCTCCATCTATGGTGATTGAGTATTGCTGGGTATAGTAGCCTGGGATGGCATTTGTGTTCTCTTAGGGTCTGTATGTTAAGGCACCTAGGAGTGGAGCTTCCTCTGGGTATTGTGGGACTGGCTGCTGAGTTTGCACCCAAGGTCTGCTCAGGGCACCGGCCAAGACCCAAAGGCAAGTTTACAGACTTATTAAAACTGAACAACTTACTACTCAACAAAAAGTGAGTCTGCTGGGGCTGAGGAATTGCCTCACAAATCACAGGAACAATGATCTCAGTCAGACAGGACTAGTTTGTTGAGAATGTGCCCCAAGACTGGTTGACCAGGGCCATGGTACAGATTGAGGAACTGAACCATGACCCAAGTTAAGATCCTATAGGAGTTTTAAGCCTCAGATCCACAAACATCTGTGCCAAGTTATTTCACAAGCCAGGATTTAGGTATAGGGGATTTTCATAGGAACATGTCTTTGTTGTACATTTATCCTTGAATGAATGAAACATTTTCATTGGTTGGGGTATGCAACTGTGGCAGGGGACTTGCCTTGTCTAACATTCATGTTCTAATTCATCTATCAGAATGGGACTTTTCTAACAATCATGTCTTAACTTACCAACCAGAATATCAGTTACCCACGTACATGTTTCTTTCTGCTAGGTAGGATGTCATTCCCAGGGAGATCTTTGGAATTTATTACTTGACTATTACTCAAAATGGAAGTCTTATTTCAAATAGTTTCATATATTGGTGCAAATGTCTCTCTTATGTTGGGGTCCATTCCATGGGCAGCTTATACCATGAAAGCTTATACACAGGCACAGGGAATGCTTTTAAGTGGTTGGTTTGGGTCCAAGCTTATTGTGGGCAACTATGCAAAACAGTTCTACTGACTTTTAATGTGACTGGTTTCCAAGGGCACAGAACATAAGAGAATATATAATCAATCTAGGCATTAGAAAGTTTCCTAGAAACAGCAGAAACATATGAGAAAGATTCCTTATAATGACAGGCTAGTCAGGTAACTGTTACCTAGGCCTTAACATTTTACCTAGGCCATAACATTCTATCTAGGCCTTGATATTTTACCTAAGTCCAAACAGGTCAAGACAAAATTAAGAAAGAAAATCAAAGACTTTCTAGAACTGAATAATAATAAAAATACAACATACTGAAACTTACAGGACACTGTGCAGGTGGTTCTTAGAGGCAAGTTCATGGCATTAAGTGTGTACAAGAGATCTCACACAAGTAACTTAACAGCATACCTGAAAGTTCTAGAGCAAAAAGGAAAAAAATCATGTCCAAAAAGAGAAGACAGCAAGAAATAATCAAACTCAAGGCTGAAATTAGAAAAATAGAAACAAAAAATCAATACAAAGAATCTATAAAATGAAGAGTTGGTTCTTTGAGAAAATTAGTAAGAGTGACAAACCCTTAGCAAATTAACTAAGAGGTAGAGAAAGAATATCCAACAAAATCAGAAATATATAAACAGAACATAACAACAGACACCATGGAAATCCAGAGAATCATAAAGACATACTTTAAAAACCTGTATTCCACAAAATTGGAAATTCCTTCATTCAAGGATAAATATACAAAAAATAGGAAAATCTAAAAAAAAAATGGATAATTTTCTCACTAGATATTATTTACGAAGGGTAAAACAAGGTTAGATAAGCAATTTAAATAGACCTACAATCTTTAAGGAAATAGAAGAAAGCATTAGAAGTTTCACAATCAATAAAAACCCAGGGTCAGATGATTTTAGCACAGAATTCTACCAGAGTTTCAAAGAAGTTAATGCCAATACTCCTCAAACTATTCCACAAAAAAGAAACAGAAGGAACATTGCCCAATGCTTTTATGAGGCCACAGTTACCCTGATACCCAAACTACATAAAGATTCAACAAAGAAAGAGAATTGCAAACTTATTTCCCTTATAAATATGGATTAAAAACTTTTCAATAGAATACTTGGAAACTGAATCCAAGAACACATCTAAAAGATCATCCATGATGATCAAGTAGCCTTCATCCCAGAGATGTAGGTATGGTCCAACACTCTTAAATAGATAAATGCAATCCACCATATAAACACACTGAAAGACAGAACCACACAGTCACCTCAACAGTTACAGGAAAGGCCTTTGACAAAATCCAAAACTCCCTCATGGTAAAAGTCATGGAGAGATTAGGGAGTATTTGGCTAACACAAAACAAATTCAACAGTATTTTGTCTCATTTTGTTTGGGGCATTTTTGTTGTTGTTGCTGTTGTTTGATTGGTCTTTTGCTTATATATGACAAGGTAAAGGAGAGAATATGGGGAGGAACAACTAACATAAATGAAAAGCCATATAGAAGCCTAATGTGACAGACACATCCTAAATATATACATATAGAAAAAGGAAATTAAATGGGATTACCATATAAAGGTGGAGACAAATCCAACTAGTAATTTCATGCCAACAACTAAAACCTCTATTGCCAGGAATGAGTTGCATTGTGATGAGTCACTGGCCAAAGAGATCTCATAGACAACCCCCAAATATCACACACCATTGTCAAAGTTATTGACTAGTCTCCATAACGTTATGGTACAACCCTATTGGTGAAGATACAACTTACTTATGTCACCAATATAGAGTTGGTGCTCAACTAGAAGCTTCACCTCTACTGACTAGTGTTCATGGCACTGTAAAGTACTTTGCATGATCCTAGAGGAAAAAGTTATCAGCTACAAATCCTGTAATCTACACCAAAGATCTGCTTGCAAGATATAATAGTAAAATAGTTGTAGAAATGTTATGGGATTAAACAATCATGTTTTTATTGGATTTAAAGCCCATTCCATGAAATACAACCTATGCCCAACACTGCCAAAGTCACCAAAACCTGAGACTAGATAGGTCATGTTTCTTAGGGGGAAAACTAATACAATTATTCTGCTAAAGGAACAAAGCAATAAAATTACTCCTAATGGCATATTGCTATACATGTAGATTGGAGCAATCATCTAACCCTCACCGAAGAGGTTTTCTTGCTATGGATGGGAGTTAACACAAACAATGGGTATCAAGTAATAGCCCTCAGTTTGAAGCACTCAGCCCTGAATGGGGTGTCTTTATTAAACTCCTCTCCTCAAGGCTCAGGGGTCTATGCAGAAGAGGAGGTAGAAGGGTTGTAAGAGACAGAGTGGTAGTCACTCTAAGAAAACAGTGTCTTCCAAATATAATAGAACTGGTACACATATGAACTTAGACAGCATACACAAGAGCCGCATAGTTTCAAGCCAGACAAGAATCACCGCACTGAGAAGGGAACCGGACATAGAGTCCTACCTCTAACTAAGAAGCTATTTGCAATTGAAACCTGCTCAGAAAGGGAAAATCTATTTTCTCCAATGGAGCATCTCAGGGGAATTGACCACCTTCTAGGTCAGGCCTCATGTCCAGGAGTAGTGGGCCAATAAAAAACAGACTCCATGGGATGTGTGTGTGTGTGTGTGTGTGTGTGTGTGTGTGTGTGTGTGTGTGTGCTTGTTTTATTTTGAAACTGTTCTTGAGGAATAGTTTCTGGGTGACTTAGGTGGTACACAGTTCATTTTTATTTTGCTTTGTCTTGATGAGTTTCTTGTTTTTAGGGCCTTTTTATTTCATTTTTGTTATATTTTAGGTTTTTTTTTTGAGAAAGGGAATGAACATAAAGTTGTGTGGGCAGGAAGGTAGGGAGAGAGAAGGTATGAGAGAGGTATGAGAGAAGGTGGGGGAGGGAGAGAATGTGATCAAAATATATTTTATGAAAAAAAAATAAAGCAAAAAAATTCATTAGTTAATAAGAAGATTATGCAAGCATGGACAAGAAATGCATGTTAAATGGACTCAACCGAAAATACAACTGTTTCAGTCACGTTGAGTGCTACTGATTCTTTCCTGACTTTAATACTGTCAATAGCTGGTTCTCCGACTTTCTGAGAAGAAATTTCCCCTTGGTTTAGTATATCTGGACTAGATAAGAAACATTAAAGGTCTACACTCTACACAAGAAAAATACATGACATAAAGGAAATTCCTTGTCTCAACCTAGCCACAAAGCCATTATGCTGTAATTACCAGTCACACCCAGTCTCCATGGACTTTGACAACTGGTCTTCCACAATACAACTTAACAGGAAACTGATGCAAGATATTTCCTACCCATTCACATTGAGGCAGTGAGAGGCCAGTGATTGGAGGGGAGAGAGGAGGAGGAGGAGAAGATAAGAGAAGGAGGGGCCTGGGAGAGAGAGGGAGCATGGGAGCTGCATGAGGGAGTAGAGGAGGAGACTCATAGATCCAGATGGCGTCAGATGTGTTTCTGGTGTGTTAAGAGGTTAGAAATATTGGGATAAAACTTTATCATTGTAAATTGGCATTATGTAATTGGGAGTTTCATATACATAAATATATTTGGTTAACTACTCAAGTTTAAGAGTCATGCTTTGCTGGATACCTAGAAGGAGTGGGTGCTGGGGCAGGAGAGAGACCCGCCTGGACTTGGAGCAGAGGCCTGGCTGGGTAGTACTCTATTTTAATCATTTCCCACTACAGGAAACCAAAATAATGTGTGTATAATGGAGGTGGAATCCTGGCTGGATTGAGTGTGCACAGCATTCTCTCTCCTTTACAGCTACACTTCCACCTCGACCTGACAAACTCCCTGTACCTCTTCTATTTACACAGAATGACACAAGGGCCAGGAAAGGACTAGGGTTCTGTCTACAAAGGCCAACCATCTGTTAAGCATAAATGAAGTGCGTCTTCAGCATAACTCAGACGACAGTGCTGCCTTTAGAGTTGGGGGATACAAAATGCCTTCATAAATTTCTTTTTCTTTGCAATGTAGCATCATAAAGATAGTATTTGTAATGAATGAATTAGTAATTTGACAAGTGTGAACCTCTAGGAAAGTAGTAGCCTGCTCTACTGACCATAATTGGTTCTGTCTTTAATCTCCTTGAGTCATCTTAGAAATAAGTAGACCTTTGGCTTACCATAATGTTCCATTAAGAGTTCAAAGTAATTCTGAGTTAAAAACTATTTTTTCTCCCAGTGTCTTAAAACAGTACATCATTTTTCTATCAAAAAAAAATGTTCTACAATAAGTATCGTTACACAATTGGTAAATGTTCAAACCAGCCATTAAGGATGAAAAAGCTTTGATGTATAACATTTGTCCATTTCTGTGCAGGTCTCAAGCACTGCTGATTTCAAGTAACCAAAAGATAATTCTCAAAAGTCAGCCTGAACAGGTCAGTAGAGTAAACTGGCTCTAACCAGCCAATACAAGCTGTCCCCAACATACTACTGTCATTGTGCCAAATCACCTAGGAGCTATCTCTCAAGCACAGTCTAAGGGAACAGCGATGCCCTTGAAACTAGGCATACTGTGTAAACCCCTGGATCTTTCCATGGCTGTAGAAGTTAGACAACTAATACAGTTGTCCTCGCTTTATATGGATATTGTGGTGTGAGCCTTTTCTTTATGGCTTCTATCCTTCCTAGATCAGCCCCACCTGGTGAATCAATTAAGCAATGTTGGTAACAATGATAATATAGATCAAGGATGGTTCCAGGAGCTTTGCCAAGGGCCTCAATGACGTCAAGTCTTCGCCAAGTTCCAAGAGCACCTATCTGATTCTCTGTCCCCAGTACATTACTGACACCGCCTCCTGTGAACTCACTGGCTGTAGATGTTATTGAAACTGAAGCTATTCATAGGTATGAGGAGCTGTGTCCTTGAAAAACAGGTACAGCTGTTATTAGAGCCAACTTTTGAGAGAAACTTGATACAAATCTCTTATGGGGAATGTCAGAACATCAGAGTAGCAGACATTAAGCATCATGGACAGAAATGTCCTTTGATATAACAGCTAGAGTGCCAGAGTTCCCGCTTCTCCAGAAAATTTCCCCAGGAGTCCAATCTGAGATGTGAGGAGATTCCAGTTTAGGAATGTTGAAAGTGGAGATGAATAATTTGCTTATACATTTCCCCCTGATTTTATGAAACTCCTAGTCTGGGCTGGTCCAGACCAGCTTACTTCATTTCCTTCCTCCTTTCCATACTGAATTGACTCTGGAAACTGGTATCTCCCCATCTCTCATACCCCTTGTGAAAAAATGGGTACTTCTTTCTCTGCCTAGGAATAAAGAGACCGGAAAAATCCCACTGCAGAGAGACATTGGAAGACCTTCCAGAGCCAGTTCCTGGAATCTGTTTACCTAGAGGCAATGTTTCTAGGCAGCTCCTTACAGGACACTGTGTTTCCTATAGCATCGGTGACGAGGAAGGACCACACCTTTCTAGATTCTGCTACCAAAACAAACAAACAAACAAAACAAAAAAACAAAAAAAAACACAAAACCACTTCACAGACTCAGGGAAGGAACACAGAGAAACTGTGTGGTAAGCTACACGAATGTTGCTTAGCCCACATCTTTCTCCTAAGCATCGTACGCTTGCACATGCCGATGCTTAGTATCCATGAGACAATTTAGCATTGAAGCAGCATCCTAGTTTCTATCCTCAGGACCATCCCAGAGGTTGGTATACAGGATCACATGCTTGCAAATGAAGCAACTAAAATCTGAGGAGGTTCAAACACTTAGTAAATTGAAAAATCAGGTTTGAATTCATATCTGGATCTTTTTCATTCCAACTGTGATCATGGCACCCTGTCAAATGACAGGAGCTCAAAAGAATGCTCAGTGGCAGTTTCTGGGTTAGAGAGTAGCCTGGAAATTGTCTCTGGATGAGCGGGGTAAGAAGAGTCAGCATAGGAAAGAATAGTTTATCCCAGAGTGAGGAAGAACTTTGAAAATTCACACAAGTAATGACAGAAGCATTGGAAACTGCCAGGATAAAGATGGACAGAACACAGGGGAAAAAAAATCTCTACGGAAAACTCAGCTCCAGCCCTCTGGTGAGGGGAACAGGAGAGATGCCTCATCCAAGAGGTAAGCCAGGCAGCCCTAGTAAAGAGAGCAGCAGGGAGTCCTCTAGATGTCCCATAAGCCCTCTTCCCTCCCCCTGTTCCCCATTCAACCCCCTCTCACTTCTCTGTCCTGGCATTCCCCTACATCCAGTTTTTCCAGGACCAGGGGTTTCTTCTTCCATCTTCTTGGAAATCTATTGATATGTGAATTGTGTCTTGGGTATTCCAAGCTTCTGGGTTAATATCCCCTTATCAGTGGCTGCATACCATGTGTGTTCTTTTGTGACTGGGTTACCTCACTAAGGATGACATTTTCCAGTTCTGACCGTTTGCCTAAGTTCATGAATTCATTGTTTTTAATTGCAGGAAAGAACCCAGATGTCCCTCAACGGAGGAATGGATACAGAAGATGTGGTATATTTACACAACGGAATACTACTCTGCAATTAAAAACAATGAATTCATGAAATTCTTAGGCAAATGGTCAAAAACAATGAATTCACGAAATTCATTTTCCATTTTTTGATCATTGGTGACATGGATGTAGGTATTGATTGATTTCCAATGAATTTCTAGATCTTGTACTCCTTTCTTTTTCTTTTCTTTTCTTTTTTTTCCCTTTCTCTCTGAGCAGAATTGGAGATTAAGCACTCACCACTCAAAAGCAGGCTGCTCTGAAAAGAGCCACCAATCGGGGCTGGAGCCATAGTCAGGGCTCACTGGTTTAGAGCATTTGTTGGTTTTCTAGAGAATGTGTGTTTGTTCCCAGTACTAATGTGGTATCTCACAACCGCCCTCAATAGCACTCCACTTTCAGAAAATTGGTGCTTGTTTGATTTCAGAACCTGGGGCCAAGGAACGGAGGTCCATATCTTACATACCAAAGCAGACCTGGCCTTCAGGTGCCCCCAGCATCCCTCAGTCTTCTGTCTCCCCCTCCCCAACCCTGAACTTTCCAGGCCAGGAACTCTCCTCTCTCTCTCTGAGCACCTGCCCTTTCTCTCTTTCTCCACACCCCCTTGACCTCCATGGTGACTTATCTGGCCTCAGTCCCTGGAGACAGAGAACTCCCTGGAGAACAGCTTCCCAATAAACCTGCATTTAATATAATATAGTCTGGCTTGAATTGGCTCATTTCACCAGCAGAGAAATAACTAATCAGTGCTCTCTTCTGACTCCATGAGCACCAGGTCTGTGCATGGTGCAGTTGCATACATACAGGCAAAATACTCATATACATAAAATTAAAACAAATACATCTAAAAAATTTTTTAATTTTTTTTAAATTAAATTGTAAGCAAGACATGACTTCTCCAGAAGATGATACCTCCTCAACGTCTGAATTCACAGATTCTGAAATGGTTAGGAGGCCAGTTAGAGACCACACAACTCATTAGTAAAACTGATTATTGACCTCAAAGACACAGATGATCAGATGAATTAAATATAGGACCCAGAGAGTGAATTTGGCAACAACAGAGGAAAAAAAGAGGATACAATGGACTGAAGGAGCAGGGAGACTTGGGGTCAGGGGGTGGGGGGCTCAGGGTATGGATGAAAAAATATCAGCAAGGACAAGGTAATACATTTTTTTTCCTGAAAATATCTCTAAACTCCAAAGAGGCTGAACTTTGGGGGGACCTTGCAGACAAGTTAATAACATGCCAAAAGAGATCAATAGGTTAAAAGCAACCACAAACAAGACAAATATCCCCTAAATGTTGAAGGCAGCATGTGGATATAGGTTAATAATAGCAGTCTGAGTGTTATTCTGGGTGAGTTGTATTAGTACATAGATTCTTCCCTGGTAAAACCCTGTAAGAATTCCCTCATCTACGGTGCTAGTCAATAAACACCGAGTTTTGTTCTGCCTTTTCTAAGCATCAGGCAGAAGTCACAGGGGTTTTAAGTAGAGAATCTAAACTTGTGCTTCCTCTTGGTCAAACTACTCCAAGAGAAAGAGAAGGTGCACACGGAAATGGAGATTTTCAAAAAGATAGAAATGTTAGAAAAGAAAGATTCAATGAACCAAATTGCAAACATGGAGAAAAATCTCACCAACAGACCCAACCAGGAAGAGAGAATATTAAAGATAGCAGGGAAAGGCAACACCAGCAAACAACAAGCAAACCTGAGCATGGCCTCAAACTCCAAGACCGTGACACGGGATCTAAAGAATAAACCTCAGGGTGGACAGATGGCTCAGAGGCTAAGAGCACTGTCTGCTCTTGCAGAGGTTCTGAGTTCAATCAGAAACCACATGGGATCCGATGCCCTCTTCTGGCATGCAGATGGACACACAGATAGAACTCATATACATAAAATAAGTTTTAAACAAACAAAAAACAAAAGAACAAACCTCAGAATCCAACGGATAGCAGGAGCTAAGATCAAAAGCTAAAGACAGATAATTTTTTCAACAAAATTACAGCAGAAATTTCTCAAAATCAGATAAAGAAATGGACATTTGAAGATAAGAGGCATTTAAAACCCCAAGTAGACATGACCAGAGAAGAACATCCTCACAACATACCGCAATCAATACATCAAAAACATATAATAGCCAGAAGCTGGAACGAACCCAGATGTCCCTCAACAGAGGAATGGATACAGAAAATGTGGTGTATTTACACAATGGAAAACTACTCAGCAATTAAAAACAATGAATTCATGAAATTCTTAGGCAAATGGGTGGAACTGGAAAATATCATCCTTAGTGAGGTAACCCAATCACAAAAGAACACACATGGTATGCAGTCACTGATAAGTGGATATTATCCAAGAAGCTCAGAATACCCAAGACACAATTTACATATCAAATGATGCCCAAGAAGAAGAAAGGCGAGACCCCTGGTCCTGGAAAGGCTCGATGCAGCAGTGTAGGGGAATACCAGGACAGGGAAGCAGGAGGGGGTTGATTGGGGAACAGGGGGGAGGGGAGAGGACTTATGGAACTTTCAGGGAGGGGGGAACCAGGAAAGGGGAAAGCATTTGAAATGTAAATAAAGAATATATCTAATAAAATAAAACACCTTTGTATCACCTGGAATTATGAATATGTATTTGTTCACAATAATATTTATTTTGCACTAAGAAGTGCATAGCCTTTTCTCTTATGAACCTTAGCTGTTTACTTAGAAATGTGTGTATATTTCAATTGTATTTTTACTCTGTTAATTGGAGATCTTACTGTGTTGGTCAGATCAAATGTCATGAATTCCTACATTTGATTAAAATTAACACATTGAAATATTTTGCTTAAAAAAACAAAAACACAAAGGGAAAGGCACTAGGTTGCCCGTAAAGGCAGACAGAGTGACACCAGCTCTCATACTAGCAACACTAAAAGGCAGGTAGATATCCATGTAGTGATGGAGCCCCAAAAGAATATAACTGCCAACCAAAATGTTACACCCAGCAAAGCTAGCTCTTGAAGTTGGTGTAGATAAGGTCGCACTAAGGCAGTTCATGACCCCCAACCTACCAACCCATAGCTGCAGAAGACAATACAGGAGTCTGAGTCAAGACAGCGCAGGAAGGAGTGAACTTCATGCAGGGAGTTCACACCAAAGGAAAGCTAGAAGTGAACAAATCATGTGTAGCACGGTGAGCCAGAACACTGAGTGGGCAGAGGAAGAGCACAGGGCTGGAAAGTGGGCTCAGCATTTAGGCACATTTGCTGCCCTCAGAGCCAGAGGACCCTGGTTTGATGCCCCAGGACCCACATGGTAGCTTATAACATCTCTAACCCCAGAACCAATGCTATCTTCTGACCTTGGAGGGCTCCAGGAATGCATGTGGTGCACATAAATGCATACAAACAAGCAAAACACTCAAATACATAAAATAAAAATAGATAGATAGACAGATAGATAGATAGATATTTAAAAATGAAAACAACGTAACCAACCAGAAAACAAAAAATAAAATAAAATAAAATTACCAGAATTACTAAACCACTAACCAAAGAGTACACATGGAGGGACCCATGACTCCAGATGCATAGGCAGCAGAGGATGGCCTTGTTGGACATCAAAGGAAGGAAAAGCCCTTGGTCCTGAGAAGGCTAGATGCCCCAGTATAGGGGCAGGAGTGGGTGGGTTGGTGAGCAGGGGGAGGGGGGATGAGTTAGGGGATTTTCTTGAGGGGGGTAACCAGGAAAGGTGACAACATTTGAAATGTAAATAGAGAATATATCTAGCTGGGCAGTGGTGGTACACGCCTTTAATGCCAGCACTTGGGAGGCAGAGGCAGGTGGATTTCTGAGTTCGAGGTCAGCCTGGTCTACAGAGTGAGTTCCAGGACAGCGAGGGTTACACAGAGAAACCCTGTCTCAAAAAACCAAAAACCAGCAAAAACAAAACAAAACAAAAAGAATATATCTAATAAAAAAGTAAACAATGCCTTTCATGAGATTGCTTCCTATCACCAGTAAAGAAATGCAAACTAGTCAATCAGATTAAAAATCAAGATCAATATCTATTGCCTACAAAAAAAGACCCCAAATCCCCCAAAAAACAAACAACCCCACCACACCTCATCAGTACAGACACCTACATATTGACAGCCAAAGTCTGAATGCCAGTCTTCCAAGCTTAATGGAAGCTGAAAACAAGCTGGAGTAGTCTTCCTGAGATTTGATGGAGATTTCAAATTTAAATTAGTTGGGAGAGATGATGAAAGCTACTACCTGTTAATAAGGAAAAGAAAAATTATTGGGAAAAAAATAACAACTGTAATTATATATGCACTGAGTGGTAGAGCCACCAATACCATAAAAAACAGACTAATGAGCATTAAATGTTTGATTGATATAGTAACAGTGGATAACATCAACGCCCTATTCTCATATTTAAATAGGTCATCCAAACCAAGGGGAAAAGAAAACCAACAAACAAAACAAGCAACAACAAAGGAAGCCTCTGGGTTAAATCAGATCATAGATCAAATTGACTTAATAGATAGATACAGAGTGTTCGTTTAACAGATGTGGAATACACATTTCTTTTTCAATAGCTTGTGGAACAGGCTCTAAAACAGAACACATGTTAAGCAATCAAGTCTTAACAAGTACAACATAATCATCATAATTTCTAGTAACTTAACAGTGGCATAGAATGAGAGATAGACAGCAAGAGAAACCACAGAAAGTATATACTATCAAATGACCAGCCAATGATCAGCAAAACCAGAAAGGCATTTGTAAATACTTCTGTAATCAAATAAAGCACAATTTATCACCACTTTTGAGATAGAAACCAGACAGTTCTAAGAGGTAAAGTTTATAGCCTTAAATGATTACATTAGGGAAAAAAAATCAGAGATATTTCAAATAAATAACCAATGATAAACCTCAAGGTTTTAGAAGAACAAAAACAATCCAAACCCCAAAAGCAAGAGGAAGCTAGAAATAAAAATGGTGAGGGCAGAAACCAATGGAAGAACATGTTGAATCAATTAAATACAAAATTGGATGTTTGAAGAGATAATAGGATACATATACATCATATACACATACACATACATATACATATATATTCCTAGAGAAACCAAGCAAAAGAGAAAAATTCCAGAAAAACAAAAATTCTAGATGAAAGAGGATGATGTTATAACAAAGTCCAAAGAAATCCAGTGTCTCATTAGGGGCCTTTTTGAAAATGCAATCCTAAAAACTGGACAGTCTAGGAGAAATGAGTAAATCCCTATACAAATATAACCCACCTAAATTAAATCAGGAAGATATCAACAACTTAAGCAGTTCCATAAGCAACAATAGTTGCTTATGGACAGTGATGAAAGTATCTGCCCACAAAGAAAAGCCCCATCCGGGGACTTGTTGCTGGATTCCAAGTCTTCACGCCAATCAGAACCATCACCACTCAAGCCTGTTCCCAAGACAGAACAGAGCATTAGCGGCAGGCTCATTCTGGGAAGCCATATTGCCCTGACACCCAAACCAGATAAGGACACAGATGCACACAGAAGACTGCAGACCACTTCTCCTTCTGAGTGAAGGTGAATAAACCATGGGCAGGCCTGAAGAGATGGCTCAGTGATTAAGAGCAGGTACTGCTTCCAGAGGACCCCTCAGTTCTCAGTACCCACACCGAGGTACTTACATGGTACTCACAACTACTGGAACTCCAGTTCCAAAGGATCTGATGCCTCTAAGCACACCAGCATTTATGCGTACATACCTGCACAAAGAAACATACACAGAATAAAAATAAAATAAATATTTTAAAAACTAACATATTCGCCTAAACTCTTCATAAAAACATCAAGATCATATCCCGTGATTAAGTTGGTTCCATCTCAGGAATTCCAGGTTGGCTCAGCCTACACAGACCAATCAAGGCAATACAAAACATATAGAGGCTTAGAGCTAGAAAATAAACAATAGATGCAGAAACAGCTTTTGGCAAACTCTAACATCTCTTCAGGATAAAAATCCCAGAATATGCAGGAATATAAGGAACATATGAACATATCTCCACATAAAGACTATACAGGGCAAGCCTGTCAGCTGTATGTGTGTATGTGTGTATTCTTATTCAATATGGTGTCCAAGTTGGGGAAAACAATATTAAATGGAAGTTGTAGACCCGAAGGACAATTCCCTTGTGTTTTCATTGTACTGTGCATTCCTAGAAATTTGCAAATATCTTCACTGTCCTCACTGTGTACAGTGCTTCTAGACTGTACCTTCACACACAGTGATCCTCTTTCCCCAAACTGTCACAGTGACCAGTGCCAAGCCTCTCACCCACGTTTCTTTTGCTCCTCAGCCACTAGCCTTCAAGAGGCCAGGCTCCAATATCCCTTGTCAGCACCTGTCCTGCACTTTAGCAAATATCCATGGCTTCAGGCAAAATGACTTGATAAAGGCTTTGAGTTGATTTACCTGGCAGTCTCTGAGAGTGACAGCTTGCCCAAGTCTTTCAACAGCCAACAGATTTTTTTTTTAAGAGAAACTTAGTTATCAAAGGAATTTGAGGAATGCATTACAGATGAATTGAAACTATAAACACTTGGAAGAAAATATTCCAGGCAATTCAATATTAATTTTTCAGTATGGATTTCTAGGTGATTGAATATTGATTTTGATCACCATGCTGGAGAAAGAATAACTCATTTTAATCTGCTGGTAATTGCCATATGGGACCAAGCCCAGGATTTTAGCTTGTGGCTCATACTGCAGTGTTGAAATGTAGGGAGAGCGGGACCCTGAAAAACTTTTAAGCTAAAACCTTAATTCCTTGTTCCTTGAAATTCCATTCAATTCAAGTCTTTGAAGATTATTTCTAGTCTGTTTTGAGTTTCAGGTATGTTTCCACGAACAAATAAAGGTTTGTGAAGTAATACCGATACCCAGCTGAGCACTGTAGAGACTGATTATAAGCCACAACATGCTGAAGGTTGTTTCAGGTCACACTGCATATGCTGGGACTAAAGTAGTCAGGTTGTAGGAGAGGGGAAAACATACTGTCTTAGATGATGCCTCCCTCACTCAGGCTTACGATGAATTATAGAAGTTTACTCTCCGAGTCTTGGGTTTTAAATCGTGTCTTCCAAAATGGGCAGGAAAATGTGTTTCTGCCACCTGCCTTTACCAATTCAACCAACAACTTCAAATATTTACCTCTAAGTATAGTTTTTACAGTAGAGATAGCAAAAAAAAAAAAAAATACCGTTTGAATCCCACTGCGATCATGACATTCAAATGACCTGACCATGCAACACTAGAATTCAGATCAGTTTAAAGCCAATCCACCGGATCCGAGGAGCAGCTTAAATGAGGATGGAGAATCTGCAAAGGCTCACCCCTGCACCCTCGCCTCTTATTTTCACGATAGAACGCAGGCTAATAGACAACTGCTCTTTCACAAAGGGACCTTGTTTGCAAACATGAACAAGTATTGCTTTGTTCTCTCGAGAGAAAACAATACAGCATCGATCAAAGCAAAGCCACATACCCAAAGCCGCTGCCTCAGCTGCTCATTCAAAACTGCATATCATATCGTTCATGGCAAACCAGAGTGCCTGCTGGGACGCTTGTGTATCCTCTGCCCGGCTCTCCAGAAACGCCGCAGGTTAACTCTTGAAGGCTGGAAGCTCTAACCCAGAAAGCCAAGGCTCTGTAACTTAACCACTTACACGCTGACTCATCCAGCAGGCGCGGTGTATCCTGCTGAGTCTGCTGACAGGCGAACCCTTGCACCATACTTGGAAGGTAACACCTAGAACAGTGTTTCCCAATCTGCACTTCAGGACCCTTGTGGTAGTAAGATCCTTTCACAGGGGTCACATATCAGATATCCTGCCTATCAGATATTTATATTATGATTCATTACAGTAGCAAAATTACAGTTATGAAGTAGCAACGAAAATAATTTTATGGTGGGGGGGGGGTCACCGCAACATGAGGAACTGTAATAAAGGGTAGAGGCATTAGGAAGGGTGAGAACCACCTAGAGGCTGTCTTTTTGCACCATGAACAAACTTCATCATTTGCTCAGCCGGACCTACTTGTCCTCTTCGACTTGGAAAGCAAGCAGTTCATTCCCAAGGATATCAATTGATCGCCGCAGAGGCAACATCAGACAGTCATTGCAGAGACTGGAATAAAGAACATTTCAGATGAAGGACATAAATTCTAGGAAAGAAGATGTTTCTGGACAGATTGCAACTTGATGGAGTAAATTATTCACATGCAGTAAACATACCTTAGTAATTTGGAGAAACAAAGCCATATTTATACTTCCCATGATGCCTCCCCAGGCAGCCCCCCCCCAAAACCAGCTTCTTGCAATATTGCCTTTATCTAAATGACAGTTACTAGGGCTCCTAGAAAGGCAGGTAGGGGAGTGGAAGAGTGTCAATTCTTCTGAGCCTTTAGGAATTGATTTACAAGGATGAAAGCTGGACCGAAAGCAAAGTCAGTGTAGGACCAGCTTTTGTTTTTGTTGTTTCCTTTTGGGCTTTTCTTCTTGGGACAGGTAATCACTCTGTTTTCATAGCCTCAATTCACAGCCATGCCCTGGCCTCAGGCCTCTGGAGTGACGGTTATTACAGGAATGTGTCCCAAGCTTGGCCCTGGCTCAGGTCTTTGTAGTTTACCTCATCCCCCCCGCCCCCCATGTCACTATATAGAAGGCTAATGTACCTAGAATTCCCAAAGAAGACTGCTCCCTTTGGCTTATAAGTGGGTTGCTGCATGGAGTGCCAAGGCATAAATCAAGGTATGGCAAGCCTCTAGCTTTCTTCAGGCTACAAAGTCTGCTGAGACCTCATAAGGAAGTAAAAACTTTAAGTACAAAGTTGGCAGGTGTGATAGTGTTTGCTAAAAACTGAGCTATTAAAGGTAATCATCCCTCCATGGGAAGACCCGGAAGCCCAACAGAAAGTGTGGCTAGGGACTCCCTTTCTCCTCCTCTCTGCCATCTGGAACTGCAAGGGCTACCTTCTGAGGTTTTTGTTAATCTGATAACTGGGCTCCTAGGCTCCAGGGCCTCCTTTGCCTTAAACTACACCTACCCTGGGAGTCTCAGAGCTCCAGGCAAGAGTGAGAAGGAGAGCATAGATCACCTGGGTAGCAGCAAGGACTCTAACAAAAGCAGCTACCACACTGAAGCTTGCCTCATGCCAGTAAAAGTGCTGACCACTTAAAATGTACTCCCTAAAAAGGATCACCAGACTACCAGAAAAATCTGGGTTTCCTCCTCCTTCCCAGCCTACTCTATGGTCAGGGCCGCCCTGTACCTGAAATCTGAGCTAAGGGATATCAAAAGTGACAGAATCGATCACACAGAGGAAACTGAGGGGGTGGGGGGAGGTGTCTTATCAATAAAGTCACCAGAGGAGGCTGGGAGGAGAAAGGGCAGAAGAGAAGAAAAAACTGAACAGGAGTGTCAGGATGATTAATTTCAGTTTTATCAAGAAAGATCACAATTTCTTCCTCAAGTGTTCATTAAAATCCACCAACGGCCCATTTGGACATTTTAATTGTGCTTTGTCACCTGTAATTACTGTGACATGCACATGGCTGGCCCCATTTCCTAATTCTTGACCTGGAGCCGGAAGACAGGTGTGTTCAGCTTATGAGCGTTTATGAGCATCACCTCTGAGAATGTGATACTTCAGTAAAGTTTATCTTTTTATTTTATTCTACCAAGTAAAAAATAGAAAGTCTCTCTGACTCGAGCTAAAGTAACAGTAACAATAACAATATAATTATCAGTAGCAATGATGGATGTTATTAGCTCAGCACAGAACATCCAAGGAGTGGGTCCCAATTGTTCATCATCTTAGGATCCAAGGATATCTTAAGGATCTGCATTTGGCCAGGCTAGAGGAACAGGGCACCTGCATCCACAAACATATCTAAGAACAAGAAAAACTTCCAAGAAGTTGCTCTAGGAATTTCCTGCAAAATTAAATAAAAATCTACCACTACAGCCCATCAATTCACACCTCCATATTTATCCACAGGAAAACATACATACATGTATGTATCACTGCCTGAGCACTGCATGTTTATGCAAGGATATTCTTGGCTGCGTTATTCATCCCAATTCTCACAAAGAGTTGAGCTGTGGCTGCTTGTTCAATTTGTTACTACTCCCTAACAGAAAGAGTGAAATGGTAACACACATACACACACACACACACACACAATTACTTTTATTTGACTGTGATCCAAGAGTTGGCAAAAAGAATTTCAGAGAAGAATATTCATTCATCCCATGGTCCCTAGGCCCTATGCGTTTGTATAGGATGTCACGGAGTTGTGGGGACCGTGTAAGGGAAGCATTACTTACCAGGGCAACCAGGAAGCAAAGCGACAAGGAATGTGGACAGTGAGATACCTTCTGTACTTTTCATTCTGTCAGGGTTTCCATCTCATGGAATGGTACTGCCCACAGTCAGCCTGGGTCTACTCTGGAAAAGCCCTTAGCTATGTCGAGAGCCATTTGCCACTTCTCTGAAGCAAAGAGAGAGAGAGAGAGAGAGAGAGAGAGAGAGAGAGAGAGAGGGAGGCTGTCTGCTAGGCAAAGTCGAGGCAGATCAGGGCCTGTTGGCAGATTTCTAGGCCTGCTGAGGCTTGGAATAATAAAAGGAGGTGCACCTGAGACTCAAGGCTAGGGGCTGGAAATTCTGTTGATCTTGGTGGAAGGAACAGAGAGGTTTTGGAGATGAGAACAAATGTCTTGTGTACAGTTTAGCAAAATTGTTTCTGCTAGCTTGTGGCTTTGCTTCTCATGGTCCTGTAACCTAAGAAAACTATGAGAAATGCATTGACTACTGACTGGTATTTATCGGTGGCCCTCCCATACCTGTCTCTTCTTCTTTCTATCTTTCCTCCCTCCCCCATCAGAGGACTGCTCCACTTTGCACCAGCGGGATCAGTGCAATGTGGAGCCTTAGAACAGAAGACAGCTCTGAGAGTGTAGGGGGTTAAGTGGGGAAAATCGGAGCACTCTGAAAAGGTAAAGGTGTGGTAAGAATTTCCTTGGAGTAATAGACATAGGAAAATACAGATAATCGGAAAAAGTAAGGGAGATCATAAAATGTAAAAGTTAAGAAAAAAAGTGGTAAATGGGAATGGCCATATGCTTTTTGTATAAATGCTTTCTATATAATATACTTGATTAAAGTAGAGCAATAGCAATTACATAATTTTTTAGATCTTGTAGAGAAGGTTTGTCCTTGGTTCCCTGGGGAAGGTACAATAAAGTTAGCAACCTGGAAGAAGGTTGGGGAAAGACTTCAAGTTATTATCATGTGCACGGACCAGGTAAAGTGCCTGTAGGTCCCTTTTAGCCTTTGAACCTCGGTTAGAGCTAGGAGAAGTGGAGTTTGGAGAGGCAAACCCGGTCCGAAAGAGATGGAAACGGAAAGTAAGCTGTTCCGGAACTGCTCTGCTGGTCTCCGGTCTCCAGCAGGCCCCACTCGGTGATCGCCCTCCGCCCCTCTGCACAGATCCCTGCGGCAGGGGTGGAGATGGCAGCTGCAGCCGGACGCGGGGAGAGAAAAGGCTCAGGCGACTGAGTCAGGCGGAGAGACTTGGCGCAGGACAGGGGCAGGACCTCGCGGCCCAAGCGGCTTGCTGGAGCCCTCCCGCCCCTCCCTTCTCCTACAGCTTCTTCCTCCTCCAGAGGCGTCAGGCCACCGAGCTCCAGGCTGACGCACAGACAAGCAGTTAAGATTCCTGATCTTCAGGCAGACGGCCTCAAATATACATTGTATAAACTAACATATATCATACAAGTCAGGGACTATGTACATTGAAACACGTATATAAAATGTATGTTTTATTCAAGTGTCCTCAGAAGATAACCCATCCTTAATAACTACATATGTATTCACACATGCATGTGTGTATATAAATTATCCACATTAAAAATAAATTATACATTGAATATAAATTATACAGGATAAATACAGATTGTATACAGTAAATATAAGCTATAGACCCTGAATATGATTTATATATGTTAGTGTATACATTATATACAATTAATAAAAATCATGTACATTAAACATTAATGATATACTTTAAATGAAAATTAGTACTAATGAAAATTAGATATGTTAAAATATAAACTGTATATTAGCTAAATCTATAAAATGTGAGTTATAATCTATATAAAATACATAATTCCATGTTTCCTCAAGGACAGGGAATTATGAACCGAGCCCACGGAGCTCTAAAAAAATCAGATGCATAAAATAAAAAGGGGGAGTTGTATACTCCTTCAATTTTATTTTGAATTTTTAATCTTAGATACAAAGGGATTCCCTGCTGCTGAGCCTCTATGGTACCCTACAACTAGGCATGCTTATGCCCAGGTGAAATGAAAGGACTCGCTTACTGGCATAGGGAAGAGTCCAGCCAGCTCAGTTGATAGAGCATGAGACTCTTAATCCCAGGGTGGTAGGTTCAAGCCCCATGGTGGGTGTAGCAGGACTTGGCTTTATGATACTTTTTTTATGGCATGTCTATTACCTGTTCTTTTGAGAGGAATCATCAGAGTCTTTTATAGATGTCAGAGCAGAGTGTCTTCATTGTCAACTTGACCAAATTTAGAATCACCTAGGACAGTGGTTTCAGCCTTCCTACTGCTGTGACCCCTTAATACAGTTAGTTCTTCATGTTGTGGTGACCCCCACCCATAAAATTATTTTTGCTGCTACTTCATAACTGGAACTGTAAATTTGCTACTGCTGTGAATCGTAATGTAAATATCTGTGTTTTCCAACTGTCCTAGGTGATCCCTAGGAAAATGTCAGTGGACATCCTCAAAGAGACCCACTAGTTGAGAACCACTGACTTAGAAGATTGTTGAGAGCTGTGTACTGGTCCAGCCAGTACGAAGTCAAACAGTCCTCTGAGGGGGCAATGAGGACGACACTCACCAGAGATGAATATATAAATATAAAGCAGAAGAAACTAAGCCAGACATAGAGAATACTTATTGAATGCATGGTATTGTGGGAAAGTTTATGAGGGAGACTAAAGTCTCATATCTTCAATAAAACATAATGAATCTCTCATATCTACAATGAAATATGTGCCAGAGGCCGAGTCCAGAGTCCAGAGCAGGGACTAGACCTAACGTGGCCAGAAGACTGAACCAGATCATGAGAGGTCATGGGAAAAGCGAGCGAGCAAGAGAGAGAGAGAGAGAGAGAGAGAGAGAGAGAGAGAGAGAGACCAAGAGAGGAAGACAAAAGAAAGTGAGAGCCAAGATGCTAAGAGAGTTGGGAGGCCAGCATGGGTTTTGATTTGCTAATAGGCACCACACTTAGCCACTTATTCCAATTCTTTGGACCCCAGCAGGAACTCATTCTGGGAGGAAACCTGGAGGCCTGAACTGATGTAGAGGCCTTGGTGATGCTTACTGGCTTGCACCTTCTGGCTTGCTCAGCCTGCTTTCTTACAGAACCCAGGCCAGCCCACCAGCAATGGGCTGAGCCTTCCCTCATCAGCCACTAGTTAAGAAAATGTCCTCCAGAATTACATACAGCCAATCTTGTAGAAATATTTTCTCAACTAAGGTTCCCTCCTCTCTGATGAGTCTCCTTGCGTGAAGGTGACATAAAAACTAGCAAGCGTGGTAGCAGAAACAAAGAATTGGAATTTACCTCAGCTCTTCACGGCTAGTCAAGATTGACTGGAAAAGGTATAGGAAACTTTCTCTTGAGACAGAATTATTTGATATCTTGATAGATGTTTGGGTTATATAAATGCATACATTTCTCAAACAGCTTATTTGTATATTTTATCACTAAATTGTGGATATACTTTTTTTCCCCTGAAAACACTGGGCCTTATTAATTAATGTTGGTCATGGGTGCCACAGTAGAGAACAGAGCTCACTGAGATATTAAGCCTTCCTTTTCCTAAGGGGCAAAGGAACTCGGCCTTCTTGGAAAAGACTGACCCTGGTTAACTCACTCCAGTTACTTTTATTCAATCATTTCACAAAATTAACTGGGGCTGGGAAAGGCTCCAGCTACCAACGTTATCTTGCTCTTGCTGCCTGAGAAAGCAGACAAACCACACAGATCTCAGTTCCTTCTGACCATGGCTAGCCAGAATCAAAAGTAAGAACTCCAGGTTTGCCAGGAGGACAAAGGTTGTTGCAGCTGCAAGCTCTCATGTAGTACCAAGTGCATATTTTCCAGGGAGACAACATTTCTTTAAGGTTCAAACAGTCTCAAAACAATTTCTCAGCCTCTGCTGATTAACCTAACATAGCAAAAGCTTTGCTGAGACATTTCACTTAAAGCCAGACACAAAAGCTTTATTATCTACATCACTACAGAGCCCTGCAACACTACAGAGTCTTGCAGTCAAGTTAATAATATGCCTCAAGATCATTTAAGACTATATATGTACTTTGCCTGAGGTTGTACTGTGTATGCGACCCGTTTAAGTTTTACCTGCTTTTAAGAGAACAATGTTGCTACATTATTACTTACTTACATACTTACTAGGTCTTAGATTTCTCATGCAATCAGCCTTCACAATTTAATCCAAATGCAGTTTTAATGTCAAGTTATGCATTCTTCCTTGCCCCTAATAAACAATAATATATGTATGTATTGTGGTAAGCTTTTGCTAAAAGAACACTATAGTATAAAAGCATCCATAAACAGGACAAATATCCCACAAATGTTGGAAGCAACATGTAGATGCAATTGAATTACATCTGTGTAGGTTTGAATATTATTCCAGGTAAGTTATGTCAGTAAAGAGCTTCTTCCCTGGTAAAATTCTGCTAAAGCTATCTATAAGGAATCCCTTGTTCCTTTCTCACAACATGCTTTCTGTGCTGTTCAAGAAATGGAGAGGAAGGCCCTTTGTTAGGGTCAATTAGGGATATGGGATGGAATGGAAAGGCAATAGGAACAGATCAGGTACTTACAACTGACAACAGATAGGTCAGAAACAAACTACAGACAGACAGAAGACACAGGGGGAAAAATGGAGAATTCAGTTTTGAGTTGGTTCCTGACCGAGTATTCCAGAAGGAAGTTTGTCTTCATTCCTTAGTGAGATATTAACACATTTCGGTGCCCACTGGAAGGTTTCTTTAATACATTAGCCAACACAACCAGTAAGTCTTAATTCAGAAGATAAAAGTATGAACAAGAGCCGGGCGGTGGTGGCGCACGCCTTTAATCCCAGCACTTGGGAGGCAGAGGCAGGAGGATTTCTGAGTTCGAGGCCAGCCTGGTCTACAAAGTGAGTTCCAGGACAGCCAGGGCTACACAGAGAAACCCTGTCTCGAAAAACCAAAAAAAAAAAAAAAAAGTATGAACAAGTTTTGAATTTTAGTTGAGGATTATGTGGAAGTGACCAAGTCTCTGCTGGGACACAGTGCATGAGTCTAATGCAGACTGTTCTCTGTATGACAAGGTCAGAGGAGTCAGGTCCCAACTTGACAAGGACAGATGAGAATATTTGTGCAGAATCCCCTGGCCTTTCTCGAAGGAATGCTTGGTTCACTTTTGCCTTTTGTTTGCATTTTTGACTTTGCTATTGGAATTCCTTACTTTCACTTTGTCTTTTATAGATGTTTCCCCAGAAACAGAAAAAGAAAGCTTGGACTATGATTTATTCCTGATTTTCTCTGAAGACTGTGTGAGTGGAACAGATCACTACTCCTCTGTTTGTTAATGAAGGTGATGTGGTTGAGTCAACACAAGGCCTTGGGCTGGGTGTATCAGCTAACATCTGGATGTTCTCTTCTGATGGGAACTTAGTTCTGACAACAATTTGCCCACCAACTTATTCCAAACAACAGTTAGTTGATTATCAGGATCATTGGTTCCAAGCCTTAATGGGAGCATTCAGGGGTGAGCCAAGCAAGAGTGAGGAACTGACTCAAGTTACTAATTCACTGAGAGCCTTGGGCATTAGAGGAATTAGATCTCCTGATTAGGATCTGGGGAGATGCTAGGTGCCAATAATTAAATTAAAATTTCCTGGCTGTGTTGTTTATCACCTCTCTAGACTGTAACCACAATAACTACCAACCATGGTCACTTGGTCATGTTCCTATGTACTGGGTTAGATATTAACTGCTTGCTGAAGCTATGTTTCCTCTTTCTGGATACAGTTCATGGTTAGCAGGAAAACACAGAGATTGAGGAGAAGGAAGGGGGAAAGTATAGTGTGCATGCTATTGTTAAATGTAGGGAGTTCTTAAAAGAGACTGTACATAAGAAAACAGGAAAATGAATGTAAAATGTTTTCAGCTATGAAGAAACAGATCTATAAATAAAGTTGGCCTGAGCTGTCTTGGTGCCAGGGTGTGTGAACTGCACTTCTTGGTCCAAGTCTTCTTTGGCCTATTCTACACATCTTCCTTCGGGTTTTGAACCCTGCTGGGGCTGGACTCTGACAGATATGCCTATTGACATTGAGGGAGAAGTGAACTGACACCTTTATCTAGACTAAATGAGAAACATAAGTGATGGATCTGTGGAGAGCAAGTAGAATAAAATAATGGTAGAGACTCTATATGGGTATACAGACTTTCAGTATAAAACTTTGATAAGATATCTCATAACGAAATGGAAGGAGGAAAAGTTTGTACTGAAAAGTTCCTCATTTTTGTCTATGAGAAGTAATGAAATATCTAAGGGCAGGGGCAATGCACCATTTCTTCTGGTTTTCAGTAGTGACTCAGCACTGAACAACTTACATTTTGGCGATAGTTTTGCAGTCCCAGACGTATGGCAAGCTCAATTTTCTATTCTTGTCATGTGTGAAAATGATATTTCAGAAACCTTCTTATCTCCTTTTCACTTTTGTTTGGATTTGGGTTTGGGCAAGTGTTCACAGCACGTGGGGACTATGTGTGCTGAACACACAACATTTTCTCTTCGGGAGAAAGAATGCTTTCTTCCCTTCCACCATGTCTCAACCACCTCTGCTGTGGTTGGGCACAATGTCTTGTAGGGCAAGGCTTTCTGGATGTATTCCTCCCTTCAGTTCCTCCTCCTCCTCCTCCTCCTCCTCCAACAGTTGCATCCTTCTGTTATCAAGAGCCCAGGAGCCTCAGAGGAAACTGACATCCACTTGCCTCGAGGATTTAGAGCTGTTGCTTTTAAGTGGCACTAGGAAAGAGCTCAGTTTGTTAGCACAGGGAAGTGCTTGAGGTTCCCATGACAGAGCCACTTCCAAAGGACCTGCAGCAGCAGCCCTAGTGGGAAAGACTCCCTTTTAAGCCATCTGCAGTACTTGTTCATCCATAAAACCCGTAGATTGAGAGGGTTAGCAAATACCTGTAAATCCAGCTGATTGGAATCCAGGAGGCTTGTGGAACTCGTTATAGTGTTGTCTGCTAATCTACCTGTTAAGAATAGAAAATGTGTGTTGGGACATACTTTATCCCAACTCTGTCCCTTCTAAGTTCTCTCTGACAGCTGATCACCAGCCAGATGTCAAAAGGCTTCCTTGGACAGATCCATGAGCAGACCTCCCACAGACCTGGCAATGATGTGGTTATGGTCTCCTGAAACTCAATAGTAAAACAAACATCTTAGTAGCTAGATCATGCTTCATCAAAATGATCTATTATTGTTATTGTTGTTGTTGTTATTAAATATTCTGATGTTGCAGTTTGTTTCTTGTATGTAATTAGGCCATGTACAATGTAACAGAGTTATGTTTAGTTATTCTAAAATGGGCAAAGAATATCCAGACATCTGGATACTTATAGAACTAATAAATATGAACCTCTCTGTATAGCAGGGTCCTTTAGAAGACCAACTCACCTTTGGTTGATATATGTGAATGCACTGCACCATATTCATGCTTCCATCATTGTAAAAAAAAATGGGGGGGCTCCAACTTTCATTGCATCTTTGAGAGATAGCTTTTTCCTTGACTATTTCAAGAACATATGCTGTTTTTCTTTTAAAAAGTAAATTATCAAATCTACCCTACCTGATTTAGTTAAGATTACTATTGCCGTGATGAAATGCCATGACAAAATGCAACTTGGGAAGGGAAGGGGTTATTTGACTTATGGTTCCATGTTACTGTTCATCATCAAAGGCAGTCAGAACAGGAACTCAAGCTGGGTCGGAATCTGCAGGCAGCAGCTGAAATAGAGTCCGTGGAGGAACACCAGTTACTGGCTCCATTGTTATGGCTTGTCAACCTACTTTCTTAAATAACCCAGGATCACCAGGTCAGGGATGGCACCATCCACAATAAGCTGGGCCTTTCCACATTCAATATTAATTAAGAAAATGCCCTACAAGCTTACCTACAGCCAGATCTTATGTTTTCTCAGTTGACATTCCCTCCTTTCAGATGACATTAGCTCCTGTCAGGTTGACATAAAACTAGCCATCATATCCTCTCATTCCCTCTCCTCTAATTCCTCCCCTATCTCCCCCCATTGCTTTTCCATCCCAACTTCGGCAGCCAAAAATCCTCAATAGACTCTCAGCTAGGGATGGGACTTCATGATCCCTTTGTCCATTCTTGCTAGGACTTTACCTGGCTAGATCTAGGCCAGGTCTCATCTATGCATCATGGCTGTGTGTTTCTTTGTATAGAAAACACTATTTCACTACAGTCATTCACTACTTCTCACTCTTACAATATTTGCACCCGCTCTTTCGCTACAATCCTTGAGCATTGAAAATGGGTGCAATACAGATGTCCTTTTTTAGAGCTGAGCACGCCTCACTCTCTTGTTTTCTCAATGTACTGGTTGTGGGTCTCCATTGCAAAAAAGGAGTCTGATGACAGTTGAGAGATACACTAACCTATGGGTATATAGATAATTACTTAAGGGTATTTTATTAATATCTTCATGTAGCAAGTAGTAGTCAGTTCTCCTCCTGATTCTACATTTTCTTTGGCCACAGATTCTCAGCTTAGCGGTATTAAGCATGAGTTTCATCGTGACATGGGCCTCAAAACTAATCAGAAAATGATCAGTTACATTCACAACACTGTTATGCTGGTGGGCATATTTTACTAGGCCAGTCATTGCTGAAGTTTTCAGGGTTCACAGCTGGATAAGAGTGTTGATTGATCTTCTCCTCTGAGAGCATACATAGCTCCTTCTGGTTCTATAAAAGCTCGTCAGCAGGGATGAAATGTCCACGTCAGAACTAGTTTTATTGATCTCTTTTCTGTGACACAAGAATGTGGTATCTTCAGGAACAGAGTATGAATGGCCCATACAGTTCTGGGGGGGTAACCAAGGACAGTGGTAATAACCTGTGGTGTTTGGGGGCAGGGGTGTATGGAATCCCACTGCCCAACAATTTGAAAGAGATATCTCTTCATACTTGGCACTGGAGTTCTTGATGACCTATGGTGTCTAATAGTAGGGTTACTGTTACCAGTTATAGGATAACCTTATTTAAACCCTTTTTAAAATATATATATATATATATATATACTTAAAGAAGTTTCTACTTTGAGTTTTCCTATGGCTTTTTCATATGTCTTTAGCTTTATTTATCTCTCTCCACACTTCATGCTCTACTGTAGTAGTTATGTCTAGTTCTTCCTTCCAGCCCCATGCTCCCAGAAACAAGACTCAGACTCAAATATATCTATAAATACCTTGGCCATAGAGCTATGTGTTTCTCTTATTAGGTCATAATTTAAATACTCACATGCATTTTAATCTACATTCTGCCATATGGCTGATTGCCTGTGCTCAGGTACCATGTGCCTGTCTAGTTACATCTTCCAGGGCTGCATTCCTACACCTGGCTCTATCCCAGAATTCTTTCTGCTTCCTGGATGACCCACCTTCTACTCTACCCTTTCCTATAGGCCATAGGTTTTTAATTGACAGGTGATGCATCCATACAATACACAAGATATTCTTTCTACACTCTACCCTGCCCTCCCATTAGCTCCTAAAGTTTCCTACTCTGCTATTCTGTTTTCCTCCTTGAACACGGTTACCTGTGTTCAATTCCCCATCCTTTGCCATCCAACCCTATAGTCTCTTATTATGGTCCTGACTTCTCCTGATACTCCAATTTAAGCATACACATTCAAAGCTAGAATCCACATGTAAGGGAGAATATGTAGTTTCTTTCTGTGTCTGGTTTACCACACTTACCAAGATTATTTCTAGCTCCATCCATTTGCCTGAAACTTCCCTTATTTCACTCTTTACAACTGAATAAATTTCCAGTGTGCATATGTCTCACATTTTCATGGCCCATCCATCTTTTGATGGACATCCTGGCTCTTGTCAATAGAGCAGCAAGGAACAAGATGAGCAGGTACCTATGCAGTAAGATATAGAGTCCTTTGGTCCTTATGCCCTGGAGTGGTCTAGCTGGGTGGTACATGTATTTCTAGTTTCTACAGGAGCTTCCATGCTGATTTCCATAGTGCCTGCAGCAGTCAGCATTCCCACCAACAGTGAATAAGTGTTCTCCTTCCCCACATCCATGCTTACAGGTTGTCATTTATTTACTTATTTTGATCTCAGGCATTCTGACTGGGGTATGATAAAATCTCAAACTAATTTTCATTTGCAATCTTCTGAAGGTTATGGATGTTGAATACTACAAAAACCCCACAAACCAAAAAAAAATCAACAAAAAACCCCAACCAACTCAGCCGTGTGTGTGTGTGTGTGTGTGTGTGTGTGTGTGTGTGTGTGTGTGTGAGATCTGAGAATTCTGTTTAGTTCCATGCCTCAGTTTTTTTTTTTTTATTTTTTTAATTTACATTCCAAATCACTTCCCCTTTCCCGTTTCCTCCCTCCCCGAAAGTCCCATAAGCCCCCTTCCCTCCCTCTTTTCTCCATTCAACCCCCTCTCGTTACTCTGTCCTGGCGTTCCCCTACATCCAGTCTTTCCAGGACCAGGGGTCTCTCCTTCCATCTTTTTAGAAATCTATTGATATGCGGATTGTGTCTAGGGTATTCCGAGATTCTGGGTCAATATCCCCTTATCAGTGACTGCATACCATGTGTGTTCTTTTGTGATTGGGTTACCTCACTAAGGATGATATTTTCAAGTTCTGACCATTTGCCTAGGAATTTCGTGAATAGACAAATGGGACCTCATTAAATTACAAAGTTTTTGCAAGGCAAAAGACACTGTCAAAAAGACAAAGCGGCAACCAACTAACTGGGAAATGATCTTTACCAACCTTACATCCGACAGAGGGCTAATATCCAATATATACAAAGAACTCAAGAAGTTAAACTCCAGAGTGGCAAGTAACCCTATTAAAAAATGGGGTACAGAGCTACACAAAGAGTTCTCACCTGAAGAATATCTAATGGCTGAGAAGCACCTAAAGAGATGTTCATCATCCTTAGTCATTAGGGAAATGCAAATCAAAACAACCCTGAGATTCCATCTCACACCAGTCAGGATGGCTAAGATCAAAAACACAGGAGACAGCAGTTGTTGGCGAGGATGTGGAGAAAGAGGAACACTCCTCCACTGCTGGTGGAATTGCAGGCTGGTACAACCACTCTGGAAAGCAGTCTGGCGGTTCCTCAGAAAACTGGGCATGACACTCCCGGAGGATCCGGCTATACCATTCCTGGGCATATACCCAGAGACTTTACCTGCATGCAATAAGGACACATGCTCCACTATATTCATAGCAGCCTTATTTATAATAGCCAGAAGCTGGAAAGAACCCAGATGCCCCTCAACGGAGGAATGGATTCAGAAGATGTGGTTATATCTACACAATGGAATACTACTCTGCAATTAAAAACATGCCTCAGTTTTTAATTGGATAGTTTAATTACTTGGTGTTTAGGGGTTTTTTTTGTTTGTTTTAATAATCTTTACTTTTGTGTGCTTGGGTGTTTTGCCTGCCTGTATGTCTGCATACATGCAGGGGCCAGAGGCCAAAACAGGATGGGACTAGAGTTATAGAGTTACAGACAGTTGTGTCTCCCCATGTGTATGCTGGAAATTGAATCCGGGTTCTCTGGAAGGGCAACCAGTGCTCTTAACTGCTGAGCCCTTTTTCTCAACACGTATGTTTAGTTTTCTTGAGTTTTTTTTTTAAGACATTAATCCTCTGCCAGTTATAAGCGACATTTCCCCATTCTGTAGGCTGACTCTTCATTCAAGCGATGGTGTTCTTTGTTTTTTTAAAGCTTTGTTTCATGAGGTCCCAATATGATATCTGGGCTTGTATATAGCTGCACTCTAGGTCCTATATGGGCATCACCAGGCACACCAGTACATCAAAAGTTCTGGAGATTCATTGCCAAGTAGCCTAGAGAATGGGCCTTGGTAATCTAAATGAATGTTAATTACAAGGTCCTAGAGCAGTGGTTCTCGATCTGTGAGTCACAACCTATTTGGATGTTGAGTGACCCTTTCACAGGGGTCACCTAAAGTCATCTGCATATCAGATACTTACAATATGTTTCATAGCAGTAGTGAAAACAAAGTTATGAAGCAACAATAAAAATAATTTTATGATTGTGATGAACTGCATTAAGGTGATGAACTGCCCTAGGGTGAGGGAGAACCACTGTCCTAGACTATCTATGCCCCTTCTACTTTTCACACCAGTGTCATTTTCTACCCCCAATCTTCTGGACATCTGAGTTGACAGTTGCAACACAAAGCAGACTCTAATAATCACTTATAGTTCTTCGACTGTTGTTTAGCAGACAAGTTTGTGGGCTCAGTCATTAATAATGCTTTATAGATAACCACTTATTGTCTACAAAAGAAATCACCAATGTCTCTTTTCTACAGTGTAAAAGTGTGGGAGTCATCATTCCTATCTTTATAGAAGGAAAATGTTGGACCAAATAGAAAACAACTTTTCTTGGATACACCACAAAACAGAAATCACAGGTCCACCACACCACGGTATGTGTAGGTGCATCTAGAATAAAGACCAAGTTCTGCCTTTATGAAGCAGAAGTCAGTAGCCACAGCAACCCTGTTGAATTGTTGGAGGTGGAACAAAAACTGGTGTAAGAATAAGAAACGCTTGGGGGCCCTTCATCCTATGCCAGTTACTTCTAGCCTTCCCATCTGATTTAAGGAGAAAAAAAAACACTCAACAAGTGTCAAGTGGTAGATTAGAGGGTTTAACATTTACTTGTGAAGTTCAAGCTTGGGAACACAGCCCACACCCATTATGAGACTATGGGAAAGCTCAGTCAAGATTGACATCTAAAATAGAATATCAAAGAACTATGGGGCCTCTGGCATCTATCGTTGCAAGCCTTAATTACAATACTGATGAACAAATATATTAAAACTGAATTCCTATTTTCCAATCTAATATGTTTATCAGTAAAAAAAAAAATTACAAAGTTTTCTAGAAGGCATGAATCAAGACCAAGAATAAGATTCAAGGGCTGGGGAGATGGTTCTGTAATTAAGAGTACTTGTTGATCTTATTGAGGTCCTGGGTTCACTTCCTGGCACTTACATGTTGGTTAACAACCATCTACAACTCTGGTTACAGGGGATCTGATGCCCTCTTCTGACCTGTAAGGGCATCAGGCACTCATGTGGTGGACATACGTACATTCAAGTAAAACATTCACACACATAAAAGAATTTTTTTTTTTTAAAAAAGAATGAGATTCAAGAAACACATGCACACACACAGGAATACACACAGGAATATCTAGAGAACTTTAAGTCTATGGAGGACACAACTGGACAAAGTCGGGCAAGGAAGAGGCATCCTGTAAGCAGAAAGGTGGGAAACATAAGGGCCACAGGAAACACTAGAAATCATGAGTGTTGTAACAGAAACAAACAATGTCTGTGATGTGCCCATTAATGGGAGCTGAAGACTAAATAAGCTTTATATTTATGTGAAATACAGAAGGAGAAAAAAAAATAAAAAAGAACATTCATTCTAAAACCTTGTGGCAACTCTAGAAGGTTCAACATGTCACCTAGGCACATCCTATTCAAACTGAAGACAGCAAAGACATTTTTTAAAGAAGCAAGTGGAAAGACTCAACTACCTATAGAGAAACACCGATTAGAAGACAGCAGACCTCTTTTGAGAAGCCACGTAAACAAAATGTGGGCTATAAAACATCCACACCGTGCAATTTAGGATTCCATATCAGCAAGGTATCCTTTGAAGGTAAAGGAAAAATAAACACATTCTGAGTCAAAGCTAAAGGAGTTCACCACCAGCTAACTTGATCTGCAAGCTAAGTGAAAACGGAACTCAGAATCTAGTCAGGCATAGTGGCGCACACCTTTAATCCCGCACTTAGAAGGCAGAGGTAGGTGGATTATGAGTTCAAAGTCCAGCCTGGTCTCCAGTTCCAGGACAGCCAGGGTTACATAGAGAAACCCTGTCTCGGAAAACCAAAAACCAGACCAAACCAAACACAAAATACAAAACAGAAACCTTAAATCTACATAAAGCACACCAGTAGATAAAGATGAACACAGTCTTTGGTTTTTCTGATTCTTAATTTTTTTTTCTTCTTCTTAATTCTTAATTCAGCTAAAAGACAACCGCTTGCTTAAGGGAACACTGGCAATGACCTATTGAGTGATTGTGACATTCGGGGAAGTGAAACAACAGTCAGTAATGCTACCAAGGAGTTTTGAGATATGAAACAATTCTCCTGCCTCGATCTCAAGAGCAGATATCTGGGACTACAAGTGCACATTATCATGCCAAACAAAATGTCTTTTTTAAAGAAGGCTTAACTGGTTTACTGAGATCAAATTTCTTTGATGACAAGGGTCACATAAATTCCTCCTAACCTGTACTCTGAAAGAGCTGTCAATAAGCAGAATAGGGAGAGTTTTCCTTTCTTTCAAGTAAGGTCCCTGACCACAGGGAAAGATAAAGGTTTTTAAGTGATTTGCATAGCATACCAATCTGGAGTGAATTCAAAACCTTGTTGACTTTCTGTGTAATGGGAGGAGGGCTGTCAAATGTCAGTAGCATAAATTCTCTTTTTATGTGGCTCTAAGCAAGCTTGTGAAACACCAAACTGATCAAACCTGGTATGTGCTTCAGACAGAAGTAAAACACATGACTTATAGGAAAATGGTAAAATTCCCTTGTGCCTCATGGTGTATATCTCCTGTGACTCAGGCCATATGGGTGCTGTGAAGGCAGAATAGGGAAATGCAAACCAGGAAATTGGGAGGGGGGGTTAGCAGGGGGAGGGGGGAGGGGATAGGGGATTTTCGGAGGGGTGACGTGAAAATCTGAAATGTAAATAAAGCAAATATCTAATAAAAAATACAATAAAAAAAGTCACCAATTGAACTCAATCTTACCTCCATAGGCAGTGGTTTCTCCCACTGCGGGCTGATTACATTCAGTAACAGCTCACTGCTCTGCCTGGGAGAGGAGGAGATTTGGAACTTCTCTTACTACCTATGTGCCTCTGGACTCAGTCACTCTGATTGGTTTATACATAAAATGGGGACAGTTGTGGTTATTTGAGGGTTACCAAGATTACACATGTAGCATGCTTGACAGCTATAGCAGTTCTCTAGGGATTCAGCTCATCAGACAGGGCAGAAACTGCGGGTGTTATCCAGTCTTTATCCTGTACTGTACGTAACCTTCAGCATACAGGAACAATTGCTCTTTGCTCTTTGTGGGTCTGCAGCAGGTAGACGCACATTAAGCCTGTTTGTAGATGACAAATAGCACGTGCTCCCTCTCATTTGTGTGCCTAGATTTTATAGTCACATAGAATCATGTATGTGTATAAGAATGAAAGAACTGTCTGGGGGGAAAAATGGCCTTAATAGAGGGTACAGGGGTGTACTGCTCAATAAATAGTATATTGTATAAACCACACAAGGTAATTTCCTGGCACATACAAGGCAAATAAAGTCCTAGGTATGCATTTTTAACACAACCGTGTTAAGTTTCGGCAGGCATAATGGCATATTCCTGTTATTCTGGAGGTTGGGACAGAAGGGTCTTACATGCTTGAAGCCTCCATGAGGTATAGTCAGTACAAGGTCAGCATGGGCAACTTCAGACCCTATAGCAAAACAAAATTACAAGAGAGACCAGGGAAGGAAGCAGGCTGTGGTGGTGTGTACCTGTAACACCGGTGCTTGGCAATCTGGGGGAAGATGGATTAGGAGTTCAAGACCAACCTAGGTTATGAGAAGCCCAGGTCTTATAAATGGGGGTGGGTAGGGCAGGGATACAGCTAATCGTATATTATTTCCAAGGCCCTGGTTCAAGCTTCTGCTAAGCAGTTCTCAACCTGCTGTATATCAGACATCCTGTATATCAGATACTTACGATTCGTAACAGTAGCAAAATTAGAGTTATGAAGTAGCAACAAAATAATTCTCTGGTTGGGGTCGCCATAGCATGAGGAATTGTATTAAAGGGTTGCAGCATTAAGAATCACTGCTCAACCGCAACAAAAAAAAAAACCTTCTTCAGGTTTCTTAGGGGGGAACAGAGCCTGTTTCTAACATGTTAGTAATTCATATTGATATCCATCCTGCTTCCTTTTGGTACGGAGCATCTGGCTAATGCACAAGGGAAGCCAACTCCGGGAGAGCTGAGGATGGACCAGATGGGGCATTTTGATAGGTTTGCTGTAAGACTTTATCACATAGGCCTGGACCTTACAAGCTCCAAACTCCCTGCTGTCAGGTTCTATTGGCCTCACTCCTGCCTCTTGGGCTAACCTTTGATAAAGACAGGGCTCTTCTGTTAAGCCCTTCCTTGCTTTAAACCAAGGATTAGACAGTCTTTGTCTGTGAAACCTGCTGACCCCTGAACTGTCCACATAGCACTGCAGCTCCCCGCAGACCCTTCCCAACCATACATCGGAAAGGCTGCACTGGTTCCATTACAGAGCACGAGTGAGTGATTTGGTTGAGAACTGGAGAATTCAGTTACTGGCAAACAGTGGCAACAGCTTGAATTTCATTTATCTGTGGCTCCTTTTACATACTGGAAAACAAAAACCTATAGGGGGTTTTGACAATTAAAAATACATTTTAAAAGTCCTGCATGGAGAGGTAGATGACTAATAAAGACGTGGGCCAAGCAAACTCTGAAGAGATCTGGAGGCTTGGTTTCCTACATTGATTTAACAGCTCCATGACTTCTGTGAAGATGAACACAATATAATAGCCACATACTTTCAGTATAAGTTTTTATTAAAAAGTGCATTTTGATTAATTTATGATTTAGGTAAGTTGTAAGATATCAGTATACTCTCTGGAATAATAACTTTACAAAGATTTAAAACAAACAAAAATTTAAAAGCCTTTTTATTTCCTTCACCATTATTGTTTTACAATACAAATATCACCTTGTGAGTATAGACATACACACACACACACACACACACACACACACACACTCACACATGCACGCACACACACAAAAAACCTACAGAAGGTAATCCTGCTGCACATAAAATACAGAATGGATATTATATTTATATTTATATATATATAAATACAGAATGGATACTATATTCATATTTATATATATATACTTCTGCGCTCTTAGAAAACTATTTTGTTCTCCACGTTGGCAAGTATAGAGTAGAATACTTCCCCAAACATATGTATGTCAGGAGTAAAACTCAGTCACATGCGGTTTCTGCACAAATATATTTTAAAGAAACAGATCTCTTTGTTGTTGTTGTTCGCCAACAAAACTGTCATGAGAGTATGAATAACTAATTTATAGCTTTCAAGTTTTATGGTAAGTGATCATTTTCGAAACGCTCTTTAAAAAAAAAGATATTCATGGCTGTTTTTATTGAGTAGTTAAAACCGAACTACCAAACAGATGGAATAATCTCAGGGGCACTTGTCAGTGCTGCCTATTCACAATATGTGAATGGGCGCACACTCGAATTCACACCCCTGTTCTTCAGTTCAAAACAAGTTTAAAACCATTAGCAGTCTTTTGATTTAATTTAGCTATAAATGTAAAATTTAGTAGTGTACACATACATTTATATTTTCGTGGAATAAATAAAAACATTTAAGATTGCCTACCAACCGACCATACAATCAAGACAAGAAAGGCACTAGAAACATAGACAAATTTCTCTCCCAAGAAGCATTTTTTTAAATGTTAACTCTCTTTTCTGTGACATGTAAAAATCTTTAAATTTGGTTTTCATAACATCATTTTGAAAAATAAAGTTAGGAAATACTTAGAAAAATCACTTTATAACAGAATTTTTTTTTTGCACTTTTTGATACACCGTCTCTGCTGACTGTATAAAACCCGCGGTGACCAGACCTCTCTGCACCTAGCATCTTCAGCTGAGCATCGTGCAATCGGCAGAGAGATTCTGAACCAATGCCCATCATAGAGACATTTACTAGAAAATGGCTTACAGCCCTGTCTTTGGGGCAAGAGATATGAAAAGTATGTTTTCCCAAGAAAATAACACACTTTATTTCCAGATGTGGCTGGAAAGGCCAGAGCTTGGGATATGGAAGCGCACAGGGGTGCGGCTGAATGACAGAGGGACGCCGTTACAGAAGCCCCAAGCTTAACAACAGGAAATGTGTACAGTGCATGATATGGTAACTTTTCTTTATTGTTGTCCAACGCGGGTCCTTTGGAGAGAAAAGAAAAGATCACAGTGCTGAGCAGGTAACTCAATAGGCTAAGTCACGGTAACTGCTGAGAGGTGGCAGGGGAGGTGGTTACATTATGGCATCTTCTCTCATGGAGTTCTTAGCACTTCGGACCAACCATTCCTCAGTCCCCTAGTCGGCAGAGCTGTTATGTGTCGTTTACCAGCCGGCTATATTTAACTTGCCTACTAAGGTGGACTACTGGCCAGGGGAAGGGCCAATGGTAAGATCGAGGTACAATTCCTTGGACATTCTTTTCAAAGTACTGAAATGGCCTGTACCACCACACCCTGGCCAGGAGGTTCATCGGGGAAGCTTCCTTTAGCACCTAGGAAAGCAAAGAACATACGTGGGGTTTTTTTGTTTTTGTTTTGTTTTTTTTTTGTTTTTTAAATCTTACTGTCTTTCCTTTAAAATATTTCCCATGTTAAAATTCAAAGGATCCAAGACTTGCCCCACACCCACCCACACAGCCCTGCTTCACGCTGAGTTCACTTCACTATACCCTAGACACGTCAGATTCCAGCAGAGCAAGGGAAACTGAGGCTTCCTCAACTCGTGCCTATCACATATCTCAGTCAGTCCTTTCCTCACTCTCCTAGGACCTTAGCCTCCTGTGCTCCTATATAATAAATATATTTATAATATTTTATAATAATATAACACATATAAGTAAACATAATAAATAAATAAAATGTATTTAATAACCTAGTTAAACGTAACTATGGAACTAGTGATGGGCCCATCATAACCAAAGAAGGTTAGGGATGCACAGTAAGTGCAGACATCGGCTTAGAGACTATTTTTTCACAGACAGTAGTGAGTGTCTATGTTTTGGAAGAAAGCAGTATCTGGGTCAATTATATTAACACTTTACACCCTGGCTCTGCAGTAGAATGGTGTTATAAAAGCCAGCATCACCTCAGGTGGTTACTCCTAAGAAAGAGAAACTGGAAAAGATCCACAGATTCCCAGTCTTTCCAATGCTTCTGACTCTGGCCTAAGTCAGCAGCACCCAGCCTGGGACAAGAGAAGTTAAGATCAAAGGGAAGGAGGTGACTCACTTGCTGATTGGCCATCGTGTGATACCACCAGAAGAGTCTTGTGGTGATGTAGTACGCCACCACCACGTCCACAGTGTAGTGGTCATGCGCTAAGAGAATACAGAAGATTCCAATGACGCTGAGGAGCCAGCAGATCCAGTGGTACCACCAGAGCCGCCGAGGGGAATCTAGAGAGAGGAAACATTTGCAATAATCCCGGTTCTACATACCACTCACCACGCCTCTGCCATTCTGGAGGACCAACTAACTGTCTTACACCTTTCCTCCGGAAAGCCCATTTTTGTAGGCCAGCAAACTAAAGGACTTTTTGTTTCTCTATAACCAGGGATAGAAGGAAATGGCTTTTAATGAAATATGACGAGCAGCAGTAATTTACATAGGGCTATAATTTGCTTCATATAACCAGAAAGGTGACATTAAAGGTGACTATGATCAAATATGCACAGGTCATTGCATTGAGCGCCTCCATCTTTAAGAGACGGGTCCACTGACACCTTTATGTGTGCACGTGTGGTGTGTGTATGCATGTTTACATGAGCATAGACACTGATGTTGTAGCTGTATGTACGCCTCACATGTAGAAGCCAGAGCCTGATGACTGAGTTTCTTTCTTGATCGCACTACCTTATGTACTGAGGAAGGTCTCGGCATGAAACCATGGCTCACCGAGTCTGCTCGTCTAGCTACTCAGCTTGCTCCCAGGACCCCCATCACCCCCATACCAGCTCTGGAATTACAAGCATGCGGCCATGCCTACCTGGTATTTCTGGGTACTAAGGATCTAAACATGCATTCCTAGGTTGGTGCCTCAAGTGCCTTACGTACTGAGTTCTCCCCCTAGGCCCTGTCCAATGGCCATTAATTAAATGTAACCTGTAGATAAACTGAGGTTAGTGCCTTATATAAATCCAACTCCTACTGTGCTACAGATCCTTTTTCTAAATGTATATTTTTGAGACTATAATTTAATTGTAGTATTTCTCCGCTCTCTTTCCTGCCTCCAAACCCTCCCTCCTATACATCTCTTCCCAACTCTGTTTCAAATTCATGGCCTCTTTTCTCATTGATTGTTATTGCATGCATACATATGTCTGTATATAACCATATATTCCTAATTATAACCTGCTGAGTCTATATACTATTTCTTGTATGTATTTTTTTTTCAGGGCTGATGGTTTGATACTGGGCAATCTGTTGCCATGCTCTTCCTGGGAGGACCATCTATCTCTTATGTTCCCATCTTTACTTAGTTGCCTGTAGTTCTTTGTGCAGGGTTGAAACCTCATGGTCTCCTCCTATCCAGTTTGGCATGTTCGCTGGTGTTGTCCTTGTTTAGCCCACATTTGTGCCACAAATGCTTAGACATGGTCCATGCAGTTACAATTGCTACAGCTGCCAACCTGCCTTCCAGGTTCCATAACTACACACTCATCTGAAAGACTGTAAGATTTCTAGTCTACATTCTCAATGCGTAGGGGTCTAGAGGGCCTGGGCTTTCAGAGAAACCTCCGAATGGATCTACTGTCCTCATTTCAGGGAAGAAGGTACTGCTGACTTTTACTGGATTCTCAAGAGAACCAAACAGTCATTCACTCAGGCAGTGCGCATCTACCATTTCCTGGACAGGTCCTGATTGAGATGTCTGAACCAATACACAGAGTAAGCAAAAGCCTGCCTCTGTGGGGAGAACCCTTGCCAGAAGGGGAGACAGAGGGAGAGTAAGAGAGACTATGATCACAAGGTTGTATATTGTATAAAGGTAAAAACTGTAAAAAGCATGAGGGATCAGAAGGAGGAGGAGGAAAGAGGTGGGTTTTTTGTTTTTGTTTTTTGTTAACCCCTTTGGTTGTTTTTGCAATTTTAAATTGGGTGCTGAGGGCAGGAACTGGCCACCCACACTCATCACCAAGAATGGCTACTCCCCAGTTTCTGTGACCCTTGAGTGCCCATGCATACTACTTATTTTACTTTTTATAGTCTCTTCCCAACTCATGCAATAAACACTCATTTTAAAGATGAGGAAACAAAGACGTACATAGAGATTAAACATTTTTCTCAACTGTCAGAATGCTGGGGGCCGATAGTTCTAGGATCCTAAATCAGGGTTTTGTGACTCCTGCAATGTCTCTGCATTTCCCAAGCACTCTGCATGGTGCTTATGGCCCAGTGCATTTTTTTAACATGAAAAACAATTTGAGGTGTGAACCAGTAGGGGGCAAGCACCCTTATCTCCAAGGGCCTATGACAATTGATCTCTACAGTGTCTGTTTCCTATAGCTGGCTATATTGTGGTATAAAGGATGCCCTGTAGATAAACATTTCTCAAATTCACTCTAGTTGATCACACAGTAACCAAACACAGGACATCTACTCTCCCTCCCTCTCAGGCCCCTGCAGAACATTCCACTTCATAATGGTTCCTTCTGTTTCAAAGACAGGGTTGGGCAGCCTGCCTCCTCCTGTTTCCTCCATATCGCCTGTCCTATATGTGCTCACCAAGCTCTTCCAGACCACTTCTCCCCAAGAGCGACTGGACAGGTCAGGCCACACCTCCTCTGCATAACTGCATCAGAAGCCAAGGACTGTCTCTTGGTCTCTAGCCTATTCTCTTCAGAACTTCTTGAAAGCTACATCTCTGAAGGAAAAATCAGATGACACTGTTCCCTTGTTCCCGACCGCTCTAAGTGTACCCCATCTACCGCAGGCAGAAGCCAAGCCTCTGATTTGTGGCTTCAGGTCCTTCTAACCCGGGCCCTACTTATCTGTTCATTTTCTTTCTCAGGACTCTCGTCTTTCTGCAGACACACTTCCGAGAGCTACAATGCTCCTAACTCCAGACTGTGGTATGTTTCCTTTCTCTGTGTCTCCTCATTCATTTATCATTCTCCGTGGGAATTGCCTACAGAGGAACTGCCTCACTGAACAGCTTCTAACAGTAAAATTTTGAGGATAACTGAATTTTCCAGGGAAATAAATCATCTGTTGTTCAATTAAAGGGCTGAAATCCTAACACCAATTAAAATGAATGAACCAGGTTTCCTGTCTCAAAACAACCTGAGAAAGTGGCAGAACGTGTTTATATGTGTTATTTGTATTCAAATATCTTCATTTTATTTTAATATTCAAGTTATTTTATTTTTATATTTAAATATTTTTTATATTCAAACCACATGTGGTGCCAGGTTTTGAGGTTTCAGAAGCTCAAATCAGGCCTGGTGGCTCTCTCGCTCTTTCTGCTGCCTGTGTGTCCAGATGTGGAACCCTCACCTAACTCTCTAGCACCCTGTCTGCCTGTGTACCATCCTGCTTCTCACCACAGCTGTAATGGGCTAATAAACCTCTGAACTGTAAGCAACCCCCAATTAAACCTTTTCCTTCATAAAAGTTTCTGTGGTCATGGTGTCTCATCACTACAATAAACCCCTAATTAAGATAATACACATATATACGCCTTTAATCCCAGCACTTGGGAGGCAGAGGCAGGTGAATTTCTGAGTTCAAGGCCAGCCTGGTCTACAGAGTGAGTTCCAGGATAGCCAAGGCTATACAGTGAAACCCTGTCTCGAAAAAAAACAAAACAAAACAAAACAAAAAAAAAAAACAAAAAAACTCTCCCCACCCCCACCCCGTCCCCCCCAGCCAGGATCTTTAAAATATATTTACTACATGTGATCTCATTTACATATATTTAAAACCACCCAAACATTAGAGCTGACATCCACAAACAAGGTACCCCTGTCTAGAGGTGTAGTCAAGGGCTGTCCTGGGGGCACAGGGATAAAATAAGGCAGGTGTCCTCAGGACTCCAGTCTGGCTTTAAGGGACTTTTCCCGAACTGATTTTCCAAAGGACCATGGGAGGAGGCAGGCGAAAAAATTACAGAGCAAGGTTGCTTTAGACTTACACTCTTTGATAAATAAGTAGGTGAGCGTTAGCATGACCGTGTGGCCACTGTACAGATAGTCCCCACACATGTTGTGTGAGCCTGTGATAGACAAGCCACCTCCAGCAATGAGCTTCATTATCCTTCGTACTTGAGCTTCCCAGTCTCCAAAGAGCTACGGGAAAAAGAGAGAGTGAGATTCACGTTAGTTCACTTTGACTGTTGCTATCACCCTGTACACCATGGTTCATCAAGGCACACCTCAAACTTCCTCATCAGTACGCACGCAAGCAGTGGTTATCATTTTCATGCCAATCCTTAGAAAGCGCACGGTGCTAGTGATGACACATTGGCTCTAGAACTTTCTCAATAGTTATTTCAGCAGGTGTCTGGCATTTGAGATTGCTTCGGGGTGGGAGGTGAGGTGGGAGCCGGGCTCCAAGTTCTTAAGCAGTATGATTTCTAGTTTAGGTTTTAGACCTAGCCATTTAGCTAAACATACATACACACACACACACACACACACACACACACACACACACACACACACACACATATATAACTTTAGACTGTTTGCCATGTCTATATTCTTCTCCAGGACCTGCAGAGGTTGCATTCTACAAACAAGTTAAAAAGTAAAGAGAAAGGAAGAGCCAGGCCTTTCTAGGATGGCAACAAAGGAAGAGCGGCAGCACTGTGTGGCTCTAACATTGAGTCACAGAGCGCGCAGCCCAGACGCTTTACAGAGGTCTTTGAGGGCTTGAGACTCGTGGGTTAGCCAAGGCAGTGACCATAAAGCATAAGCTGAGAATGGATAAATATATAGAAAACTACTAAAGAAAACGCGAGGCAAACTGGCTCCGTGGGAAACAAACTATTGTACAGTAATTACAGGAAAGGGACACAGCTTAGGGGTGAGGAGTGTTTACAGAGCTGGAACTGGAAGTGCTATCTACTGAGTTACAGAGGACAGACAACCACCGAGGGAAGACAGGACAAGATGCTCTATGTCCCAGGGATGGCAGGGTGAAGGAAGGAAAAGGTACAGAGGACAGGAAGTTCTCACTTTTCACAGCAAGGAAATTAATAACAGAGAGCATGAGAGCTCAAGGGCGTTTTTGGTTATTTAACGGCCAGCCTACAATGAAACTCTGCCTCAAACCAAAAAAATTATAGCCAGATGAGGTAATCACCTCTAGCTGCCTGGCATCTGAGCCCTTGAAAGGCTGAGATGACTGTGCAGGAAAAAACAAACAAATAAACAAGAAGAATCACAGAAAAAGAAATTATATCCCCATATCACTAGTAAAAGAGGAAAATATGCAGAAAGAGCTACATATGTGGTGATCTCGTTATGAGCGAAAAGGAAATAGGAAAAGGAGCCCAGATGGGGCCGGGGTCAGGAGATCATTATTTTTCACCCCAAGTCTAGAAGTTAAGATAAGTGTAGGAGACAACAGCTCAACCTGAAACCAGCGCTGCAGTGGGACAAGACGTGGAGACAAAGAACAGTGATAGTGATGAGGGGATCCTACGTACAGTATGAGGGAGGGGATCCCGTATAGTGTGAGGGAGGGGATCCCGTGTACAGTGTGAGAGAGAGGATCCTGTGCACAGTATGAGGGAGGAGATTCCGTGTGCAGTGTGAGGGAGGGGATCCTGTGCACAGTGTGAGGGAGGGGATGATCCTGTGTACAGTGTGAAGGAGGGGATCCTGTGTATGGTGTGAGGGAGGGGATCCTGTGTACAGTGTGAGGGAGGGGATCCTGTGTACAGTGTGAGGGAGGGGATCCTGTGTACAGTGATAAGGGGATTCTGTATAGAGTGGTGAGGGAATCCTGTCTATAGGAAATCTGCTTTAAGTTTAAGCTAATGTGTATCTGTGTATTTTTGTACAGTTTTACAATGTATTTTAAGGTAAGTAACCTTACAAATACTAATAAAAGTTTATAAAGAGTTACAGTAAGTGTCAATTTATTACTGAGGGAAAACAGTCTTTATAAATGTAGCGCAGCCTAGCTGTGCAGTGTCTGTTAGGCCTACAGCAGTACACAGTCATGTTCCAGGACTTAACACTCACTCCGTGGCCCTCCCAGAACAACCTACAGGCCAGCAAGTGCCATTCATGGTGACTGTGCTAAGATGCACTGGTCATCGTAATTTACAGTTTGTACTGTGTCGTTTTATGATTAGACGTATACATACTGAAAACAGGTTACACTTGCCTCTAATGTTTAATGCAGTTATGTGCTATAAGGCCAGTTTTATAGCACAGAAGGAACAACAGGGGTATGGAGTTTGCATAAGAATGAATTGGCCTGGTGACATCCACCAAAAAGTACCTTTGTCATTAAACAATGCGCGACTACATTATTAGCAAAGCACTGTGCCAACCGCCATGCCAGTACCCCAGAGTTTGATTAAGCCAAGCACTGAATCCATACTGAGTAACGCTTCCTGCAGAAGCCTTAGCAGCTCACAGAAGTATGAGCACGCTGTCAATGTCACATTCCTACTACTACCCTGATCTGCCAAGAATCCCTTATAAAGTTGCTATTCCACCATCCATTCATGGCAAATTATAGTGTATTGTTCCTAAACAACAGTCTTCCTCCAAAACAGAAAATTCTTTATTGATCATGTGTCCCCCAAAACTCCTTCTTAAACACCAACACCAAAAACAGGGCAGGTAAGGGACCACACAGCAGGGACAGAAACAGACGAGAACACCTCATCATCCTGCCACCAAGAAAGCCATGTGCTTGAAGATCTCCCCCAGCCAACTTCCCAAATGTCTGTAAAGCAAGTCATTCCCTGAGGGTTAATGGGCAGGCTGCTGTACAAAAAACAAGAATAGATATTTACAAATTAATAGGAAGACATGAAATATTCTTTAGGCCCTACTGGGAAAGAAAACAACTGGGAGGGGAGATTCCTCTAGATTCCTCAACAGGAAGGAGTTGCTCGAAACTGCTGTTTCTACTTTCCCCTTGCTTTACTTCACTGTGTCCTCGCTGTGCAGCAAAAAAACGACACAGTGGAGTGGGGTTACAGAATAAAAGACCACGAGTTCTTCACAGAGATTCTAAAGTTTTAACAGGTTTTCCCATCAACTGTCTCATCGTATCATCCGAAGCCTGTTCTCTGGTTAACAATGATGTTATGTTGTCCATCTGGCAGAAGAGGAAGTGAACAGAGGCTGCTGACTGGGTTCAGAACGAGGGGCTCTATCTATCTATCTATGAGCCAGGCCCAGGATGTGCTACAGCTGTAAACACCTTCAGAAACAGCAAGGGGGCAGCGTTTCTAGGTTCATACTTTGTTGCTATTCTGATAAAATTTAATCAATTTTACCTTTTCCTGTGTCTTTTCAAATCAAGTGATCTCAACTTGGCTCATGCTTCCCGGCTGTATATTATGCTATATTGGTCTCTAAGAAATCTTATTAGTGTATGAGACAGGTTTTCATCATGTGGTCCAGACTGGCTTCAAACTCATGACCCTCCCTAGTGTTGGGTTTATAGGTAGGCATCATCCTGTCTGGTTTACAAATATATTGTTTACTATAATTGTATGTATGGGGGGGGGAGGCTATGCATGAATGTGCTGTGGTACCCACGTGGAGGCTGGATGGCAGCTTTGCAGAGTTGCTTCTTTCCTTCCACCTTCACACCGCCCTGACGACTGAACACAGGTTGATGACAAATGCTTTTATGTGCTAACCCATCTCACTGGCTCCCCAGACACACTTTATAGGAACACTGGCGAGCACAAATCTACCTCAAACTTTATTTTAAATACTTTAAGTCTGGAGGTTGTGGTGCCCACTTTTAGGCTCAGCACTCAAGAGAGGCAGATGGGATTCTCTGAGTTCAAGGTTCAGCCTGGTCTACAGAGAAAGTTCCAGGACATCCAGGGCTACACACAGAGACACTTAATCTCGAAACTCTCTGCCTGCACAAACCACTTTATTTAATATTCATATGTGCACATAATGTGTTTGGATCCATTCTCTTCTCTCTACTCCCCGATTTTCCCTATGAATGTCATGTGTTTTTAAGTTAACCAAGTAGGAATCATTTCTCTGACTCTAGCCTCAGGTACTATTTGTTTTCAAAGTGATTGTTGATATTACAGAAATTGCAGACAGCATCACTACTAACAAGTAAGGCCATTTGTGGAGGGGTCTCAGGCTCAGTGCCTGTAAACTGACAGGAATCTTAAACAGTAGCCTTGCGAGATGCTTGCTCATGGGACCACCCCCTTATGGCTCAAGAGACACTTTGGGACTCTTCCAGCCCCAAAGAGACAAGCTTTCCTCTGTGAACACACCACACCCACCACGACTTATCAGCAGGAGAGGCTTCCCTGTACCGTCTCTTCCTTCGCGGCTTCTAAGAGTTTTAATTCCACTGGGCGGTGGAGGGTTTGGCTCTTCCCCATTCTCAAATGTTTGCATCAGGTCCTCCATTGAGCAGGCTTCTGGGTGGGTGGAGGTCTCTAAGCAACATCAGCAACAAAACACTCATCTGCCACCTGCCTCCTGTTACCCCAGCCAAAAACATTCATTTTTTTCCCACATCCTTTAACAAGGACTGTATCCAAAGGCCTCATAAAAACCTTATGTATAGATCAGCTCTGGATTTGTTACCTACACTCCAGTGTTTAAAGCAAAATGTCCCTTTACTAAAATGACATTGCTGTAGGTTTGGGGGTGGGAGTGTTCAAGTTCTCTAATCAACTTACTTAGTGATGGAGGCTACAACAAATGTATTCATGCTTTTATTTTAAAATGTTTTATATGGAGAGAACAGTGTAATGAGTAGGAAGCCCTTCATTTTGGCTCATCGCCTGTAACAATTTCATCAACTCTATTTTATCAAACTACCTCACTCCAAAGTCCAAAATAAGTTCTCTCCTGTAATCAGGCTCATGAAATCAACCCCAATCACACTTCGTATTCTCTGTTCCAAGCCCTCAACAGCCCCAACAACATCTCTGTCTCCCTTTCCAGGCTGATCTAGGATCAGCTCAGGGATCAGTGCCGACCGAGGTGGTCCAGCAGGCTCAGCTGTCGGCATCCACTACAGCTCTTCTGTGAGGTTTTCTTCTGTGATAGGCCCACCTTCAGGTTCATCTCCATCCTGGGATAGTCTCTGAATGCTGCAGTCTGCTTAAGTCCATACTAAACACTGTTGGCAGAACATACAGAACAGCTGTGGTCTCCATCCCGTGCACCTGCGAAGAAGCCCTGGTGCCATTTGTCCGGCTACTGGTGTACCCACCTGGCCATGGCAATGCCTGCCACACTTCTCTGCTAAATATGTTATCTTTACACCTTTATAATTAATAAGAAACATGATTTTGAAAAGCTGTATAAGTATTACTGGCCTTAACCTTTACCTAATAGCTTCAGTACATACCCATTATAGATTATAATTTTTGAACTATTTCTTCAGTGGCTACCAAATAGTCATTTTCTATTTCTTTTACATTTATTAATTTTTCTTAAAGTGCCTCTGACATTATATAAATCTCCTTTTGATTTACTACAGTCTGAATATTGTCATGCTTAAACTGACTCAAGCATAACCATTGAGGACTGAGGCTACAGCTCAGGGGCAGGAGCAGGTGACAGGCCCTGGGTTCGAACCTCAGCACTGCAAAAGCAAGAAACAAAGCTTCACAGACTGACACACAGCCAGAGGGAGAGCGCCCAAGCACAACAGCCTGGTACTTTAGAGTGCTCATGGATGGCCTCTCGTGTCCAAGTTGCTTGAGACATTCCCCATGGTGACAATGTCCCTGCCCACCTTCCTGCACCCTGAGCCAGTGGGTAAAGTCTCCGCTGTGGTTCTCTGGAGCTCCCCAGTTAATACCGCTACTCTTCATGGTGCATGACTCCTAAAATCTGTAAGGCCTTTCTTGCCTTTCCAGTGTCTCCCTTAAAATGGGGCCTGGCCCAGGTATCCCTCACCTCCAATTCACACAACCACAAACAAGCATCACCTACTACAGATGTGTGGCCAGAGAGATGTCCTGTCTCTGCCCCTTAGCTACTCTGAAACACTGGGCAGAACCATGTGCCTCTGAACTGAATGCAGTTTCTTCCACTCACTGCATTGAGAACTAAATGAGGACAAGTCATTGTGGACCATGGGTGGACATGAAAAAGGATATCACAACTTAGCACCAACCAAAGTCTATGACCCTCTCACCCAAACATCCTACTGCATGACTGGGGAGATGTATTTCTAAAAGACAACTGTCATGTCAGTACATCAAAACCTCCTCCTAACAGCTTTCCTGACTTCCTATGGTCTGGAAATCCAGACTCATTGGAAGGGTTCAAAGCCCACAGCCTGCCTGATTCACTTCCTCTCAGGCCACTGGGACCAGAAGACCAGACGCCCATGTTCCCTCAACCTCAAGTTACTCTAAAGTCCCTTGCATGGTCCCTTTCTACCAATGTTCTCACTGCTTCTGCTTGGCAGACTCTGACTTGTCCCTCTGAGCCTTGGCTCAGACACACCTCTAGCTGCATGAATGCCCAGCACGGTGGCTGCTTTCCTGTGCTTCCATGGCAACCAGACCCTCCCTTCCCCTATATCCATATAGGAAGGAGTGACCAAGTCAGGGACCTTTTAGATCACAAAGGATCTCTAGCTCTAGAGGCTCAGGGAGTGGGAGTGGGGATGGATGGGACACTTGCTATGTACATTTGTGACTTTAGTATTCCACACTATGTCCACCCATGACAGATTCTCCAGAGATGTTTGCTCAGGAAAATAATCCCTTCTAGTCAACTGAAGTCACATCAACAACTGTGCATTGTCTTGCAATCTAAGCAAGTGATGGCACTTCCTCAGTAAGGAAACTGGAGATGCCAAGGATCTATAAAGTGATGCAAAGTGCACTTGTCAAATACAAGTTTCAACAAGAGTGATAAATGTATAGATAGTAGAGTTGGACTTGTGAGAAAAATAACGATAAAGGACTATTGTAATTGAAATATGAATTTTAAAAATCTCCCTTTAGTACATATTTCAGTCTGTCTGTTATAAAATTTATTTACAAAAATGTAATTTTTAAAAGAGAAATTTTTACTATATTGCTGTCACTGTTGTTCCTAAAAGTGAAAAGAGAGAAAAGTAACAGAGATAAAAGAGAAAAATATTTGGGGTAGGGTATGTTATTGAAAATTACATCCAAGAAACAGAAAAAAAATGAAAACAAACAGGAAAATAATACTGACAATAAGAAACGGGAGTAGACAGAAGATTGGACAAAAGCAAACACATATTTCTGTGCCCCACATGATTTAACTCTGTGATACCAAATTACCTCTGTAATGGAACCAGCTCTTTCTGAAGTCCTCACAAGGTTGCTAAAGGCTATTCAGACTATCAAAGTGTGTCAGTGTGGAGGGCTTGTGAAATACTCCAACTGCCACCTGACAACAGGGTAGGACTACAACGGTCATGAAACAGAATCTGTTGCCTTGAAGGAATGGACTTGTCCAAGGCAAGAGGCCCATGAGGCCAATGTCTAAGGGAAACCAGCATCAAGACCAAGGAGCTTTGATCCCTGAAATCGCACACTGAGACAAGGGGACAGCAGGAGCACAACCAAACCATGGAAGGCTTCGCACAGCTGCCCCTTCAACAAGCAGCATCAGATGCCACCCAACATGAGCAAGATCCCTGTGTGACAGGGATCTGTTTGTTGGGGGCCTGAAGGAAACCACAAATGAAACTCATCTGCCACGTGCCCTGGCTGAGGTGTCATCCCCCTTTTGAAATCTAAGGTCAGCACAGAAACCACAACAGAACCAGCGTGTGGCTTAGGTTAAGGCTTAGTAGTCATCACCAGGTCAACTTGCCCAAAAGTTATCACGGGGACTGTATGTGCACATCTGGGGAGTGAGCACAACAGGGTACTTTCTTTTCTCTAAGAGTTAAAACAAAACAAAACAAAACAAACAAAAAGAAACCCAAACCATAAACCTACCTAAAATCAAAGATTATCAACTGTTACTTCATTCTTTTAAAAAGCGAATCCTAATCGGCTGTGATGGGGGAGGGAGCTTGGGGAGAGCCACAAAAGCTCTTATAGAGAAGCTGTGGCAGGCAACACTGCCACTGGCTACATGGGCAGCTTCCGGCATAAGCCTGGCACACACGTACCGCATGGGCACAGGAAGGTGCTTCTGTTATTCTTAATCCAGGAAGTGAGCAGATCCACTTCCCTTTCCATGTTCCCGGTGACTTATTACTGTTGCAGCAACATCTGACAGGAGGTTTGCTTTACATGCCAACCCATCCATTGGCTCACGACTACTGCTGAAGCTCTACATTCTTGTGAGAGCGACTTCTACCATGACCATTGTCAATTTGCTACAATAATTTTCTGACAAGCTGTCCGTTTTGAACCCTGATGTTGAGGAAAGTATTAGGTAGAACTCCATCCACCATGGAGGAACCAGGTTTAAGTTCCTCACCCAGCAGAGCTCTGTCTTCCATTAACTTTAGTAATAAGTGAGACTTTAAGAGAACCTACCAATATCAGGCCTGAAGAGACCTCAGATCCTGAATATCCAGTTCACTATTTAAGCACTGAATATTCTATGTCTGTGGACTTTGTATCTACATTATAGGTTCTACCATCATTCAGAATATGATAAATCACAAATATTTATTTCCTAGTCCCAGTTTGCACTTCAACTTGAGACTTACAAACCTAGCCATCATACATATAACCACTTGGCTGTCTCCCATGTACTTGTGTTCTTCCCAAAGTCAATAACTCCTTTTCCTTCCCACTTATTATTCCAGTGGTAGACTAGGAATTGAAGTCTTTCCCTTCCCTGTCATCTCTCTGTCTAATTACTGCCATTTTATCCCAGAAACAAACACTGCTCCTATCTGTCTGGTGTTTCCTTCCCATCCTCAGGGTTAGTGACTTATCTTGATCCTTTTACGGTACCATTCCAAAATTTCATTCCATCAGGTATGAGCCTGAACCAGGCAAGTTTTAAGGTGTTTTCAATGGAGTATATCTCTACTGGATTGATCTGTGTACCTGAGCTCCTAAAACATAGAGCTGCTTAATGCAGACTGTCCAGTTCTCAGTGAAGAACATGACAGTACCATGCCCACTTTGGTCTTAGAAGTTGATGGCAGTTTGGTGGTGAAGATGTCTTTGACAACAAGTGACCTTCAATGAGGCTATTTCTGATTCTAATTCCCTCCTCATACTGACTCTAAAATGGGCAGGGCTAGTCTCTGAGGCCTCTGAGTGTCATCCTTCTCTCCTTTTGGATACTGGCCCATACTGGGGCATTCCATCATCTGGCAGAACACTGTTTCCCAGACTTGATCTGCCACCCGAGGGCCCAGTCCAGCTCTTCTCTCTGGATCCAGGCAGCTTTACGTTCTTTCCATGAAGAACTCCTGCCAAACATGCTAAAACCGAACCTTATCAAGCATTCAAAGACAACTTCCTGTTGAAAGTACGGAGAGAGAGAGAGAGCCACAAGTGAGCTGACGCCCATCACAAGAAACTGGTGACTGTGGGTGGCATCAGGACCAAGGGTCTGCACTCTATACTTCACTGGCATGGGGAGAAAGTCTGACAAACAGACAAAGCAACTGTCATGTACAGAGTCTGGATCCTTATGAATGCAAAGAGACAGACCATCAAAAATGCCTTCAAGACAAGTGAACTAATTCCATGAACTGATTACTGCCAATATCAAAGAAGCATTAATTCTGTTGACCAACAAGAGTATAATGCAATAAAATGTCCAGTTTTCCAGTGCATGCTACATCTGTGTTGATATAAAGCTGACACTGTGTATTTGATTTAAAACACTTCCAAAACAAAGAAGATAGATAGATAAACCAACAATAACAAGTTGTAACAAGTGAATCTGAGTGTTGAGTATAACAGATTTCCTTACACTAGTCTCTCTCCACTAAATACGCTGGGAAATTCCAGAACAAAATAAAATGTTGTATTCTGTGCCCTTCCCCTACTCTGCGTTCTGAGCAGGAACTTCCAGACCTCAGTGAGTCACACCTCCCCCACCTGGTGGAGCTCTAGGCCCAAGGTGAAGTCCATTGTTCTTCAAGGATTTGCAGCTTCCTGAGTGGAGCCAGCTGCCTGCATCCTTCTGAAAAACACCTCAGCCCTCCTGCAGAGCAGCAGAGCCGTGGAACCAACATCTACCGAACAGTGGAGCCGAAGCCCCGCTGAGCAGACTCTCAACTTTGGGGGAAGGGTCTCGCCCCCCAAATCTTAAATTGTCGGTCCCCAAAATAAACCACGGACTTTTAACAGCCATGTTGTCTTGATCCATGTTTTTCCCTCGTCACCCCGTTTTATTTCCCCAGCTCTCCGTCCAGAGAACACGATAACCTGTTCGTATATAACTGCTGGGAGGTTACAGTATTCCCTGGGCTAAATCCTGCCTTTAAAAAAAAGTAAAATAAAAGCTGTGTTCTAAATTCTTTTTTCTTAATCTACAAAATAAATCAGTCAGAGTTTAACTACTGTTCACAAAGGCGTGCTGAGATACCTTCAACTGTTCATCTTTAAGATGCTGAGTTAGAGAAGACCGCTGAAGAATCACCAGGCTAGTTTGGCTTTCCGGCCAACACTTGGGTGACACATTTGAGTCAGTTTCCATGCCGAGCCTGCTATCTCTGCCTCTTCCAACAAATCCTGAGAGCTATTCTCAGCCATGGGCTGTGGTTAGGTACACTGATGACTCTGGACTTGAAGGGCTGAGTAGAGACACAGACACCATCACAAAGGCACACACTAGGACCAGGAGGGAAAGCAGCCTCTGGATGTAGGACTTAGCTTCAGAATCCACATCTTTCTATTTCTTTGCACCAACTTTACCAATATACAGATTCTTTTAAGAACTGAACTGCAGCTCAGTGGTGCTGATGACCACCTTTAATTCCAGCACTCAGAGGGCAGAAACAGGCATATTTCTGTGAGTTGGAGGCCAGCCTGGTCTAGTTTCAGGACAGCCAGGTTTACATAAAGAAACTCTGTCTCAGAAAAAAAAAAAATCAAACAAACAGTTCAACTGCACTTAGGTGTATCACAATTGTTATGTTTACAGTACAGAACATTTTGTTAATCAACCAGACTCCTTAACAAGATGGCTTGACTCTTGATAATACAGTATTTCCAAATATTAAATAAATAATGAATGATTTATTTAATAATCAACCTGGGCAGGGCAGGTTGGTTTTGGGGAGTTTTTACAAAGGAAAAAAAAAACAGGATGTGAGGTTGGCTTCATGGGAAAGACTGAGGAACTCAAGAGAGGGTTCAGAGAAGAAGGGTTGCTGATAAGGCTCTGTGCTTGGGACATCCATTCTTCAGAGTTCAGTGAACCTTGGACGCAGTCAGGAAAGTAACCAGCCACTAAGTCCAGGAAGAGAGAAAGTTCACAGGGAAACTAAAAGGATCCCAAACTCCCTATCATGAAGACTCCATTAAAAAAAACTCTGGAGTGACCAATGAAGTCCCCTCTCTAGAGCTCCTCTGACAGGATGATGATTCCTTTGGCAGGAAGAGACTTAAAAAAGGGATGAAACCAAAAGCAACTGGCTATCTCAGCACATGGTTTAAATGAAGATAAATCATCTCAAAGTATAGTATTTTTTATTTTGTATATATAATATACATTAAATATACTAAATCTGTTTTATTTATGTTTATATTTAATATATACTAAAAAAAAATCAAGAAATCAAGGCAAGAACTTAGCCTTTTTTTTCTTTCTGACTGCACTACTAAAGAGCTTTAATGTGTTAAAGAATTAAGTGTTTTCCTATTTGATGACATTCCAAAAGTTTTCTAGTTTTTTTCTAGTTAAAAAATCTCTTCCAAGGTAACAGTCACTTGATTCTTGGAATAAAGAACAGGGCTACAAGAAAAGATAGCAGATCACAGCCCCACGCTCTTCCCAAGAACAGTGTCATACAATTGGCAGAGGACTGCCAGGGTCCCGGAGTGCACTTGTCTTGCTCTGCTGAAAGGATTGGTGGGAAGACAGAAGGAAACCGAGCCAGAGGAAACAGTTCTGTCTCAGAGGAGGACACACCCAGAGCTGCACTGAAGGAGAACACAGTAGTCTGGCAGGCTGCAAAGAGCTCCACCCAAGCAAAGCTCCCATTTGTTCTGAGCTGGGAGGGGCTGGCGAGGCTAGGGAATTCTGAGAAGGGTGTGGCTGTCTGGTCCTATAGCTTAGGGTCATTTCCAAATGAAAGTGAGTCTGAATCAGTTTATGTCTTGGCCTTAGTCTAAGGTCCCCAGGGTGAGAGGAGAAACAAACAAAAAATGGGAAATGACAGGGAGGAGTAGTTTACCTTCGGAGAACAGTTGAAATGCATGCCAGGTACTGGGAGTGTAGTTACATACATTGTAATACACCGATACAGGTACAGCGTGCCAACTATGCAGAAAAATCTTCTGCTAATAATAGACCTAGAAAAAGGGAAAAACAGGGCAGATTCTCAGTCAAGAAATTCCGCAGGTTCATTTACTCAAAAGTTTTCAATGACCCAACAAAACAAACCCAGAAATCTAGTCAAGAGCTTGAAATCAGAGTGCTACAAGTATCACTTGCAAAGAATCTGGACAGGGCATTGTAGACTAATACTGGTTGTGCTTTATTAAAAAAAAATGCCATTAACTGGCCAAAAGGAGACACAGTGATCTACAGTGCTACAAATTAGGCTATATAGGCCTTAAATATGAGTTGCCACTCAACTGATGGACAAGTGGAGCCCATTCTGAACGACCAGAGCCTGTGCAGTGCCGGTGGCAAATGTTCAGCATCTCTGTCCAAACAGCAGAGGTGCTGAGAACGACATCGGAATGAGAACTGCAGACTTTCTACTGTTTAAGAAGTCAGACTCTAAGCTGCTACAGCAGTGTGCGTAGGAGACGGTCAAGAAAAGAACCATAGAAGACAGAGTCCAACCCCGACAAGGCTTCTGGAGACTCTGCTGCCTCAGAGACTACTTCCTTTTCTCAGAATAAGTAAGACGGGGACAAGAGCTCTAGAAATGATATTTGGAAATGCCTTACTCAGAGGAGAAAGACATAGATAGTCAGCTACAAAATATGAACAAGAATAAGAACCACTAGTTTCTAATGAGTGGATAAATACTTGTATATACCAAGTCCTATGAATTCTTCTAGCACCAAAGCCAATCTGTTTCTTAGACTTACCCCCATTGATGTAGTCCTAAGTGTCCTTAAAAAAGACCCCTCTCTAACTGTCTCCCGTGTGGCCACAGCCACAATCACATCCTGTGACTCTTTTCTTTCAGGCTTGGAATGTTCAAGTTGCCCTGGGGAAGTGTGAATTAAATAAAAAAGGAAAATTTAGGAACACAGGATGGGTTTCCCTTAAGAGTAGTGAACACCTGGTCACTCTACTGTTGTGTACAGTGTCTATTTTTGCTCAAGGTGGGTGTGCTGATTAAGTACGGAGGCCAAATTACATCGTGTCATTCCTAATTATTGTTTTAGTAGGAGGAATTGAGTGACCCACTACTGTGTGACAGTATATGTATATATATATCTGTGTATCTGTGTATATATGTATATGTATATGAATATGAGCAAAAACAATTCTCTACTCCTCTAGCAGCAAATCATGGGCGCATACACACAGTCCATACAAGTTACTGAGGGCTTGTGAAGACTGGTGGATATTTTGTCTCCTTATCTATGTTTCAGAAGCTGCCTCAGAACTGTTGTATTAATTTGGCTTTAATTGTTTCTCTTAGTCACCTGTTTGTATCTCTCCTAATGGTTAAGAATTTATTCTACATAAAGCTGTCTTGCAGAGGTGTGCCACTGGTTTCAAGTCTAGTGAAAGCCACAATACAATGAAAAGTAAAGTCTAGAGATGTCAGTCAAGAATATCACAAGGGAAGTGCCAATGTGGAATGTGCAGTGGGAACTACTGCGGTCAGCCTGTATGTTAAAAAGCAGAGTATACATGTTTCAAAGGATTGTTCTCCCGGGCATTCCCTTCCTAAACTCAAGAATCCCACACAGTTAGAATTCTTTGTCAAAGGTTTTTAAATTCCTGATGTATCTTTAGAAAAAAAAGAATGGTGGAGCCCCGTCCCAGCGATTCTATCCACAATACAAGGCCTGGACCTGAGGCTCAGGAATCATTATGGAGGAGGGAACAGAAAGACTGTCAGAGCCAGAGGACCAGGGAGATTGCTGTGAGGCTGCGTCTCCTAAGAATGTCCCAAGTCACACCTACATGACTGGCTAAGCATGAGCTGGACATAGACGGCACCAATAGACACAAAAAGTGGGCGGGTAAAGACCATGGAGCCTCACCCCTATACAAAGGCTACAGGCAACTAAGAAATGCTGAGGTTGGGGATACAGTCTTCCTCTGAGACAAGCACACCAATTGGTTAATCCAATAACAAATGGGCAGTCCTGAAAACAGACACACAAGTAGCATTACAGCAGTTGCGTTTATGTATTTTGGAATATATATGTATGTACATATAAGTGGGTAACAACAATTAATGACAAAAGAGGCCATGAGTTTGAAAGAAAACAAAGGGGGAGTATATGAAAGGGATGGGAGGGAGGACAGGGAAGGAAGAAACAGTGTAATTATATTACAATCTCAAAAATAGAAATAATTTTATAAAAGGAAAAAGAATCATAGAAGGAAAGTTCATGGGATATTACTAGAGATTAAGCAAATGCTAACAAGAGTTAGATACTGGATATAATTCCCTAACTCCTAGGCATTCATCAAATGCCCAGAAATATCTTTCATGTTCAAAAGTTGGCATTCATATCTGCTCACACTCAGCAGTAATTATCATGTCACAGATTATACCTGTGAGCAGATAAATATTGCTCCTTATTATTTCAGATCAGGCTCATTTCTGCTCCCCCTGAAAATTATATCTATCAAATCTGCTTATAAGAAAATACAAGTACAAGTGTTAATATTTTACATACAATTCAGACTTGCTGAAAAAGCATGTTGTCTCCAGAGAGTTCAGGGCCTTGAATACAGGCAAGGACTGTCTCACGGAGCCATGGCCCAGGCTGCTACAGAACTTTTTAACATCCCTAATTTAAAAAGGAAACAGGACTTAGAACCTGATTATGTGACTCGAGGACCAGGCTGAATGCAGCAGTATTAGGCTGTCTCTGGTACTTAGTACAAAGGTTTAAAACACTAAAAGAAAAATGGTCAAAGAAAGGAAGAGACTGTAAAGTTTAGTTAATACTGGAAAGGGTTTTGGATCCACAAAAGTTGTGTCTTTCCATGAATGCATAGCAGCAGGACACGCACAATTCTTGGCATAGAGTAGAAGTTGGAATTGGTATATCAGCACAAAAACATTGACTTCCTGGGGCTGGAGTGCTCAGGAATGAGATGAGTGTCTGTTTAAGAGATCAAAGAGAGTGCTGGCTGGTATTCTTCCACCATGTGAGGAGAATGTGGTTATGCAGAGCAGCTAGAGATCCAAGCAAGATCTATTAGCCTTGGTCTTCTCAGCCTCCAGAAAGAGGAAATAAACCGTTCGTTGCTCCTGAGAATCTAGCCTGTGGTGTTTACTTATAACAGCCTCAATAAGATTACCCTAAAACCCACTCACAATCACCTTCTTTGAAACCATCAAGTCAATTAATTATGCATATGCTGTCAATTTAATTATGCATACACACTTTACATCCTTCACAAGGCCCACACAGCCTTAGGTCTTCCTTGCCTCTGTCCACCGTTGCCCACCTAGCCCTACTCCCACCCTTTAAAAAAAGTCTCTAAACTTCTACTTTATTATCCAGTTCTTTGACCACTACCTGCAAAGTCCCTTCTACTGTAGGTAAGACCTCTGTGCCAGGGACTCTCTGCCTGGACTGTCTGTATTCTACCTTCTTAGATGCCTACCATTTAACCTGCCATAGATATTTCAGTTTAGAGCTGACCTCCTCTAAGGAAGCCCGTTTCTTTTTATCCTGTCTTCATTTTAATTTTACTTTTAAAACTTCTTCACAGCATTACCAACCCATTCCAACCCCAATGAGAGCAAAATAATGTGTGTTTCTAACCCTGGTGAGATCAGCACTGTCAGCAGAGGCACCAGCACCAGAGGACCACGCTGTTCCTGTCTGGGAGCTTCGTCTCTCCCTCCTGACAGTCCTTCCCCATTTCTGCCCACACACATTTGCCCTGTAAGCCCTTTCATTTATCTGCTGGGATTAATCTGTGCAGATGCTCACTGGCCCTCCCTCTCACATCTGGCTTATTTATTTCGCATTCACATTTTCATTTAAAATGTTTGCTGAGATGGCTCCATTCAAACAGGTCTGAAAATTGCTAGAGATAAGACTGACTTCTGTCACCTCTCTCCTTCCCCTCCCTTTCTCATCCCCAAAACAGAGTTTTCCACACTCATTATAGCCTTTGAATCTCCAGGGCACCAGAAGGCTTACCAGGAAAACTCCAGGCCTTACACTCAGCTGCTGCAGGGAACACTCAGAGGAAAGGCTGGTCCAAGGGATGAAAGGGCAAGGCCGAACTTGCAATGAAGAAATGCAAAGCAATGCTCTCCTAGAGGACATTTAGAACTCACCTAGCAATTGGGCATCTCTACAGGCAAGATGGTGAGATGAATCCAGAAATCCAAGCTCCAGCTCAGAATGTGTCTGCGTATGTGTAAGGCCTTCTCAACTTTCAAAAATCCAACTCAAAGAAATTTCACACTTTTGGTATCTGCATCCTTAAATTCAGCAGTGATGAACATTCTACCCCACAGGAAGAGACTTTAAAGCACTGAGGGCTTTAGTACCAACTGGGACAACAGTGAATCAAAAGATCCCCATAAAACCCAGGGCTTTAAGGGGTAGCTGCAACACACCTTGGAAGAAGATACTAGTGGTCAGTATGCCTAGCCATTTGTTGACCTGTTAATAGAAGGTTGGGAAGGAGCTGGGTGGTGGTGTTGTACATCTTTGCACTTGGGAGGCAGAGGCAGGCGGACCTCTGAGTTTAAGACCTACAGCGTGAGTTCTAGAACAGCCAGGGCTATACAGTGAAACCCTGTCTTGAAAAACTAAAGCCAAAACCAAAAACCAAACAAAAAATGGTGAGCCACAATGACCACAAGGCCATTGTGGTCAAGAAAGGAAGCACAGGCTTTAGCAGAATCATTATTAGGTCATCATAAAGACAATGGCTTCAGCGGCATCCGAGGCAGAAGAGCAAGGATGCTGAGACATTCTCTGAGTTGCAAACACTGGTCGTTGATTGACCCAAGGGAAATAGACCAGCGGAGGCTCTAGTGACATCCCAAGTAGGAGGTGACAGTGGAAGGGTGGTAGTGACAGAGGCAGTGAGAAGGCTCAGATTTACAGAGGAGGTATAGGGTTAAAAAACAGTATCGAGGGAGAAAACTCAAGATGTTTGGGTTGAAAACTGGGAAGGCTAGAGAAGCTCTTTCCTAAGGAGGATTTGGGAATAGCACCAGCCTGAGTATAAAGGACTCTATGGAAATGCTGTGAATTTTAACAGTATGGGATAAAAACTATAGCTATTCTTATCTTGTAGGTGAGGAAACAACTAGGTAAGATTATATATATGCATGGCACCAAGGTAAGATTATTTAGCTTATTTGCTTATGAGTCTGTCTAGCAGCTAAAAAGTCTGATATCTTTGTGCCGATATCAGCATCTGGTAAAAGGTTCCTTGCTACATTACTTCCATATTAGAGATCACAAAGAAAAGCAGAACAAGTCAGCTAGCCAGGGCTTCTCTGCTTAAAGACAGGTGGGGACCACCTCCCAACCTAGTCCCAGCTACCTCCTAAAGGTTCCACGTCCAAAGACCATTAGCATAAATCTTGGGGATTAAGTTCCAACATGTGAATTTAGGAGGTCATATTAAAACAGTATTGCATATCATTATTAACCTGACCGCACACAACATCATCCCTTATGTTGGATTTAGTGTTACAAATAAAAATCTTAATTTGACTCTTAAAAGGCTAACACAGAATAACTTAGTCAAGTTGCTAAGATTAATTAATTTAATAGCTATCCAGGGAAATCTAGTTTCTATTCAATTCCTATGGCCTGGATTATTTAGGTCATGGAATCTATAATGGCAAAAAAGTCAGAGGAGGTGAGCCCAGGTGAGACCATGTGGGACCGAATCTGCTTCCTGGCCCCACACTTTTTCTCACAACATTCCTAACAAATGAGAAGAGGCCATGCAGAGTACAAGAAGCTGGGGTACACGTGACCTGAGAGGATAGGGGTTCAGAGCAGGTCCCCAGGAAAGTGGGAAAGCAACTCAGTCCTGAGCCTAGGAGATGATGGGTCAGAATCAAAAGGGAGCATCAGCAACAACAAAAGGAATGTACAAACTTGGTTTAAAAAAAACAAAAAACAAAGATGGACAGGCCTAGTGTGGTTTGTATAGAAATGGCCCCCATATACCCATGTGTTTGAATGCTTGGCCCATAAGGCATAGCTTAGGAGGTGTGGTCTTGTTGAAGTGTGTCACTGTGGGGATGGTAGTACACAGTCTCCTTCTGCCTGCCGATCAAGACGTAGAAATCTTAGCTCCTTCTCCAGCACCACGTCTACCTGCATGCCACCATGCTTCTTGCATGATGATAATAGACTAAACCTCTAAAACTGTAAGCCAGCCTCAAAGTAAATATCTTCTTACATAAGAGTCATGGTGTTTCTTCACAGCAATAAAACCCTAACTAAGACACCTGGGCAATCAACTTTGGTGGAATATTAGGACTACAGAATTAGGGACATTTGTTCCAAAATGGTGGTTCTGACTTACAAGACAGCATGAAGTTAGGACCCAACTAAGTACATCTGCTACAATGTACAGGGAACAGACATGACATGACAGCTTTAAGGGTTGTCAAGAACTTCCTGGCATCACATTCAAATGTCTTCCAGATGAAAAGCAGCACACTGTGTTATTATAAAAACACTGAGATCATCTGTTTTTATTCTATTTATCCACTGTATGTGCTAAGAAAATACATTTGCAGCAAGTGTTTGGTATACTAGGAAGGTTCAAGAGAAGGCTTATACCAAAGAGCCTTCACTCCCAATATACATTCTTATGGGATGTGGGACATGTAAGTAGACCTTAAGTCTCAGTCACCTTCACCGAGAGAAAAGAATAACATCATGTATTTTAAAAGGCTTATTGAATCAGTGATATAATCCATATAAAAAATTGTTATTCAAACAACAGCTATTTTGTAATCCAACCCTTAAAAGGATGAAAAGATTTTTTTACATTGAAGAAAATTTGCAGAATAAAAGAGACTGAGTAAACACATAATGGATTCAGCTACACATAGTGGGAAGAGAAATGAAAAAAGAAAAAAGACTATTCTGAGCTCTTATTTACTAATGGAGGGAACTATGGCAGCTTACAAGCCAATAAAATAATGGGAGAGGTGTCTAAAAACACTGCAGAAACATGGGAGGAGTTTGTGTTCCTGACTTTGAACATTTGAGGAATTATTATGAGATCAATGAAAGATTCCCCTAGAATACATGTCTACAGAACTTCTTTGATCTCTGCTGTACCCCCCAATACATCTGTAGGAGGCATGGTGGTCTTTGTACTCACAGACAAGTACTGGAGAAATTGTAATATTAGACACACAGGATTGTTTGAGGGAAGGAATACATAACCTGCTATCTGCCCAGAAGGCTGAGAACCAGTGGGGTTAATGTCTATCTGTGTGGCTGGAAACCGTACTGGATCCTCCTCCAGACCCTTATTATAAGCTTTTATTTCTCAATCTACAGGACCCATCATTGTGGACTTTACAAGAAGTTTCAACATACTAACATCTGATCTATATTTAGCTTACTTTATTCATTCCTCAAAGAGATTTATGTATGCTTTGTTGTGCATGTGGGACAGAATGAATTAGCACCAGAATTCATTTTCACCAAATTGTACTGTACTTAAATATGCCTATAGCAAACTACTAGGGGTCAGACTCCAGAAGGTTGAACCAACACTGACCAGTGTGTTGGGTTGAAGCAAACTAGCTTCTTGCTTCCTGCAGACCGTCACTCTGCTAGTCAGATTTCAGAGACCCCCTCCTATATACCCTCTGCAATAATGCTCGGTAAATAATCAGAAAAGGATGTTGGAAGGCCAATTAGAGAAGAGCCTTCTGGTGTACCATAGTGTAAGACTAAGTGCTGGTAAAGTGAACTGACCCTAGAAAATGGTTCTTCTGGAACTTGGAAAACACTGTGTATGTGTGTGATATTAATCACACATGATTGCTTCTTTGAGGGAAGGAATACATAACCTGTTATCTGCCTGTATATATGTAGTGTGTGTGTGTGTGTGTGTGTGTGTGTGTGTGTGTATGCATGAATAGAAACCTGGAAAGAATTATTTTACATCAAATGTTCTACATCAAGTGCTTTAAGAATTTACTTAGTCATCGCCATCAAAGACAAGATATTGTGCTGACAATATCTGTGGTCATAAACTCTGATGGAGACTGGAGAGGAACGAGCACTTTCATTCTCAGCAAATGTGAAAATAAGCACTGAGGGAAGTGAACTAGAGTAAAATGAAAGGCGGTGTTAGTGGACAGTCCTATGTGTTAGTAACAAACAGACCTAAATGATTAAATTGCATCTGACATACACTGTTGGCCATCAGCCCAAAGAGCCTGTTCTCAGAAATTAAACTCAAGTATTAGAAGAAAGAGGAATGCTATAGTCCTATGGTGACAAAAATCTGCCAAATATACAAGACTCCCCAAACACAACTTTTGGCTGGAGATTGAAATGTGAGGTAGTGTAGCTCAATAGTAGAAGAGGTGCTTTAGCATGAGTGAAGTCCTAGGCTCAGTCATCAGCTCCAACTGTTTATTCCCCCCACCCCCATACATGCACACATTCTTTTAAAATTGAGATTGAAAGAGACAAAAGGCTCAGTGTTAAGAATACTTCTGCTCTTGCAAAGAACCTAGATTTCAGTTCCTAGTTTCCAAGTGGTGGCTCAGAACCACCCAACAAATCCAGTTCTAGGGAATCCAGAACTGTACCCTCAGGCAGCAGGTATATACATGGCACATGTACATGCATGCAGGCAAGCACATATACATAAAAACAAAAATCTAAAAAAAAAATACCAAAAACTCCAAACTAGCTTTTTCTAAAGAGATCTCTGACCACAGAATACAAACTGTTGCTAAACACTAAAAACCCATCCTAGTACTGTGAGAATCAGCCTAGAAGAGCAACACTGGGAACCACATGTGTGGGGATACTTTTAAATGCAAATATCAAAAGGTCATAAACAGGATCTGTTCAATCAATTCCCTTATCCTTCCCTTTGGGATCAGTTTTCATAGAATTCATTCAATGATCATTTCCATAGAGCAACAAATCTCACTGTGACCTGCAGCTCATTATGATGTGATGCTCTCCCTGATCACCAAACACCTCTACCACTGAGCTCTTCTGAGTCCACCCTGTAATCTAACACTCTTTTTCTTTCTGCTTCTGTAGTGGGAAATAATTAGTAAAGAATACTGTCCACCAGGCCTCTGCACCAGATCCCAGCCGGTCTCGCTCAGGACAGCTCTCACTATCACCACTGAGCCAATCTTTCCCAGCTAGCTCTCACAGCATCCCAGCTGTGTTTCCTCTCCACCAGAGACTCTGTAAATGGCAGCAGTCCCGTTCTCCCGCTCTGCACCCAAATACCTGGTAAAGCATGACTCTTAAACTTAAATAGTTAACCAAATATCTTTATGTATATAAAACTCCCAATAACATAATGCCAATTTACAACAATAAAGTCTTATCCCAATATTTCTAACCTCTCCAAAACACCAGAAATACATCTGAAGCCATCTGGACATCTGGATATCCGAGTCTCTTCCCTGATCCTCTTGTGTGGATCTCTCTCCCTCCCTCCCTCCCTCTCTCTCTCTCTCTCTCTCTCTCTTTCTCTCCCCCCCCATCACTTCCTTTAGCTCCACCTCCTTTCTCACCTCCAATCACTGGTCTCTCACTGCTTCAACGTGAATGGATAGGAAATATCTTTCAACAGCTTCAAATATTTACACTACCAATGGGTCGCTACTAAGTATATACAATTCACACTTAGATAATCTGTCCCTCACCCAAATGACTTAGTCTATTCTTCTTAGGGTAAGGTCTGACCCCCAAACTGACTCCTATAACACAAGATATGAGCTACCTGACTGTGTTCCAAAGAAAATTTATTCAACAACAGTTGTGAGAATCCCTGGGTTAGTGGAATCTCCCTCTGTAAGTCACATATAAAAATCAGGGTTTCATGGGCAGATCCAAAGCTTTATATGAGAAACATAATATAACAAATCAGCTTTGTTCACTGTGGCAATTGGTGACTCAAATAATTCTCTGGATTTAGCTCTTTCTATCCTATTATCTACAAAGTAGCCATATCATTTTTTAAATTTTTTAGTGTATTAATTTGTGGGGTGTGTGTGTGTGTGTGTGCAGGTCATAGGATAACTTGTGGGAGCCACTACTCTCCTTCCACCATATGGGTTCTAAGATCTAAACTAGTTTTAAGCTTGGTAGTAAGTGACCTACCCAAGCATTTTATTTTGCTGACCCTACATAATCCTTCCAAAGTATAAGTGTGTTTATAGCATCACACACCAGTGGCTTACACTCTACTAGTTCCATTTGAGACCCTGTCCATACCTCACTAGAGTCTTATGTCAGTTCTCCATCAGCTTACTGAACTATTACAAGTACTGTGGGGCTCAATTGAGCCAGAGAAACAAATCCCAGCTTGACATTTGCCATGTCTCCTATCTAGAATGTTCTTTCCCAAATACCTACTTTGGATTGTCTTTCATTTGACTCAAGTGTCTACTAAACTCCTTTCTCACCAGTGGCCTTTCATAATTACCCAATCTGAAAATATCATCTTGGTTCTATTTCCAACTCTCCGAGTCCTTATGCTGATTCCCTGCCCCTCGGTCCCTTACACTGGCTGTTGTCATAGCCTCAGCGATGCCTGCAGCCTCATTTTGTCCAGACACATCACCGCACTAGAGCTTTCTTTTCGCTCCGTGCTCCCAGAGCCCAGCACTTCTCACAGACAGTAGGTTGCTCACCAACTTCATGTTGAATGAAGGGATAGATCTAAGATGAACACATTGTGTTTATATATGCTACACTCTGTCACAGGCATTGGGATACAAGTGGGAGTGAGCGACATGACATCCTTTTCTCCCTTAAGAAAATTGAGAGAGAGAGAGAGAGAGAGAGAGAGAGAGAGAGAGAGAGAGATGTAAAATTGACAGAATGGAAAGTGATATGAGTTCCAGGTGTTTACAGAGAACTGGAAAAGTGGAGATAAAATAGGTCAGACTTAAAACTCTATTGTGGACTGCCCTGAGCTTCAAAGACAAAAAGTTGTTTCTTCATCTGATTCCAGTGTGGATCCCTAGTTAGAAATGAAAAGAGGAGACACGCCTATGTGTAGAATTGACAGAAGTCATGTAGACAACGCCCAAATGAGTTTGTTCTGTGTTTCTAGAGACGGGGTGAGGGGTCTTGGTGGAGATGGAGAACACGCTAGGAAACTTAGCTCACAGATCTGGCTTTGGTCGAGGAGAGTCTGAGGCACCAGATCACACACTCAGCCTAATAAGGAAACCTGACCTGGACACTACAGTGCTGCCTTCTCTGTCAAGGGTTGGCAGTGTCCTCCAGAGTAGGGCCACAGGGACCATGAAGGAGTGCCTCAGTGCTAACGGAGAGCCTCACTCAGAGCGTCCCAGGCCTCGCTCGGCTCCAGCAGTCTGCAAGCTCAGAACGCTCGTTATGGTGCTTTCTTAAAACAAGGGGTACCTGGTTTGCAGTGAAGTCTGACACAAAGGCAGAGATTTCCCGGGAATTTTTCCTAGTCAGTGGCTTGAAAGTCCAATTCTAAATGGGGAGACAACATTATTTACAATTTTAAAATCCAAAAAGTTCAGAACCTACTTTCACAGTGAAGGACAACTGTATACAATATAAGACAAAACTGAATGTCATAAATTCAGAATTAAGATGTTCGGAACATCTTGAGAGTCTAAAAGTCTGGTTCTAAAGGGCTTGTTGGTGGTGGATGCCGGCCATAATACCGGGGGGGTGGGGGTGGGTGGGTGTCTCAGTTCTCAATTAGTACATCATCCTTGACAACTTTATCTTTTTTCTAAAGATAGAAAGTACAAAGGAAGAAGGAATAGGCTGGCATTTAAAGGACTCCAGGATTCTTAAAGTCAGAATCATTTGGAGGGAATTTGGGCTTTATTGGGAACTTAATACCAGCCCAACAGCTTTGATTCTGAGGTGCTGAGTTAAGTGGTTCATGGTAAATTGGCTGGCTGGTGGACTCCAGAGAGGGGGGCCAAACTCACAGGAGGCAAACACAGAAACAGGGAAAGTTAAGGAGAACATTCCACAACCTGAAAGTTCCATGTTTTCAAAATGGTGCAGAAATAAAAGCCATAGTCAATTAACAATGAACTAGAAATGGGGTGGGTGTTGGGTGTGGTATCAATGGGTTTAGTCTTCCTGATGAGAGCCAGGGATGATGTTCATCCCCATATACTTCCCGAACTATCAATGTCTCCCCCCTCATCCCTCCCAGGCCTGGAGTGCCACATACCAGTACTGGGAGAGGACACAGTCAGGGTTGGGGACACTTAGGGCAACAATCTGCTTCCAAAGGAAGGAGCTAGAGTGAGGGCCTTACAGAGGCCTGAACAGAAAGCATAAAATCACCTGACTAATCAATTCCACCACAGTGCCTTATGCAGCAAGGCCAGGGCCAGTTTAGAACGTTTTCTAGGACAGCAGCAGCCTTGACAGGGAAGTGGCTGTCTGCTGTGAGAGGAGCAAGGCTCCCGAGATGAAAGGCTTCATCTAAGTCACCTAGCATGAAAAGCCCCAGCTAGAGCAGGGTCCCGCGCCTGTGCTTTGTATAACACATTCCTGCTGGTTTTCTGCTGTGGAGAATTTGAATAAATAAATAAATGACCACAGTGCTGGCAATAACTACCAGGAGGATACCAAATTAGAAAGTTTAAAGAGTTTAGAGTTAGAAAGTTTAATTTTGTGAAAATTTCCCTGCTAGAAAAAGAAAACATTTAAAAGAACTCTGTCCCGTGACTTGAAAGTCTCCTCAGAGCAAGACTGAAATTATAAAACATCTCAATTCTATGAAAGACTCAGTCTGACTTACTGAGTTATATTCTGGGCCAGTAAAATGAAAAAAACCAGAAGGTAAACTCACAAAAACAAAGCAAATTTTAACGAAAAAAAAAATAGGAAGCTTAATTTGAGCAGCGTGGGAAATATTTTCAATAGGCTTTTAAGGGGGAAAGGTTAAAATGTTCCTAAGGGAAAAACAGGACTAAAATGTGTCAGTCAACAACATGCATGTAAGGAATTCCAAACATCACGATTTCTGAAGCCAATTTCTCTTAAAACCAAAGCAGCAGCAGCAGCAACAAGAAGAACAAAACTTTTTTTTCTTTTTTCCCTAACAACTAAAAGGTAGCATAGCCCATCAATTCTTATTAAAACTTCCCCTTAACTTATAAAATTGTCAAACTAGATCCAAGTAAACACATGGCTGCTACGTCAGTGACTTATCAGAAGGAAGATGGTCTCCCTGGTGAAGCCAGCAGGCATCTACCCTTTCTGCTTGCAGACACATGACTTTATAAGCTGAGAGAGTTTATCCAACACCAGGAAAACACTCAGAAAACTTCAACAGGAACACTCCACCTGCATTTTGCTTTCTTGATGGAATAGGACTCCTTTAATAGCCAGCCGTATTTTGGCTCAGGCAACTCAGTCTACCAGAGAGAAACTCAGAAACCCAGTGGCCCCATCGTCTGTGGCAGACACAGAGAGTGGCAGTTGCAGGTCTGCAGGGAAGCAGCCCTGGCTCTGACCTCAGTCCCAGGGATGGCCCTTTTCACTTTGTGGATTTGGTGACATTGTGGGAGACGCGATGGCAGTAAGCTTGGGCCATGGACAGGGCACAGTGGCTCCTCCTACTGAAGCTCCCATGTCCAGTGGGTAGGGAGAAACAGTAATTCCCACCAGCATGCAGGGACGCCACAAGATGTTCCACTCAGAAGACAACCAGACACCAATGAACAAGGACAGTTAATTAAAGGAAGGGAGGATGAGGTGTGGCTAAGAAAATAGGAGGTCCCTGTTGTGCTTGGGACATGAAAATCACATTGGAACCAACTAAAACTACATACAGGTACTTATCCACACATCCTGTAAGATGGAATCATACAAATTCTGCTCCCTGCTCCCTGCTTAAACACGGTATCAGTTTCTCCCAACCCATTGTAGAACAGCTGTCTAAACTCACATATCAAACACTGAATACTTAGTGATGAGGTTCTGGGTCTGACAGGGTGAGGCTGGCAACAGTTCACCTGGGTAAGCACCATCTAAGACTAGGTAGGTGTCTTCCCCTCTGTTACTCAACAGTCTGCACTCTCTGAAGATGGCTAAGTGTTTTCTTTCCAACTGCTTGAAAATAGACTAGCATTGCTCATGGTCTTCATTCTGGAACAATCTTGTACCAAACAGGCGACAAACACAACATTCTCTCAAAGCTGTAGGAGCTTCAGTTAGTTCCATGGGTATGTGGCTTCAAAATGGAAAGGAATGGGAATTACTACCCTTTGATTTCAACACATGATAAATCTCATTTCCAATGACCTGATCCCTAAACGCAAACCCTTCATGACTGGATCTCAAGAATGTTGACTCTACTTACTTGTATTTTAAGAGCAGCCACTGAAATAACCAGAGTCCTACAAGGATCATGCCGTTAATTTCGCAAATAGAAAACGCCCACTGCACCCGGTTAAAATGGTCAAAAAACGTGTCCGGTAGTGGAGGCTGCACCTCCTTAGGAGGTACTCGTTCATGGACGACCGAGATCATCACTGTAGTGAGGACAAAACAGGAAAGTGCATAAAGAAAGGCCAGAAAGGTCTTGCCCCACTCCATGGGATACTGGGAGCGCTCCGGTTCTGGCATGGGGATCTTAATCATCTCTTTCCTAAACCCATTTGGCATTCCGTTGGGTTTAGTCTTGATGCTGAAGCTGCCATCAGGGTTGGAAATGTCAACGCCAATGCTGAGGTGTCCGTTGGCGTGGCCATTCTTATGTGCTTCCATATGGTGCTCCATCTTCAGGGTCTCTATCATGTCTAAGAGTCGCTGCCCATTGTCAGACGAGACTCGGCACAGTGGGGGTTTTTTGAAATCCTCTTGGGTTAGGTTGATTAAGTCTTGGCCTGTGAAATGCTCCAAAGGTTCACAGTATTCTGGCATAGCGTTCTCCAACAGCCAGTCTGCCACCTTCTTGGGTGACCAATAAACCACTTCCTTCATGGTACTGGCAGACAACATTCAGTATCCCCAGCTTGCTCTCAGACGTCAGCAGTCACTGTTCATACAGGGCAGGACACTATCCCTTCTTGGCTGGTTCATCTTGTTGGGTCTCATGAGCAGAGACTCATTTGGCAAGATCGTCAGGGCAGTTTTAAAACACTTCGTTCAACGATGTCCAAACATTAATTTGCCTCATTTCTGAACAGGATTCTTCCTTCTGTAGGAGCAAAAGAAAAAGGTCAGGACCATGAGACTTCTAGATCAGTTCCTTCAAGATGCAAAGAGGTTCACGTGGATAATGAACGTGGAAGGGCAAGCATTGCCCATTCCCCGGTATTCGGTCTTCCCTGGGTGACAGATCATTAAGCTGGATCTGAAAGTGTGTAAGGTCAAAAGCAGTGGATGGCTCTCTGGGGGAGTACTTAATAAAAATAACTCAACAGACTCTGGATCAGCAGAGACCATTGATTCTCTTTGTACCTAACACACTTCCATTACAGAATGTGAGGGAATCTGGCAAACCTGTTTAATCCATTAATCTCTCTAGTGAAGAACCTTGAAGTGTGCACAATATGTGACAACTTATGGATTTCAGAGTAAAATCACAGAAATACTAAGTGTAAGATCATCTGGTTCAAATCATTTTACATACTTTATTTATTGCCAAGAAGTCACTTTTTCCAAACATGTATGAACCCTAACACGGAAGAGAGTATACTTAAGCTGACTAGCTTGACACACAGGCAGAGCCCAGGGCCAAGGTTCTGCTGATCTGTCTACCCTCAGTCCCTCAACACTTCTATAGATCCCCATAATTTGAAAGATGAGGATTTGATCTACCTTTCATTTATAAAAGAGGATGAGTGCTATAAAAGTCAATGGACTTGCCCACAATTGAGTATATAGAGGTGTTGTAAGTCCAGTGGATAAAGACCTATGCCCCAGGGAAGGCTCAAAAGCAGGGTCTACCTATGCACACATACAAAACAAATACATCCACAGTCTTCGGCTAATGGGCAGCACTGCAGAAAACAAGTGGGAAGACAGACCAGCTAAGTTATACTCGATTCTGAGTGGATTCCCTATCTTCTGCCACTGATTTAATAACCGCATACTACTTTTTAAAAAAACAATCGTTTAAAGAAGGTAAGAAAAGCTTAAAGCAGAAGACTCAACTTCATATATAAAAACAACATGGCTATGAAACATGGCTTTGGTCCCAGCACCGCCTCCCCTGCTTGCCCCACTGTTTGGGTTTCAGCTTGTTCATCTTTAAAATGGGCATAGTAACCACAAAATATTTCCTTCATAGGGGGGTTGCCAATGACTGAGTCTATCTATGAAAAGCAGATGAGGCAGCTGAGCTCTGTAAGCAGTGATCTTCAGAGGGGCTGGTTGGTGCACACGTCTAACTGACACCTTTTCAAATTATTTATCAGAGTATTCAACAGCCTCCATTTACTTTATCTCACTACAATAAACTCGACCGGGATGGATTCTTTCTGAAGTGGTTATTGTTGTGCTAACCACAGAAACCTTTCCACTGACCTAAAAGTTTAGAAGCTGAAAATTATTAGTGACATTGCTTCCCTAAGAGCGTTTTCATGAAATAGTGTCTGGGAAAGTGTCTTGGGCTTTAGAAGGATCTTCAGTCAAGTACACTCAGTGTGCGCTGTCCTCTTGATTATGTGCATGTTAGGATGCTAAATCCCTGAGGTGTTCCCGAGTAGAGAAAGCACTTAAAGGGGCTTCTTACATTGACTTCCTTAAGTTGCCCCCTTCTCTCCAACGAGTCTCACACTGAACCCCCAGTTTGATTCTAGAATGAGGCAAGATGTACTCTTCTAATCTTCCATTTTTAATAGCACCAATAGCAGTACCAATCCTAAGGACACGGCTCGGGTGCTCCCAAGTGTTCTGGGTGTGTTATACGTCCCCTGACACACACTCTTCTTAAGCATCTGGACTCCTAAAAGAACCTTGCAAAGTCCAGCAGCTAGCTGGACTTCACGTCCCCAGGGATCAAAGGCCACCCAATCAACAACTGGTCGATATCTTCACAAATATCCCTAGCATTGGGCAGACTATTTAATGGGAAATTAACCCAATAATGTCACTAATATTGAAAAGTCTTTTAAACTACCTTGAATAGTCAAGGAAAAAATGAGCATTTTCCAGAGAGAAAGCATGTGACTTTCTGCACCCTCATAGCCACTGTCAAGGAACTCCACAGGTGGTGAACATGGCCTAGAGTGCTGAAGGCATGCGTACCAACCTTGAGTCCTTGCATAGGTTGGGTGGAACATGGGGACATGAGGTCTGTCTCCTAGGCCTGAGACCCAAGGCCCCCAAGATTAAGGCTTTCATCACTTCTCTCTGTGGAGATGTAGACAAACCATCTCTTACTAAGGGATGACAAGCTTCAAAACTGAAACATATCAAATTGCAGAGCAGAGGTTCTCAACCTTCCTAACACTAAGACCCTTTAATACAGTTCTTCATGTTGTAGTGACCCCCAAGCATAAACTATTTTCATGCTACTTCATAACTATAATTCTGCTCCTGTTATGAAATGTAATATAATTATCGGATATGCAGATAGTCTTAGGCAACCCCTGTAAAAGGGTTGGTTGGCCCCAAAAGGGTCACTAGACACAGGCTGAGAGCCACTGAGACAGAGACAAGTATCTTTCTGGCATGGCAAGCACATCAAGCATGGGCTACAAAGAGGAACAAGAATCCTGTAAGGTCAAATCCATCAAGCTATTTCTAATAGCCACAGGAATTCTCCTAAAGAGGCCACACGGCGGGCCAGCATCTTCTACTCTGTAACTAGCGAGGACCACAAAAGCACTCCCCTGTGAACACATACCCAGTACTTCCCCTGACTTGAATCCTGTCTTCGCCTTTACAAACCGTGTCTTCCCTAGGTCTTCTATGTCTTTCTACATTCTCCAAATTCCTTCCTGACTACTGTCTGCGACATACAACAGAATCTAACCATCTGGTGTATTTGTGGGAGAGACCACTCCAATGGTGCTCTAAGGGTAAACATGGCAGGCAGTCAACACTAGTGCCTTATCAAAGCCCTTTACCTGGTCCTAGGCTATTTTGACTTACAACAACAACAAAAGCAGCCTAATAAGTACCTCATCCACCTTTACACAGGGTACAACCATTATGAGACTCCAGCCACATTAAAGGAATAAAAACCTTGGCTTTCTCCATTAAACGTCTTATTCCTTAAATACTGTCCTAGCTTCTTTCCCAGTGCTCAGTGCGGTCCACAGTAACACTTCATAAATGCTTATGGAAGCTGCCACTTCTAGGTAACTTTCCTACTGTCTCATCTAACACAGGGCTAAAGATGCTTTTCCAGCTTTACAAGGAAATAAACCTTTACTCTTAAGCAAGCTTTGAAGCTTGAAAACAAGTACTTCGTGCTGTTTCCCTGGAGCTGATGCCGAAGTTAGGCAACTGGGAAAAGTAACGTCTGTGGAAGGGACCTGCTATACAGCGGTTTGGCTTTTCATTTGGCATCTGCTAACAACTTTGTTCAGAGACTCTAGGGCCGGAAGCGAGAAACTCACTTTTCTCCTGGCCTCACTCACTCAACAGAGATACAAAATGTCTCAAATGGAGACAGGCAAAATGTCTTTACAGCTTGACCTCGAAGATGGGTCAGCTTGGGCAACAACCACCATCACCCAGAAAAGCCAGGTGGAACTAATACACGGCCTAGCTTATTGGACTTCTTGTACAAAATAGGGAAGAAATAACAGAAGAATGAAAATGAAATAAACATTTCCTCTTGAAATATTACATAATTTGAGAGAACAGAAGAGGTATGGGAACTCTCATTTATCTATAACTTTTAGAGATGAAGTCAGGTCATATTGTGATTGGTCTAAAATTCTATACAAACGGAAGACGAGGCTCTATAGCGCAGGGGCTGTGTGGAGCACTCTTGCTGCGAGACACTCAACAGACCTCCCAGACTCGAACATGGAGTCCAAAGAGTGCTAAGCCATGGCCAGTGTTCTACCTAACTAAAGGCAGACCCGCAGCATATACTCTCTACAGAATGGAAGCCCAGCAGGACTTTCTATTTGGTTTTAACCAAGTGAAAAATAATTACACAATATTTGGGCTCAAAATATTAAAATGGACGCTTTCTATTTAACACTATAAAAGTCTTTCAATGATATGCCACACTACCATATAATGAATTTACAGTTAATTATGAAAGCCAGATCTTAAAGGAAGAAAAATAAGCTAAGGCAGTCATTCTGGAAATGTACACATGAATCAATTAGGCAAAACTACAAAGTCATTTAGGAGTCTTTCTTTACACTTCTTCAAAAGAAGCTATTATATGGTCTTGTCACCTGGAATAGAGTCTAGAAACGAAAATGTCGGAGTTAACAAAAACTTACCACCAGAATTAAGCAGGACACAGGGTTTTAAAAATTAAAGCATTATGACAGCAATCCCAGAACTCAGGAGTCTGAAGCAGGAGAATGATGAGCCTGGGACTAGCCTGGGCTACATAGCAAGACCTTGGCTCAAAAACCTGCTACAACAGTTCAACATTTACAGTATCTGCCCCCAAAGAGTGAATTATGGATTAATTAAAAAATGAAATACAAATCAATAATTCATTATCACTTTACTTGAAACAAAATGACATTTTACAAAAGCTTCAAGTTCAGATAAAGGCTTCCAAATCTACTAGAACTTTCCATTGATGTCGACAATAATCTAATTGACCTCTTCAGTGAATGAAATGTTTAATTCTCCATTAAGTAAATTTGGAAATCTGCTGAATACTTTTTCCAAAGCAACTCAAATAGGCTGTACATTTTCTTATTTAGCACTTGAAGAGTTAATTTCATAAGGAGAATTTATAAAATTATATATGAAAGGTTAGAGTAACAACGTAGGCTGAAGGAGCAACATATTTATTTCTATAGTTTGGAGGCTTTAAAGATTCCTTTTGATGCTATAACCTTTACACTGGCCTTTCTTTTCAACTGATATTACATGCGGAGCTCACAATTCCACAATCCAGCTTTGGTTCACAAATAAAATCATCCCTTATGAAAGCACTCAGCTAAGTGTATGCTGACCTACTTTGCAGAGCTTCAAGGAGGGCTGGCTTTAGAAAATGCACATCTCTGGCTTCTGGTCTACCCAAACTACTAAGACTTTGGCTCTGAGAAGTTTTGCATTTGGTGACATCTTCCAGTCTCCACTTGACCTTGTTTATTTAATAGTGTTTCATGCTTAGATTTCATACTATCTGTTGAGTGTTCTTTCTCTTGGCTGCCCTACAGTTTATCTAATGGTCTCTCTCTTGAACTCTCTGTTCCCATGAATGCTTGAATTACACTGAACTGTAGCAGCCCTCAATGTACCAGGGAGAGGTGACTTTTGGTTGGCAAAATTAATGGGATATAATGACTAGAAAGCAGTTGTGCAGCTGTGTACTATGAGCTATGGTTCCCTTTACTTCAGAAATCCCCAATACCAGCAAAGTCTACCCCAACCCAGACATTTCATGAAAGGGTATTTCCATCAATATTTAGTAATCAGAGATTCAAGGATATCATCTACCACAAAAATTAGAATTACATTAAAAATTCATTAAACAGATGACTAAGTCCCCAGTAAAGATTGTACCACATTTCTATATCTATAGTGATATTTAGAGTTTTATGACCGGAACACCAGCTATTAAAACAATATCAATTTTGTTAATACAAATGTATGACAAATACCATGGGATAAGTTCCTGTTGTCTTGGGATAACAGAATTATAAAATAATGTTCTGCTTTTTTTAATCCTAGTATTTTAAACTTTCTGATAAGCACATTTACTTTAGTCTGGAAGAGAAAAAAAAACTTCTGTTGTTCTTCTAAGTCTATTGTTTTAAAATATGAAGGGTACATGTAAATATGAAAACATGCTTCCTATCCAAGCCTTCTATAGAAACAGGAAATGGTCTTAATGACATAACTAGACTCTATAAACAGAACCCCAAATCCTTCAAATAAAAAAACAGTACCGAGAAGAGAGCCAATCCAGCAACAATGATAAAACTAAAGCCCAAATCTCCAAGCATGACAAGACTCCAGGCTCAGATCTTCCCCGCTGTTCCAGAAAGAAACAAGCCAGGAGAACTACACTGCCAACTGCTGAGTCCCTGCAGCCTCTGCCCACGGAGGCAGCTACAAAATGCAAAGGCCCACTCGAGAATTCTTCCCTGGTTGTTACCATGGGGGGAAACTTTGCATAGCTGTCTGAAAACTCATCACTACACTTTTCCTTGGGATTTGATTCTTATAACCCACTTATCAAAACCTGAAGAGACTCAACCAATCAGCTGTCTCTGCCCAGAGGGCCCAGCGGGTCCCTGTACTCTCTGCCTGTTAATCTGTCATTCTTGGATTTGGACTCAGTCTAGTGGCACTGGACATTGTCGGAGCATAACCAATGTTTCAAATTCCAGCAGTTCTTGTAGGAGCAGATGTGCAGAGCACCAATATCCAGCTAATAGAGCTTTTCCATTCCCACCTCACTTCGCTCTGTGCCCTTCTGTTCTTTCTCTTAAAATTAAGAGCTCAGATCTCGACGCGTTGAGTTTTATTGGCTGAACATAAAAACATGCGTGCAGCTCTGGGTCTGTCACAAAAGTAAACTGAGGCTGTGAAAAACAAACAAACAACTGGCTTAGGTTATTTTTTTTTTTTAAAACCGAAGGGGGTTGGGAATATAGGGGTAGTGTACTGCCAGTGGCAGAGTGCTTTCCTGGTATGTGTGAGACCCTAACTTCAGTTCCCAGTGCTACAACAACCCAAACCGAAAAGATGCAGTACAGTGTTCTAAGGTAGCTATCTGGATATGGTCAAACAGTCTTCCAAGTAGCATGCGAGAGGAGACCCAGGGAGTAAGCGTCACAGGCCTGGAAAGGCTGAAACTTGGAAGGGGCAGCAAACAGCTGTTAGAGGAGATGACCACTCACGCATGTACTGCTGAGGGCCCCGGAGATGCAGCTTTCCTCATGTCTTAGGGTGTGCTTTTCTCATGACGAAGCTGCATCGTGATAATTTGATTAGTCCCTGCTCCTGATGTAACCGCTCACCCAGACTCCTGTTAATAACCCCAATAAAAACCCATTGGTTCACCGAGCTGGACTCTGCTGCAATCGTTAGGTCTGACACTGGGGCCCTTTTGGGGGTGAGCAGACTTTGTGTGTGCACAAGCATGTGCTTGTGGCTTTTATATTCTGCAGGAAAAAATTTTTCATATAACATTGCCCAAGAAAATAAAAAAAAAAAGGAAAGTAAAAGGTATCTTTTAAAACTGTGTAGTGATTTTGGTGTAGAAATAATCACAGAAAGCACTCAAAAAAATTTATCCCAGCACTTGAGAGGGTGTGTGTGTGTGTGTGTGTGTGTGTGTGTGTGTGTGTGTGTGTGTAGGGGGTGGGGCTGAGGCAGATGGATCTTTGTGAGTTTGAGGCTGTCCTGGTCTACATAGTGAGTTCCAGGACAGCCAGAGCTACATACTTAGACCTTGTCTTAGGGAAAAAAGACCCACAAAACAACAACAACAACAAAACCAGAAGTAGAAGGGGCACAATTTGTCAAACTAAAAGGGTACACCAGGTATTCCAAAACAGCAGCTGAAAATGGATAATACTTCACTATTATTTCATATTAAGGAAAGAGAGCAAAGAAAAAACAGATAAATGGTCTGTTCTGTTTTCAACTTGGCTGTTTTCTTCCAGTCACTCCAGTCATAACTTCAGCCCCGTCCTTGACCCCTCGTGTATCAGAATCATTCACACTCACTCAGTGTTACAGACATCCACAAGCAGAACAGTGAGCGAACATCCTGTGCTCCCTGGTGATAGGCAGTGGTGCCTCTTTAATGCTGGATAAACGAGAGACTAATGGTACAGATCATTAACAATTATCTTTCATTCACCAAGGATCCCTCTGGATTCCCTAAGGTGATTTCAAATATATCTCCCCCTTCTCTCACACAATATCAAAATGTCCTTTAAGATTAAATATTCTGGTTTATAAATTACTTTTCTTAAAGAATTTTTTTTCTTCAAATATATTGTTCTGGCTCTGAAGTATGGCTGTAAACGATCTATGAACCTTGGGAATCTGCTGCAGCAATTAGCACATTTGCCACAAACAGTAAAAGCAGCTGTCTTAAAGCGTGCTTTCACTCTTTCTGTTGAAGACTACCCTGTGTCAAAACGTGACGCAGGCAGGCAGAGAATGGATTTCTAATTAAAATAAAATCCTTTATATCCTATGTGTACAAAGTAAGTTCCCCTAGTCTGCTGAGGAACAGAAATACCTACTGGCTGGTTTGTTGAACGTTTCACATTTACTGAGGAAAGTCTACCACAGCATACTTAACTTGACCCATGGAAGCAGACAAAGAACCTCATTTGGAGAACATTACCCTGGAGACTGACACCAGGTTTAAATTTAGCAACAACTCACAGGCCCAGATAGGAGAAATCAAGTTCAAGCATCTCTCCCAAAATACACTTCGAATGCTTCTTTGATAGCTAGTTAAGTTCAAACTGTTTTCAGACCAGAGACCATTTAAGGGGACTTCTGAATGAACAGCTCTTCAGGCAGGGCTGCAGGCACCTGTGGCCATGGAAGCACTGTGTCGGCGTTGCCCGAACACTCGGCCCTCTCCTCTTCGCTTCATGGCCAAATAGGATGGAGGACTTCAAGGAAAGCAAGAGCGGATTGCTCCCTTTGCACAGCTACACCAGCTTTGGGTCCTTTCCAGGCAGCAAGTGTGCCAACCCCTAAAAATAAGCAACCATTCATTGGCTCCTCTCATATTATCCGTGACCCTTCACAGAATCGGGTTGCCAAGAGACTGCCTTTGAGCTAAGGTATGAACCACCAGGGGGCAGCATAGCAGTAATGAGATGACAGACTGCAGGAGCAGCCACCAGGTTCTAAAGGACACTGGAGTGTCCCTCCAACAGGAGCCCAAGAAGGTAATGAAACTGCAAGAGCTATAGCCTCTGTTTCCTGGGCCATCAACTGACGCTCTCTTCCTAGCCCCTTTATGATTTTAACACACTTACCATTAGCGATATAGTTCTCTTTAAATGGCCAAGCTATCCTGCAATCCACAAGACCATTTCTAGGACTCCAAGGAAGTTTAAAAAGCCTACATAACAGAGACCATCATTTTCTAGAGAGATTAGCACTAAGAGGTTCATTGGAAATTCATTCTTGCCTTATATAAAAATTTAGTAAGCTTTATCTCAGAACAATGAAATGAGACCATTAATCAATGGTGATTACCAAATTACAATTAAACTATACACATATAAGATGTAAAACTCATTAACAAAAAGTATGCTAAAATAATTTTAAGTAGATAAGATCTCAAGAAGCATGGGTAGGCTGTTCTCCATTGGACCAAATAAGCTCTGTCCTCTTAGGAAGACTTACGTGTCCATCACTATGGTGTGTTACATGGGAAGAACAGAAGTTCAAAGTAAGTATAAATGTTTTCTCAGGTCTACAAGTGTTCAAAGTCTCTACCAGAAACACACACGGTACAATTGTATAAATCTCAGCTTTAAAGCTCCAAAATAAAAAGATAAGCAATATGTCACAGGACAAGATTTTTTTTAATGATATAGATCACATATGAAATGCTCTTCAGAATCCAATAAAGAGTTTAAATAAACAGGGCTTACGAATCTTCTAGTTGCATACATATATAAAACACATACCATGTATTGAGCTAGGGACACACACACACACACACACACACACACACACACACAAAGTTCAATCTCATTAGCTAAAAGCAATTACACGCTGGAAGACATTATGCTTTGGTTATTGAGTTGGCAATGATGAACCATCTAAACAAGAGACAGTGTTGCCCAAGTCCCAGGCCTGTGTATCCCAAGGCTGAGCAGGACAGGAAACCATCTCTCACTTCCACTTCAATCACCAAGATTCAGGCAACACTATACTTTACCTGTGCGGAGCCCATCCCCCTCAAGCCCTGACTGTGATTCCCATCTTTGAAATCGTGTTCTTAGAACAAAATGCATGGCTACATGTCACATAAGCCCTTTCTGCCTTATGATGGCTGAGTCCCACCTCTATAACTGTGCTACCCTGATCTGTTTCCAGTTAATTGCTTCAGAGGTGTGTGCAGACCATAATTACACCATTTCTTACTTTTAAATCTGTTTTAACAGGTGCCTTAGTCACTGTTCCGATGCTATAAAGAGACACCATGACCAAGACAGCTCTTATGAAAGAATGCATCTAACTGGTGGCTTGCTTACAGTTTCAGAGGTTTGGTTCATTATTATCATGGCAGCTTGCATACAGGTGCTGGGACAGTAGCAGAGACCTACATCCAGATCTGGGGGAAACACTGGGTGTGGCTTGGACTATTGAATCCTCAGAGCCCACCCCAGTGACACACTTCCTCCAACAAGGCCACATGTCCTAATCCTTTCACATAGTGCCACTCCCTGATGACTAAGCATTCGAATATGAGCCTATGGGGGCCACTCTTACCCAGACCACAGCAGGAAAGGTAAAAAGCTGAGCGCTAGAGGCTTCTGTTTCATGCTTGCTTACACCTTTAAAACATGCATTGTATTTCTTTATTATTTTGTGGGGGTTGTTTGTAGGCATATGCACGTCATGGATACATGTGGAGATCAAAATACAACTTACAGGTTATCTTCTTCTTCCACCCTGTGGTTCCTAGGTATTGAATGCAGGTCCATCCGGCTTGGTGGGCAAGTGCCTTTACCCACTGGACTATCTTCTGAACTTAAAAATGTATTTATTTCTTTTTCCATCTCCTCACCACTCCTGCTTCCCCTCTTCTTTTTAAGTGAAAGACATCTCAAGTAGCCCAGGCTAGCATCAGACTCATGTAGCCTGGGATGGCTTTGAACTTCTTGGTCACGGCCTCTACTTCTCGACCGAGGGGATCACAGCCTTTGGTGCCACACTTTTGTTTTTTTTGGTTTTTTTTTTTTTTTTTTTGACTACTGAAGATTGAACCGTGGCTTTGTAAGTGTCGGGCAAATGTTCTCCCAACAGAGGTAAGCTCCTTCCCCAGAAAAAAACGCCCTTAATTTCTTAACTTTATACAGAAGGAATTAAGCATCCCACTGCTTTTCTGAAAGGAAAGGCTCACGGAGGGATCCTGAGTTTTCATTCTTTTATATAAGGGAACACAAAAAATTACAGATTATCTGAGCAGCAATGAACTAAAAACTGAACGTTGCAGTTTATCTAACTGTATGCATACTTATCTTTTACAGAAAATGCTATCTAAATCCTCTTTGGCAGTATTATCTAATCAGATTTTAAGGGCTAGGAATACAGGTCAGGGCCTGAGCACTTGCCTAGCTTTTGCAAGGCCCTCGGCTTAACCTTCAGTAATGGAAATAAGAAAGAAAGGGAGGGTGGAAGAAAGGAGGGGGGAGGGAGAAAGAAGGGAGAGCACTAGAGCTGAGGAGGAAGGCAGAACTTCGCACCTTAGGATAGCGAACAACAGCTTTTCAAAGTATGTTGGGAACTACGTCCTACCCTAAAATGAGACTAAGAGCCTGTGGGTATCTCTTACAAACTATGTTTCACTCACACGGCAGAGAAATCATACCATATACTTAAGAGGAGAGTCGCGGGTCCTCAGAGAGTTCTGGGTTTCCAGAGCTCAGTGCATACCACACAGAGAGCCTGTTCATTAAAGGGACTTGATCAGCATGCAGGGAAGAGATTACCAAAGGCTCTGGTAGGGCCAGGGCCACATCCATTACACTAAGACACAGCTCGCATACGTCTACTTATAAATGTAATGAGCTTTTCCCTTTCAGAGAGCCACATCAAGGGAGCTAAGGACTGAAGAGTATACCACTTACAAAGCTCCTACTGTGTACAAAGGGCTGCTGCTGGCATCCTGTGAGCCCCAGGGATAAGTATGCCATAGATTTTACCTAACTACATTAAAATGGCAAAATGGAATTCCTGCTCTTTTAAAACATTTCCGCTTCTGCATGTTTCCTTTATCTTAGTGACAGGAGATGTCACCTGCCTTCTTCACTGGCAAAACGTGTATATGCCCAACATTTCACAGCCCTCTCCAGTCCATGAGAGCCCATCCATCAGTTTTTCCTGAGACATAACCAATCACCCATAACGCTCCTACTGTGGGGTCCTCCCACTTCCCCTTTAACCATTTACTACGTCTGTGTTCAGATCCTGTGGACTGTAGCCATGAAAGGAAAAGCTTGAGACTCTTGCACTCAGCGTCCCTGCCCAGGTCCCTGCCACCTCTCTCCCGCTCCCTTCCAGCCATGCTGCTGCTCATTTGCTTACCCCACTAACTGCGCTGGCGACCTGAGCAGGTCTCAAGTGCACCAGGTGCGCTCCTCTCTCACGCTCCCTCTCTCAGGGCCTTTGCACTCGAGGCACCTCTGTGTGTGTGTGTGTGTGTGTGTGTGTGTGTGTGTGTGTGTGTGTGTGTGTATCCCTGCCCAGATATCCTTATAATTCAGTTCACTCCCTTGCTTTAATACTGTGGTGCAAATACCCTTTGCATCGACGGAACCCTTCTAAACCATCACGGTTCATACTCCCACTGTTTCCTATTTTTATTTCCTTAATATCTTTGTAGCCGGAGGCTCATCTTTGACTAGAATGCAGAGTCCAACTGGAATGCAGGCTGAGTAAGGCGACAAAGCCTGTGCTGGCTCATATTGATGCCAATTTGAAAGAACCTAGAATCACCTAGGAGACAGATCTCCTCCGGGGGTGTCAGAGAGGGTGTTTTCCGGGGGTTCACTGAGGTGGTGAGGCCCACCATACCTGTGAGGAGCACCATTCCATGGGCAGGGGTCTCTGGCTGAAGAAAAAGGGGAAATGGAGCAGACAACCAGCGCTCATCCTCTTGACTGTGGCTGCAAGGTGACCAGCTACCTCAAGCTCCTGCCACCGCGGTGGACCCTGCCTTGACTGATATGTAGAAACTGGTTCTTTCTCGAGAACCTTAAATTGCCTTTGTTAAGGACTTTTGTTACAGCAGTGTAACTAACACATGGGTACCTGCTAAGAGGAACAGCTCTACAGAGTTCCCTGGGAAGGTTCTGACACATTCTGCTTGGCTGACGAAGGTCCTCCCTCACGCCCCACCCTGCTGTGCACCTTTCAGACTAAATGGTCTCATTTTGTAGCTCTGGTCTGCCTGAAACTCACTGTGTAGTACAGGTGTTAATCCTCCTGCCTCAGCTTCCCACGCAGTAGATTACAGGCATACATACACCACCATGCCAAGAATTTCCTGGTCGACGTTTGTGTTTTTGTTATAGAAGCCCCCTTTCTTTGTGTGATTCCAGGTTGACATGAAGTAGGTTGAGATTTGATGGACCCTGGCTGGTGTCTGCCTTTTCTGTGGCTGCTTAAATAACACAAACTGGATGGCTTTGAAACTGTAAGTTATCCTTAGTCTGGGGGTTAGAGGTCTCTAATAAAGGTGTCTGTGGGCTATCCTAATTCTCAGCCCTCTTACTCTCAGCTATGGAGAAAGATCTACTCACTGCCTCACAAGCAAGTGCTGCTTGCTGGTATCCCATGATGCTCTTTCAGCCTGTGCTGTGATCATTCAGCTGTCTGCCTTTGCCTTTACACAGCCCGTGAGCCAATTCTCACCACGCCCCTCATAAGGACACATGTGCTTACACACCCACCTTTTCCCTATCTCCCATGTGATTAGCGGAGTCATTTCTGTGTCTTTCTGATTTCTTCCTCCATAAAGGCAGATAATCCCCCCCAAAAAACAAAAACAAAAACAAAAACAAAAAAACCCTAACCTTTTCAAACCTGGTGCATACCAGAAAGAGGTAAGAAGGAAAAAAATAAGAAACCTACTTCACTTACTTCATTTAGAACAAGAACCGCAACTAAGCATTTTAAGTCTAGTTACACACTATCAACAATCTAGTCAGTAAACTGCATGTTCTTTTGTATAAGCACAGAGCTGGAAAGCAAGCAGGGTCTGACAGCGACATGTCAGAAAATCTGACCCAGGCCAGTCTCTCCCTTTATAGCCAATCCCAGCAGCAAGGTCTGAAATGTTTAACAAAGCCCAGGGAATGCCCAGGGACTACACACCATTCACTAATCTGAAGGGTTCATTCGTAAGCACTCCACACTAACACTCAATTTTCAGCTGAGCAGAACAGCAGTTTGCCTGGAAAAGGCTCTTACTATCTGAAGAATGGATGAATACACATGGTGAGTTGTTACTGGTGCTGAGTGAGTCTGAACAGATCTTTTTACTAACCCCCAAGGTTTCTATGCCCAATAGTGTACTAAATACCTACCATTCAATCACTGTGCATCCCAGACCATAAGAAAAGCATGCTCTAGCTAAGAAAGAGAGGAATTATATCTTATGTAATAAGCAAGTCCTACTTGGAACTAGGACATATGGAATGGAATGAATCAATGTGTGAAAAAGCAGGTAAGTCTGTGTTCAGTTTAAATTAAAGCAACAGCCAAACATTATGCAAGGAAGGAAAGGTACCATTTACCAAAGTCTTTCTCTTAAGGGCTGTGACAGACCTTGGGGAACCTGACTATGACAGGGACATGCTCTACCCCTGAGCACGAGCCATTCAAATCTTTTAATATTTATGCTTCAGAATTTTTATTTCTTAAATATGGGAAATATTAAAAAATGAGTGAGGATAAATATTCAGAAATGTTCATAGAGGGCATGACAATGCACACCTATAATCCCAGCACTTAGAAAGCTGAGGCAGGGGGATGGCAAATTGGAAGCTAGCCTGGCTTACAAAATGAATTTCAGACCAGTTTGGGGTACATAGAAAGATCCTGTCTCAACACACATACACACACACACACACACACACACACACACACACGCACATGTATGCACATGCATGTGCACACATATAACCACAGAATGTTCATGGCTGCGCTATTTTTAAGAGCATTTTTTTTCCTCAAGCATTTTATCCATTACATTACAATCTGTTGCTGTGGTCTAGAAGGTACCCCTTCACCATGGAATACACGTCATTTGAATAAATGTAGTGTGACCTGCACATGGCAACCTGTTACAAGGTTCATTTTATGATGTATTTTCTTATCACATTAAAGTGGACATATACACTTACATTTATATATATATATATATATATATATATATATATATATATATATACACACATAGATATTCAGAAACATAGAGATTCTATGTAGGAAGATGGGTAGACAATGGAAGAGAACACAGGATTCTAGCTTTTTACACATGATTTATATGTCATAACTAGATACCATTCTATTCTTTGAAAAAGAAAGTAAAGACTGGAACACAGAGGGAGAACAGAAAGAGGGAAAAACAGAACAAGAGTTGCCTTAGAATTCAAGCCCAGGGTGGCATGTCCCTTTAAATGAGTGGCCACCTGGAATAGTGCCGAGGCTGCTTTGGGCTTACCACAGCCCATCTTCTTGGAAATCTACCTTGCTGAGACCCTGGATAAACCCTGTTCAGACCAGCAGCCTCGGCAGGGCGCCAAGGTAGCTGGGGAGCAGCTGAGCCCCATGGCAGGCATTTTCACTACCAGTCCAGGGGCAAGCTCCTTCCCTCTGGAGCCCTGAGGCTTTCCTAGTGCCGACACTCCAGCACTCTTTGGAAAGACTCGGCAGGCTACCAAGGTCTACCAGAGCCCACAGACAGACTCTCTGGTCCTGCCCTAGACATGGAGACTCAGGTTTCTAGAATACAGATTTAGAACAAAAACAAAACAAAATCTACCCTGATGGCTATGGTGGCACAGGCCTTTAATCCCAGCACTCAGGAAGCAGAGGCAGGTGGTTATCTGTGAGTTGGAGGTCAGCCTGGTGTACAGAGTTAGTTCCAGGGATACACAGTGAAACCCTATCTTGAAAAAACAAAACAGAAACAACAACAGAAAACTTCTCCTAGTATTGTAAAAGTAGTTAAAGACAGCAACCATGAGCTATAGGAAAGAATCCGACATGGCCTGCCCAATCTGTAGCAGGTCCCTAAAATCCCAGACTAGAAAGATGCCTGATGTTCTTAGTTTGTCTGTTACCAAGGCTCCTCTAAGGTCATGAGACTCAGTGTAGAAACCTTCATGCTGTCACCTACTTGCCCCCACCCCTACCAGGACACTATGAGAGGCTGCACTGGACTGAGGCACGAACGGCTCAGAGACCATTCAGAACCCAGTGGCCAAACATTAACATGCCACCTCCCTGGACAGCCAATACTGAGATTACTTATTAACATTCCTATTTACTATAAGCTCTGTTCAAGGTGTTGAATGTACTGGTCTTTTTGAAACAAATGAACATGAAGACAAATATTTAACTAAGAATCTAAGACCTAGATGTTGGGGGCAATAGCTCAGCTGGTAAAGTGCTTGTCACACAAGCAGAAGGATCTGTGTTTGAATCCTCAGCACTCAGAGTGGAGAGAGGTTACGAGAGACACTTGACATTGACTTCTGGCTTTTACTCGAAGACACACGGCACATACACAAATAAATACGACAGTAAGACTAAGTCCTGTCTGTGATATAGGAGGCACTGACGAAGAACCATTTGCAGGACCACTCAGGGGGAAGATGTTCTGAACGCAAGAGGAGCTGCAGGTGCTGCTGGGAGCTTCTCCTTGCCCAAGTGAACTATCATCTCTCTTGCTTCAGTGAGACAGCGAGCAGACAGCTGAAGGAAGAGGCAATGCAGGGCGACTTCGTGTGTTTCTTCCGTTACTATTTTCAGTTCATTTCAGATTATATTGCTCTTGGCATTAAGGAGCTGCTTTTCCTCGTTATCTAAAGAGCTAGCAGTTTTCAGTTTGGGATGATGAATGCCCTACAAATGCATGGCGTCCATCACTGCTGTGAATTCCCACCCCCACTGCTACGGTATGCATGTGTCATGCTTTCCATAGGCTCCTGTGCTTAAATACCTGGCCCTTGATCCCTTTAGGGAACAGGGCCTATAGAGGAAGTCGTTACTGGAGGGGGAATTCTTATGCTGTATATCCTGGCCCTGGTCCTGGTTCTGGCCCTGGCTCTGGCCCCCACCCTCTTCTTTTAAGTTGTCTCTGTCGGGTATACTGTTACAGAAGTGAGACAATAATTACTGCTAGATTGTACACTAGTACCTACTGATAGATTGCTTCGATCTGGGGTTGGGAAATTTAGCTGAGTGGGAGACACTTGCCTAGCAAGCACGAGGCCCTGGTTTTGGTCTGCAGCCAAGCAGGGGCTGGGTTGGAGGGGTGAGGTAAAAAGTTTTACTTCACCACTAAAAGAAAAGTGTTTTCTTTGTAAAATGAATTATAACCAGCAAATGGGTCAAGGAGAGAGAAAAGAACCCAGTCACGGTAGACCAGGGCAGGCTCTGTGAACAGCTTACCAAAGGGAGCTTTGCCCACTCCACCCTTGGCCGTTCCTACTATTACCCTTTCTGGGGCCAGAGGGCAGTAAAGAAGGGAGACAGGTGGTACAGGAGAAATTCCCAGTTGGCTGGGTAGTTTAGCATGCCCCTGTTGCGTGATCAAGAAGGAAGAAGTGCTTTGGGCTCCCCATCCCTTCGCCTCCCCAGCTTCCCCCCAATCCCTTCACCTCAGCTCCTCTGCACCACAGTCAGAAAACTCAAGGACAGGAAGGCAATTTGTTTTCTTTTCCTTTTCCAAAATCTTTCCTGACTCAACTGAGGTTGAAACATCAAGATAAAATCAGTTGGAATGTCTATGTACAATCACACATATTTTCTCCTAGTAAGTTTAACATGGAAGAACCTTGTGAATTAAGAATCGGGATTATATGACTTCTGACCTGTGGGTTTCAGATGGCTCTAGTCAGTCTTGGAAAATAGTCTAGTTCTGGAATTGTAACAGAATAGTAGTACTCTTGTGTACAAATTGCATTCTTGGGATGTGATTAGGGACACAGAAAGTGCCTGTGGTGTTCCATATTGTAAGTTTTAATGAAGCTTATATTCAGCAAATGTCCTACACAATTATGCTTCACTCGTTTGTTGGTTGGCTTGGTTTTGGAAGACAGGGTCTCACCAGGTAACACTGGCCTAGAACTTGCTGTGTGGTCCAGGCTGGCCTCAAACTCAGAGATCCTTCTACCTTCACCTCATGAGTGCTAAGATTAAAGGCATGTGCCATCATGCTGGGAACATGTAAGATACATGTGGGTAAGATACATATGTACAGAAAGCAAGGATTTGAGTCTGTGTTCCACATTGCTAATATCTATTCTGACTTTATTCTGCATAATTTCATAGTTCAAACTGTATAATAAACACATTACTTTCATAATCAATAAAGGCTATAAAAAATGGATGTCCTAAAGGTGGTGCCTTCCCCAAGTACAAACTACACACAGACACATTACCTACCTTCTCCACTCCAGAAAGCTCTGCACGCACGCTCTCATCCTGCGTGATAGGCAAAAAGTGAGAGGCAAGAACCAGTGAAGTGACAAACTAAATTTAGCAGATGGATCTGAGTTACACTTCTGAACAACAAGCCCTGAAATAGGCTGGTCTTATAAAACTAAAGTGCACAGGCTTGTCACTCTGGGCTTCCCGGAGCACCGCGTTCTATCAACATTCCCGAGAATCACGTTATGAAATGGAGCACCACAGTCCGCTATTACACAATATCCTGGCAAACAGCACTTTGTGTCTCTACGAAACTCGGAATGCCCACAAATTGGAGAGAAAGGTCAAACTCCCTTCCTCTCCTTTTCTTTGTGTTCTTTTCAGTGTTGTTTTGAGCCAGGGACTCACTATGAAGTCCGGGCTGGGTTTCAACATGGCGCTCCCAGCCTGTCTCAGTCTCTCAGGGGTAGGATTAAAAGTATGCACCATCAGGCCATGCTTAAGGTCAGAATCCAGAAACACAGTTATTAACCACAGAAATCACAACTACCTCACATAACAAGGATTCAAAGATTTGTAATGAAAACATTTTCCCCAATAGACATTAAAATTATTAAATGTGTTTTATAATATTGCTGAATTATCAAAGACTTTAGGTAACCATGCTACACTGGTGAAGATAAGGCAGCTCAGGAAATGAGTGACATAAAACTTTTGCTACAAGTCTAACCCACAGAGTTACTAGGATTATCATTCTATCATTGCTTAGAGAGACAAAGGCAAAGTTTCTCTATTATTTCTCCTTTCACAAAGTTTAAAAATAATTCCACTTGTCAGGATTTCACAATTTCTATGGGATTTTCTTTTAAATTTCCAGTCTTCTTTAGGGCCTGACATCTTAAAACAAACACACACACCCTTCCTCAGGGCAACTATCCCTTAAGAGAGCAGAGAGATGGCTTCCTCCCTTGTGCTTTGAATTAAACAGCGTAACCCAACCAGAGGGGAAATCTCAGACAGGAAGGTAAATATTATCTGAGGAAATAACAATAGTTTCTAAAGACATGGTTTTATTTGCCTAGGTAGAAGTTTACCTGTTTGGTTTGTACTCCAAAGAGCAGTGCGTCACAGGCCTGTCACAACTTCCTGAGCATAATGTTCTCTAGATATGGCTCTATTTATGTTCACAAGATACCGAGTCCTTACAAAGCACAAGTTATCATATTTATACCTTCCTCTGTTTTCAGTAAGCACAAGGATACTATTTCTTTTCCAGCATAAAATAAAAACTACCGATTGGCCATAGGGTTTGGCTCAGGGAAAATGCTTGCAACATGTTTATATTTACACATGGATAGCATTAAAATGTCAGTGCTCAACATGGCACTACATGCCTACTGAAATCCCTTTCCATTTATATCTTGAGGTAACCGTGTAATGGGGTGGGGCTTTGGGAGGTGATTATGTCATCATGATCGAACCCTCACAGTGTAGTGTCCATACAAAAGCAAGACCCAGCAGGGCCCTTGTTCCTTCTACCACAAAATGGCCTGGTGCTAATAGCCTCGGAAGAAGATGCGGCATTGGCCACTGAGCTAGCCTTCAACTTCTTTCCTACCCGAGGATGGGCAGACATTCCGGTTCTGTATGGCATTTTTATAGTAGTGGGGGTGGAGTGGCACTCACCTCTTCAATACGTGGCTAAATATTCTTTCTTCCCAGGTGACTACAATTTTGAAAGACCTCAGTTGGGCTGTCTCAAAGCTGAGACTTCTGTTACCGAATCAGAAAACAACAGTAAGTACCATTATCCCGCTGAGAGCCTTCCATCACTTTTCCCTGTCATTCTGAAAATAATATTCTTAAAGTTGCAAGAACAGTATAGAAAACTGAGGCATACCTTTCATCAGCTTTGTGTCAACATAAGAGAACCATGGCACAATGACTAAAACCAGGAACTGAACATTAGAGTCCCAACAATACATTCCTTGTTCTTTCAATTTCACCAATTCCTTTACACTTGCTTACCCTGTCCCTGTGAGGAGTTAGTTTTGCATCTCCTTACTCTCCCTACCAGGTTCCTCTTTCTTTTCTTGTTTCTCATGACCTGGGCAAGTCTTAAAAACCCAGTATTCTGCAGAGTCTCTGTCAGTTGGGTCCATCAAGTTTTCTCCTGATTCCACTAGGGCCATCCACTCAGGCTAGAGTATCCAGGAGTGAAATGTCTCCCAACTCATTTATCCTACCAAGCAATGCAGCTGCCATTGTACTGTTTATGATGCTCATCTTGACTCCATGGTTCAACTTTTTAACTGGAAGAGTTATTTCTATATATATTATTATGGAAAATAAGGAACAAGATGAAAGTTTTGGAGTTGGGTAGATTTAGGTCCAGTGACTTTTCTATCAATTCCTGTCACCAAACACGGGGCAGGAAAGTCTGTTTTATCTTCTTGTGTCCTCTTCTGTTCAGCCTTCTATAAGAACAAACTATAAAAATGAATGATGTATAAAAATACAGAAAGTCACCAGCACCAGTAACTATAGCTTATGGCTGCTCTATGACATCACACATTACTATTATTATTGTTTTTAAAGATTTATTTATTTATTTATATGTAAGTACACTGTAGCTGTCTTCAGACGCACAAGAAGAGGGCATCAGATCTCATTACAGATGGTTGTGAGCCACTATGTGGTTGCTGGGATTTGAACTCAGGACCTCTGGAAGAACAGTCAGTGCTCTTATCCACTGAGGCATCTCTCTATCTACTTTTTAGGTGGATTATTTTTACAGATGAGCCAAAATAAAAGTGGTGTGGTCTGATGTGGAACTTTCTAAATGGGCTCATGGTTTGCAGAGGTATTCTCTAGCTTGTACAGCTATTTGGGGGTGGGGGCTCAGAAAGTTCCAAAGTAGGGCCTAACTGGAACAAGTAGGTCACTAGAGTGGGTATCCTCAGCAAGATATTAACCACATCCACCATGCCGTGAATAGTGGTCTTCTGACCCAAGTCCCAGATGCCATGATATTCTTGCTCCAGGGACTGACACTAGTGGGTAGAGGCCCCACAAGCTGGTTGGAGCAGTCAAGAAGCAACATGGTATCTTGCAGCTTACTCCAGGTTTTTCTTTGGATAAACAGCTGGATAATAAGAGCTTGGAAACGTGGAGGCATTCATGCTGAGTTTCTAGCACATTAAGCACACGAGGCAGAAGCTGAATGTGTGCTCTCTGCCACAGATAGCTTTCCGACCACTATCTGCAACTACCCGAAGGCAGATTATGATCCTGTTTAGAGCCTTTTGCTTGGTGTGCCTGTTATCACTGTAGCCCTTAAAACTCAGCAGATACACAGCAAGCAACTTCAACTGTATTCTTCAGAGTTGCTGTATTTTTTATCTGCTTTACAATTACTTACTTTGAAACCAATCTCAAAATCAGGCGCGAGCAACAAAATACCCAAGAGTAAAAGGAATGTCAAAACTATTTTTTCAGACATTCGGGCTCAAATTCCACTGTTACAACAATAATGGGGACACCAAGGCAAAGGCCCTAACTATGACCATAGTCTGCCTTTGGGCTAGTTACAGAGGGTAGCAGAAACCAGTGACATGGGAGAGTCTGTGGTGGTATTGAATGGTTCCACGAGGGGCCATGCTTGCTACCATGTTGTACACGGGATGGGTATCGTGAAGTGTGGGCTTCCCTGAGCATCTCCAGACCCCTGTCAGGTGCTTTAAACTTCTCCAATATCAGATACAACAAGCATAAAATACAGAGGAAAGAGCACATTCCAATTTCCAAACACTTCCCAAACAGCTCGACGTGCATCCGGGAACAATGTATCTGGGGGGTGAGGGGGGGAAGAGAGAACTAAAGCTTTGGCACCCACTTCTGTCCTGCAGTTCCCACTGTTCTCTGACTTATAAGGATGGTATTTTAACACTTTCCACTCTTGCAGCTACTGTGAAATCCAAGCAGTTTACAGACTGAGGCAGGGTTGCTGTGAGGTTGACATCCTAGGCTAAAAGGTGAGTTCAAGATCAAACCAACCTGGTCTACAAAATGAGGCCATCTCAATATTAAAAAACAAAACAACTAACCAAACAATAAAACACAACTTTCTTTCTATGAAATTAGAAAACCAAAATGAACTTGGTGATGTTCATTTAGAGCAGTGGTTCTCAACCTGTGAGTCGCAACCCCTATCGGGGGTCAAATGATCTTTCCCGGCAGTGACCTAAAACTGTCAGACAACACAAAATTCATAACAGTAGCAAAATCACAGTTATGAAGTATCAATGAAAATAATGTCATGGTTAGGGGGTCACCATAACATGAGAAACTTTGTTACAGGGTTGCAGCATTAGGAAGGTTGAGATCCACTGATTCAGAGTCTCAGTGTCCAAGGCCATAAGTTTTTATGAGCTTAAAAATGATAGAAGTCATTATGACTTAGATTTGAGCTTACTTCTAAAGCAGCACCATATAATAGGTACCTGATTGCCCTCTGATTCCATAAGGTGTGGAGGCAGCTGTAGTGGCGAGTCTACACTTGGAGTGGTCTTCCTGAGGAGACCATTCTATCCAGGACTAGTCACAGGATATGGATGGCAGAAAGTACGTTTCCATACCATGACCAGGCCACAGTCCAGGTGTCATTTCAGAATTAAAGAACAGGAAAAGTCAACTGGCAAAAGTAAATAATTGAACAGCAAAGACAGGAGTAAATTACGAGGGTGACATGGTATGCTATCTAAGATCTCCTTTGAGGTACTGTCTCCTTCAGACCGAGGAGGGAAGAGTAGGAGAGAAGAGGAGTCACAGAACATTCGAGCCAATACTGTGAAATAAAGATATCAGACTTATTTTACTATCTGAAGTTTACAAATTGTTATACTATAAGTTCTGTCTAGTCTTTCATGATCTACTGGTCCCCTACTGTTCCAAGAGCATTAAAACCCTTAAGCATGATTTAGAACTGGTATATTAAAATTTTATCTGTCTTATACTCTATTTGATTGAAAATAATATACACACATGCACATAAAGTGCTAGAAAATGGTTAAGAAAGTTAGCCACAGATCTAGAGGGGAGGAGATGAATGCACAGAATAAGCCAGGGCCTCTCTAGTGCCACTAAGCAAATGAGCCATTTTCACAGGAAGCCCATGTTCCTTACACCAAACCTTGGGCATCTAACCCCCCGGGACTACTCTCTTGTCTCTAGCCATCCACACAATAACCTTGATCACAGCGAGTCCCAATGGACATGCTCATGGGACAGCATGGCCCGGTCCAACTTTCACCCACATCCACTTCCTCAAACTAAACAAACCAGGTCAGACAATAGTGAAAAGAGAAAAGAAAGGTGAAAAGATCAGACTCCACAGGCAAGGAGGCCTTGTGTCATGCTGGAAATATGGAGGCATGAGGCACAGATGCGGCACACCATCTGTTGAGCAAGTACACACTGAGTCTTAAATTACTATTTTCTTACCCAACCCATAGCTTTTCAGTCCTCATTTCTTGTCCAGCTCCTGAGGCAGCCTGGAAACATCTGAGCAACACTGCAATGGCAGATAAGGGAGCAGGCCAGGAAGGAGACAGTATTTTTAGAAATTCCATTTCATTAGGTCACTGATCTGTCACCCAGTTGATCAGAGGCTTGATAAAGGCCCTGCATACTGAGACCAATCAGTAGGACTTATCAAGAGATTCTTTGGGCCCTTTTCTGACACCTCTCCTCAGGAGACTGTCTCAGCAAACTATAGGCTGGCAAGATGGCTCAGAGGATTAAGGTACTGGCCGCCAAGCCCGACAACCTGAGTTCGATCCCTATGACCTACAAGATAAAAGGAGAAAAACCAGGTGGTTGTGGCCATTAATCTTAGTACTTATGAGGCAGTTCAAGACCAGACTGGTTTATACAGCAAGTTCCAGGACAGCCTGGGCTATAGAAAGACTCTATCTCAAAAAAACAAAACAAAACAAAAACAAACAAACAAACGGAGGAGAAAGAAAAGGGAAGAGAACTGTCTTTCAAGTTGTCCTCTAACAATTTGCATGCACTTGCAAATTAATTAATCTAATTAATTTTCACAGACTACTTTATAGTTTTCATCTACCAGGAAAAACTTTGTGGAAATTGTCTGGTGGCACCTGTGTTAGCATACATGTAAGACACTTACTTACTCCACTATCCAGAGGTTACAAGCTCTGGGACAAGGAGAAACTCTTTCTCCCTCTTCTCTCTACCACAAACCTACATTCTTGTGATTACAGCCCCTCCCAGACCCAAACAGACAAACAAACAAAAAACCTTTCGTGGCACTAATCTGTCACACAAGGGTTTATTTGTTGGGAGTTTGGTCCCTTCTGTGATGTTGGGAAGGGACATGGACATTTAAAGGGTATAGCATACAGCGAGATCCTTGAGTTATTGAGAATATTGTGCTGGAAAAGGATTTAGGTGATTCTAGCAGGATCCAAAGTGAGCCCGGCACAGACTGAGTTTTTCTAAGGGAAAACCCACACTAATTCCTGTCTAGTTCATTGTCTGCCTATGGGAATTCTTCAGCTTGCACAGTTCCTCATTCCTGAAGGCCCTCTCCAACAGGCCCTCAGCAGGCACCAACTAATGGGGCTGCTGATCATGTTTTCAGCCTTCAAACCTGGGAAGTAAATGAACCTTTTGTTACTAAGCAGTGTGCCCTAGTATTTCATCACAGGACTAGGAAAGAGACTAATCAATGGCTTACTGTTGCCATTAGTACCTTTCCTGGCAAAGCAAAGGTTTCACTTCAGTGGTTCTGGTAGCTTGTGAATCACAGCAGACTCTGCCACTCCAGCTCACCAAACACCACAGATTCTTCACACAAAAGGCCCAGAGGAGTCTCCAATGTCTCTGCAACCTCATAATCCTGACCTGCCCTGTTCTCAACATTCTTTCAGGCTCCTACAGAACCTCCCACTGAGCTCTTAACACTCAATGGTTTTTCTAGACCAAAGTTCCAAAGACCTTCCACATTCCTTCCCCAAAACATGCTCAGGTCTTTCATACCAATACCCCACTATACTGGTACCAATTTCTACCTTACTTTGGGTTTCTATTGTTACGATGAAACACAATGACCAAAAGCAAGTTGGGGGAGGAAAGTGTCTGTTTGGCTCACACTGAAGAAAGCCAGGATAAGACCACAAACAAAGCAGGAAACTGGAGGCAAGGGCTGGTGAAGAGGCCACAGAAAGGTGCTGCTTACTGGCTCGTCCACAAGGCTTTCCCAGCCAACTTTCTCATAGAACTCAGCATCACCGGTCCAGGGATAGCAAGATCCGTAACGGGCTGGATCCTCCCTCATCAATTACTAATTCAGAAGATGTCTCACAGCTGGATCTAATGGAGGCATTTTCTCAATTGGGGTTCCCTTCACGTGACTCTAGCTTGTGTCAAGATGACATCAAACCAGCCAGGACGGTACTCTTCACACTTATATACAATTCAGAGTAAAATCAAGTTAAGTTGTTGGGGGTCTCTTAGATATGTCATTAATTTATATAACTCCTCCAAACAGGTATTAAACCACTACAGCTCATGCTTGTCTAACTAGTCAGCTTTTACTTAATCTTCAGCTTGGGTTAATTCCTCCCCTGTAACATACCGGAATACAAGCAGCTGAGTAGGCCGTCTGTCCCTCCGTCACTCACTGTCAATAGTGTGAGATGACTTAAGCCTGGCAATGCCTTCCCGGAGCTGTTGAGCAACATTTACCAGGACGCAGTTGTGTTTGCTTCCAAACCTGTTCACTCAGGTTGTACTGGTTTCTGCTATTACGGGATTTAATTAAGTTATTAACTAATAAAATGCAAGTATGGGGGGGTGAGCTGTTAATTCTATAAAATTAAATTAAACGTTTTAGTGGGGCTTGATAAGGACAATCAGGTGACAGAAGAATGCTACCAAACCAGTATTTGAGACAACTTCATGATTCTAAAAGAGAAACATGGCTTAAAAACCTCCAAGAACGGCAGTTGGCTGCTTCTGAAGGTGTCTATGCTCTGGCACCACTTTAAAGAGTTAAGGATAGGATGCTGTCGGCGAAACACGGGTGCGGCTCCAGGATGAGAGTAGCCAGCACAAATCAGATAAAGTCCCATCACACTATGCACGAAATTGAGAAAAAAAAGTTTATTACTTTTTAAAATTCATTTGTGCATACTTTGGCCAATGAGATGGCTCCATGGGTAAAGGTACTTACTATATACAAAACCCTAATGATTTTAGGTCAATCCTCAGGGCTCATATGGAGCAAGGAAAGAACTAACTCCTGTAAGCTGTTCCACATGTATTGCCTCCATATAATAAGTAAAGAAATGTAATGCTGTGCCTTGATTATTCCTTTATTGCTTCTAATGGTTGGGGTAGGTATAACTCTATTATTTTCAGTATTAAGTGATTTATCATTCAACTGTGGATCTTAACTCTGCTGCAGCGATGAACAAGACAAGGTCTAGTTTCCTTTCCACTGCATTTTCTGCCCTTCTTTTAAAAAGTATCTTTATTTATACATGCGTGTGTGGTCTCAAATGTATGTATGAGCACTACACGTATGCAATGCAGGTGCCGGTGAAGGTCCCATCCACTGAAGTTCCAGATAATTATGAGTCACCCAGTGTTGAGAAGCTAGTCTAGGTCCTCTGCAAGAATTAAGGGTTCTTAACTGCTGAGTTATCTCTCCAGCCCCATCACTTTATATTATCATTATCATTATTATTATTATTATTGAACAGTATCAACAATAACAAAACTTTGCTTCCACAGAGTCTCACCCTGTCCCCACTAGCCATCTCCCTAGCAGTTTGCACATCATGGGAGTCCATTTGGATAGGGCTGGGGTCCTACCTCTGGTGACCTACACTTCTATTACTCTCTCATCCTTATGCGGTCCCCTGCCTCTTGAAGTCTAGAACTTGTCAGCTACAAGCTGAACAGAGCACAGCAAAGACTGACTAGTACTACCACATTTCTCTTTCCCAGGATGCTTGTCCCACAGAAGCCCCTCGCTCAGCATCGGAAGCGGTTAAAGGGTGTGATTCTAGGACTAGGAAAAGTAATGAGCAAGTCGGTCTTAAGAGAAATGAACTATGAAGCAAAAGGAACTAAACTCAAGCCTCACTGTGACTTTGGTAAATTAATATACCTCTCTGATTATTTTTCTTTGGTTATAAAAATACAGGTACTGCCACACCTACCTCATAAGCTGCTACGGGAGGTCGTACTACAAGCCACGGAGTACAACTCAGGCACAGCTGGTGCTAAGAAAACTTCCTACTGCATGTACTAGCCAACTGTCTTAGTCAGTGTTCTATTGGTGTGAAGAGACATCATGACCATGACATCAGGACCATGGCAACTCCTATAAAGAAAGCATTTCATTGAGGTTTGCTTACAGTTTCAGAGGTTTGGTCCATTATTGTCATGGCAGAAAACATGGCAGGATACAGGCAGACACAGTGCTGGAGAAGGAGCTGAGAGTTCTACATCCAGATCTGAAGGCAGCAGGAAGAGAGAGACACTGCGCCTGGCTTGAGCTTCTAAAACCTCAAAGCCCACCTTCATTGCCACACTTTCTTCAACAAGGCCATGCCTCCTAATACTTTCAAAGAGCACCCCCCCCCGACCTAATATTCAAACCTATGAGCCCACGAGGACTTTCTTATTCAAACACACCACCAGTTCCTCATAACTGAGCTTGCTTTCCAAACAGTTCTTTTTCATGTCTTCCTTCCCTTAGTGTCTGTACCCAAAGACTCCCTTTAAGAAGTGAATGGGAGTAGTTTAAAATGTCTAGAGAGATCATTCAGTTGCCCACATGGAGACTCACAACCATTTACAACTCCGGTTTTGGAGAAGCAAGGCCCCTTTCTGGTCTCCATGGACATTGTACACACGTGGTGCACAGATGCAAGCCAAATACTCATATACATAAATAAAAATGAGCTAAACAACAACAACAACAACCACCACCACCACAAAATAACAGCATCCAAAGAGTAGCTTAAAAGTAGTTGTTTCCCCACTCCCTAGTGGCTCCCAAAGCAGCACCCTCCAAGGGGCTATAAAGAAAGGTGTATGGGACAAAGTCATCATTACCGAAGGTCTACACTCCTTTTCTGGCATGCTCCTGAGAGCTCAAAAGTATTGAGCACAAAAATGTAATCATCCATTGATTTTTTTTTTCTCTCAGTAATAAAAGAGGCAGAAGAGCTTGTTTTGTTAATTCTCTGATCTTCCTTAACTTCTTCAAAAGCAGAGGCCTTTGGAAAGTGGTAATTATTCATTTGAAGTGGCAATTAAGAATAAATATATGTGCACTGTGAAGAAAAATCCCGAAGCAGACCAAGAAAAATCTGAGTCCAAGTAGAGTTGCACGTGCAGAAAGCTCACACCCAAATGCTCCAAGGCCTGTCAGATGCGCCTAAGCCTGGCCACGCCTCCCATACCGAAATGTGAGACAATGGAGAGTCTTCAACTGCCTATGTAGACACATGTGTATTAGTCTTTAATCTAAAATGGTTTGTACTAGCAATAGAATCATAATTAAAAATGTTAAGGAGATAGAGAGATGGCTCAATGGTTAAGAGATGTCCTGCTCTTACAGAAAACATAGGCTTGGCTCCCAGCACCCACCACACAGCACACAACCACATGCATCACCAGTTCCTAGGGATTTCACATCCTCTTCTGGTCTCCATGGGCACCAAGAACACATACGGTGCACATACTGTCATGCATGCAAACACTTAGACACATACAATCAGTATTTTTAAATGTATTCTTTTATAAATCTACAGAGTCGAGTACAAATGGGTTGTGAAACTTTTCTAAGTAAATTGAGGTAAATATTTCACATCAAAAACAGACTTGGTTTGTTATGACCAAGAAAGTTTTAGTAGTATTTCACACGAGGTCACATTCTAGCAAGTTCTTGCTGTTTGGGTAGTATGTTGCTTGTAAAGCCAACACCTATTGAGTTCTTGATCAAAGGAGGGGTGAAGAAGCAAGGAGAAGGCAGAGCAAGGGAAAAGTACATTTATTATCTTTGTTCTTCCTAATACCCTACATTTCAGGAGAGGATTAATTAGTACTTTCATAAAATAAATCAAGGTAAATGACATATGAAATAAGTCTTACCACTCCAAAAAAAAAAGGGTCCACATGAAGTAATCAATAAAGCACTGCGTTGTATACACCCATGACACATATACAGAGAAGTAAGTTCAGGAGATACTAACAAATAAAAATTCAGAGCCAAACAATGATTATATAGTAAGATACATGAGAAGTGTATACAGAGTTGCATATATATTTGGAAAGACAGGGCCGGGCGGTGGTGGCACACGCCTTTAATCCCAGCACTTGGGAGGCAGAGGCAGGAGGATTTCTGAGTTCGAGGCCAGCCTGGTCTACACAGTGAGTTCCAGGACAGCCAGGGCTACACAGAGAAACCCTGTCTCGAAAAACAAACAAACAAACAAACAAAAAAAAAAACCAAAAACAAATATTTGGAAAGACAGGTTTCAAAGACAGAGTCTCGATCAAAGTTCAAAGAAGGAATGTAGACATCACATTGCTAAGAGAGTTGCTATTGCTGGGTGGTACTTATAGAGTTCTTTACATGGTTTTGGTGTTTGTTTAATGTCGTTTTACATACTTTCCTATGGGAGAGGGTGGTTAAGGACAGAGGCCATGAGATTCTGGAACCCCTAGACTTCAACCTTAGCTCTTCGATTTACTTGCCTTAAGATCTGGGACAAATTGCTCAACTACTATGAACTACAAGTAGCCTTTGCTAATGGAGGGTCACAGAAACCTAAGCCAGAAAGAGAAAACATGCTGCATACAAAAGACACCCAGCATAGAATGCAGTACATCTTGTCAGTAAAAATCCGACATGAAAATCATAATATTATGAGGGCAAAATTAGTTACATTAAAACTACAGACACTAAGTTACTCTACCCCAAGTGCGTTCAGGGTCAGTGTTAAGCAGAATATACCGAGAAATAACAAATGTCCTCAGATTCTACCTTATGGACAATGTTGATGTAATCAAACTCCCTATGGGCCACACTAAGGCCAGAGGGTGCCTGGGCAGGAAGCTCCTGGGAGACAGGGCTCAATGTGTTGTGACCAAGTCGTAATGCTGCTGCCCAGCAACTGTGCTGCCTCAGGGTGACAACAATTAACATGTTTTATCTGACCAATGGTGAGACAAATGCTGTGTTAGAAACACTTACAGCTAATAATTGACCTCAGTGGGATTTCTAGCTTCACCTAGAAACACACAACATAAACCAGGGTCAATTATCTGACATTTGGAACAGCGATGGAGGAAAACTGTCTTCTACCTCACCGAAAGGCAACATGCTCTAAACTGGGCCCCTACTCTTACTGGTAATGTAAGAGGCACTTTCAACTTGGACAAGATGGAAAATATTTCCTCTTAATTTGCACAATTCAAGTGAGCCCCCAGGGTCCTTCTGTCCCCTCTCCGAATGCAGGGACCTGGCTTTTATGGTGGCACTCAGGATCCAAACTCAGGCCCTCATGTTTCTTTTACAAGTATTTTACTCACTGAGCTACGTCCCCAGCCCTTACAAACCTGTACAGAGATGAGGACACATTCGCTGCATTGGGTTTTCTTTCTGAGTGATAAGCAGACATGCCTCACAAAAGTACCTGTCAGTTTACACATTTTACGTTCAATACAATTGATATCACAGTTCTGTTTCGTTTGCCCCATTTCTCCAGGGACAGCTGGTTTGCCACAAAGAAGGTTTCTTACCCTCAGGTCTGTCTTAGTATAACAAATCCCAGAAACTACTTCCAGAAACTCTTTTTTTTTCCTAAGTAGATCCCACTGCCATATTCATTTATCCTCCTGCACAAATTGTCAAAAAAAAAAAAAATCCAAGTGAATTTCTGCCAGCCTTATTTAGTAAACCTGGTTAATAAGTTAGAAGCTGAAGATGTGACGTGGATCAAACAGGAAAAAAACCGTTGGGCAGGAGAATCCATTTGTGAGCCTTCCCTTGTCAGAGACACAGTCTAAATATCTCCATTTTATCTTTCATAACAATATACTGTTTAGAAAAGAAGACTGGCATCACCAAAATGTAGCAAAATTGTCTGGTCAAAACTTAATTAGTGGAATCATTCAAACATAGTCTACCAAGTGTGTCCTGAGATTCGCGCTTGACAAATACCATAATAGCAAACACCATGGTCATTCTGAGGAGCTAAGCCTGTTCTCTGGGGTCCCAGCATCCAGTTGTTTTAGCTGTGCTAAGTGTCACTGAACAGTAACAGAAGTCAAAGTCGTGGAGCATCAACTTTCAGAAAATTCAACGTATTTTTCCAATTGTGGGCTTTTATTTTGGTAAATATTAATTGAGCCATTTGCCTTCTGAAAACTCTAAGAGTAAGCAGAGCTAGTAACTCATAGGTTAACAGGGAGAAAAGGAGACCATAATTCTACTAGAAACTAGGGAGAAAATATTAGATGCCTAACCAAGTAAGTACTGTATCATGGTATGCCTATAAATATAATTTTTGAATGGTCAAAAATATTTAAAATCTGCTCAGTTGTGTGATTAATAAAGAACTAACTTACTATTTTCCTGGAATTTAGACTTAAGCTTAGGTTATATAAAATGCAACAAAACATTTAAGTTCAATGTTAATTCATTAAATCTTTTAAAATGTGTTCACTGAAGAAATCTTGAGAGAAATCCATTAGAGTCAGATTTTTTCTTCTGTTAATATGAGAAACTTTTCTAATACTACTCACAAGAAAACAGCCATGATTAACTCACTAGCTGTCTGGGGAGTGTTAATTGTGTGAAAATAGTATGGGTTCAGTCAGCAATGGATGTAAGTGAACTGTCTGTACATTCCATTTCCACGTGTGTGAGGTAAGGAAGCTATCATTACTTGGGAGCCCACCCCAGATGTCTAGATGCTAACTGACTAGGAGGTAAGACAGCAGCAAAGAGAGATGGTACACATTCTAGGGCTGTATTTGTAAGATCTATTTAGTGGACTTGAAATGTCCCGAGTGAATCTCGAGTCAAGCTTTCTACTCTTACCTCTGCCCTGCATCTCTTGCTCTTCCTGGTCACAGGAATCCATTCAATCTACCAGGGATGTCTCATGAACGAGGTCAAAGTCCATAGGCTCAGGATACAGAAGTGAGAATTCCCTGTAACTTTTGATCCCACAGATGATCTCACCCGGTGACTACATTCTGATATGAACAGGCAAAGACATTCAGAGCTCATCAGTGTCAACAAGCTAATGAAGGCCAACGCAACAGAAGGGAAGGGCATCAGCGATGAGCGCTCCTTAGAAATACTTGGTGAACGAGATGCTGTATAGGTCTTTGTGAATCTAGGGCTGACAAGGACCAGGGTAGATGCCCTGTAACTCTGCTTCCCAAGTAACACAAAGTTATGGTCGGTCAACTTTTCTCAGCCAGCAATATTCTTTCATTTTTCTAATTTCAGTTATAAAAAGAATGTCTAATATTCTTTACGCTAAAATAAATGCAATGGTTTTAATGAAAACAAAAGGTCTGAACAAAGGCAGAATAAATGCAATGTATATTAAGTAAGTATAATTTTTCATGCTTAAAATGTGCTCATGTAAGTCAATGTAACAGACAGTGTTCAGGGAAGGGACAAAGTGAAATGAGGAGGGGAAGAAGCACAGAGCAAATCCACCAGATGACAGAAAGAAACACAGTAACAAAGAAGAGGGAGAGAGCCCAAGTCCTGACCCAAACTAAAAAGAAACAAAGGGACACAGACAATGCCTCTAACTTACTATGCTGTCACAGTTAATGCCGAGTTGTTTACAGGGCTGGGGGTGTGGAAAGATGCAACCTTGGTAACAATACTGCATCGAATCTCAAAACAGCTATGGGAGGGTTCCCAATGTTCTTACAGGAAAGCGATGATAAGTATCTCAGGTGGCAAATACGGTAAAGAGTTCATTACTGCAAACACACTGCATGTACCTTATCTCTTCACTGCAGATGTCAGCCTGGTCTATACAGTAAGTTCCAAGTCAGCCAGGACCACAAAAAGACTCACTCAACAGACTGACAGGTGTCTACCTTATAGTTTTACTGTGGCTCATAAGTTAGTATAATTATTACCAGTATATCATGAACCAAGATTAAGAATGCGAATTTGGTTTAAAATAAAAATTGATGCCTCTTGTGGAATCCAGTTTGGCAATGTTTATCCAGCAAGGTTAATTTAACCTCTCTAGTCCAGAAACCCCACTGACAGGAACTAAATGAACAAATCTAGCAGCAAGATTTACACAGAGGGCAGAATCCACGAAACCTGATAGCTGAGCACGCACACAGGCCTCATCTGGCAACTATTAAAATGGCTAGAAAGACAGGTGAAATTAATTACTCTTTATTCATTTAATGAAAAACTATACCAAAACTAAGCCAAAACCTAAGATTTTTTTTTATTATTCTTTTTTTAACCTCCCACCCGGCCACCCCAAAACCTAAGATTTTTACGTATGGTTAGACAAGATCCCCGAAATACTGTAAGTATAGAAACCTTAGCTAGAGAATTATAGCTAAAATTTAATGTTCATATTAAGAGCAAATGGTGAGATGCCACAAACCCTCCCTCTCTTTCACAAGTATACTAACACACTGGATGGCAGCTCATCAATAGCTTCTGTTAAGTTTGTGTACTAACCACTAACATGTTTTGCTTTTATCTTTTTATGTTACCATGGTTACCAGGATGTAAGATTACCGGAAAGAGTCTACTCTGCTTTATGCAGTTATCCAACAAAATTTGGTTAAAATATAAGCAGAAAACTTAAAAATTTATAACAAGCCTTAATGTCTGAACTTCCCCCAAATCCACCCAATGAATATCAGGTTCTTCAGGGTTGTTATGAGGTTGAGATAACACAAGAAAAGAAGGGAGCCCGGAAGTGGAGAAAAGAAGGCAAGGCAGAGGAGACAGGACAACAGGGAGGCGAGGTTAAGGCTGAGTATGTCTAACATACCAAACAGATCACTGACTTACACACTGCACTATGTTATAAAGCAAGAGACCACAGAGAAACCTAGCAAGCCAAAGATGTGGAGGGAGGAGTCAGATAACACGTCAACAAGAAATGCAGTCATGAGGAAACAGAACACCTACCTTGTATGAAGAAAACCAGAGCCCTGGAGTGTATCATCAAACTCTTCCAAGAGATAAAATCCTCTAAGGTTTCACAGGCAACTCCAGCTTCAGCTGTGTTATGCACCTTCACAGGCATTAGGCAAGACGTGAAATGGCACCAGGCCATGTGACACTTGATAAAAGCTGCTCCAAATGCCTCCCATGGCTTAGGAGGCAAACAAGAAACAGAAATCTAATCTTCAATAGGCCCTCAGCATTGAGTCACTACAGGGACAGGCCAGGAATAAACTCAGAAGTTTTAAGAAGTATGAAACAACTGCCAGGCTGAACAGAAGCAAAGCGGAATCCTGTGAGGACAGGACCTTTTCTCACTGTGTCAGTACTGAGGTATTGCCTCTCAGATACAAATTTGCCCTTTATTGTTTGATGGGTAAACTCCAATCTGGGACCAACTTGTATAGTGTTTTGTTTGTTTGTTTTTCTCATTTGTGGGCTTGCATAGTGTCAGTTTGAGTTTTGTGGGCAGGCCACACTGGAGGCACTCTAGATCAAGGAGCTACACTTCCTGACTCACTTTCTGGCTCCAGGGTCCTTACAGAGCAGACTGCCTTCAACTGTGTTGGAGCAAGATGCTTCCTGGGTGACTTTTCCTTCTGAATAGCCATCCTTGGCCCTTCTAAAGAAATATTTTTAGTAAGTTCTGAAGGCAGGTTTGTAGCAAGTTCTACTAGGATGGCACCATATTACTTTCTTGTCCGTGCAATGTGCCAAGACCACTTCCTCTTCAATGAGGTATGAATTCAGATCTAGAGAGCTCAGCTGCGAGAGGCACTCCCTTCTAGTCCCTCGAGTGGTGGCCACTCCCTATATTGGCTATATTTGGGTTCTGTTTACGTAAACTTACGAGGGTACATTTCATACTTAGACCATGGTAACATCTACATTCTTTAAAGGCTGAATTCTCAGTTGAATCATCTTCCCCCAACTGTTTAGCTATACAGAGAAGACTTCTCTGAGAAAAGAGACTCCCTTATTTAGTCAGAGTTTGGCACACTACTGGCTAAGAATATGTTCCTACCCTACACGGGCACACGACTTAGTCAAATGACCTTGTTAAGTTCTTAAGAGAATGAGTTTGGGCAGAGTGACAGCCAGGGAAAGACATGGCAAGGAGTCACGAGAATCCAAACCTAGTGTGTAGACACTCTAAGGAAAGAGGTGACATTAGAAGGCTTGCTTTGTTTTTCAATCTTCCTTCCTTCCTTCCTTCCTTTCTTTCTTTCTTTCCTCCTCCTCCCCCCCTCCTCTTCAATCCAGGGAGAAAATCATTACCTACAGATTCCCTAAGCATACCCCAGTCCATCCCTTGGCTCTTTTTGTAAGAGGATTGATTCCCTTGGAGTCTTACAGGCCTATGAAATTCACAGGACACATCTCTTTGAGGTCCAGCCCTGTTCAAGTTTTAAAGGACATTCTCTTTGTTTGCTCTCTGCTAAGAAACAACTTCCTATCTCTGACTTTCCTGTGGACATAAAGTAAATGCATCTGATTCCTCTTTCTACTGAGAAGTCTGCTCCTTAGAGCACAAACTAAGACTTTAAGAAATACTTCTCTCAGGTCCCTGGACTGATTCCAGCAGCTCAACAGTTTAGAATCCATACTGACTTCTCACATGTGAGCCTTAGCTCACATCTGTAATCCCAGCATTTGAGAGGCAGAAGGACTGCCATGAGTTCAAGGCCAGTCTGAACTATACTATGATTTCCAGGACAACTAGGATATAGTAGTAAGAGAGACCCTGTCTCAAAAAAAAGACAATATACAACATACAAAAATCCCATTTAACAGAACTGTAGGAGATCATCTCATTATAGCAGTGGATATTTAGGATTTATAGAAACTTTAAAACTACAACAGCCTCTGGCAACTAAAATGCTCAAGATAGAAGATCAATGCTGTGATCCAAGATCCAAACCAAAGTATATTTCATACACTCTAAGAATGTTTAGCAATACAAAAACCACAGTAAAAAATTCTGCAACTCGTTAGTCATGAGCTGCTTTGATCAGGGATTTCTGTAACCATTTGGTAGTTTGTACAATTTAAATGAGAAGCGACAGTGCCTGCTTGCTGGCCTTGTAAGCTTTCATTACTCACGTGTGAGTCACTCACAGAACAGAGCCCTACATGTCCTTTGTGACTAGGCACCTAATGATAGTCTTCTCTTCTCAATATTTCTAAGTTATAACAAAAGGTAACAGTATTGGGACGGCCACCATATTCCTGTGTTGAGGATCAGATGGGAAGGGCACTCCTGGGGTAGATAAGCAAGGCCATTGAAGTCAGTCCAGCTTGGCTTGGAGGGGAGTCTTCTTGGATTCACTACAGCCCAAGGTGGGGCCCTAATCTTCTGTGCTAAACACAGTCCAAGTAGTACTGAGGTAAAAATGGCCACTGAATACTATAAGAAATGTTAAACTACAACATAGGTCACGATGGTACCTACTGACTGACGAGGATGACAAGCGCCAGCTATAAGGATGCACACTTGGCATGGAACAGCAATTCATGATGGAGTCTCCCTGCATGGCCAGACTTGGCACCATGTGAGGTTAAGATACAGCCTGTGGTGTTCAGGAAGAGCAGCAAGCTCATACTCCAAGTCAGGCTTTGTACATAGGTGATCTGAACTCCAAAGCATACGGACAAGCCTACCATAGGTCAGACTGACAAAGGCCTAATAGTGCTGCCCTAGTACAAGGTCATTTCTCTATGCACTGGCCAGACTGGTCTCTGAAAATTATATTCCTGGGGAGAAGAAATAGTTTGACAGTTAACAGTATTATATGCTCTTCCAGAGGACCTGGTTTTAGTCATCAGCATCCACCAGTTCCAGAGTGTATGACCCCTCTTCTGGTTCCTTGAGCATTGCATACATGTGGTGCACAGGCATACATGCAGACAAAACATTCATACACATAAAATAATAAAATAAAAAAATTATTAAGTTGGTTTTCTACCTCAGACTCCAAATCCTAACTCTTTTAATTTCTATTGACAGCTCCCTTCAGAGTCATGTGCCATTGGATTTCCACTTAACTCCACAGCTTTTCTGTGACCCATTCATTACAGGCTTATTTTACAGTTTCTTTCAGTGAGCTTCCCCCCAAGGTCAGACATGGGTAAGTGACATGCCTCTTGGCCCTAGTATGGGACACACACATCGAAGGGTGGTTCAGTCAAAAGGAAGAAGTTTTAGAGGGAAAAGAAGAATGTAAGCTCACACCCTGTTGTGTTAAACAATGCAAGCTCTCAAGCTTAAACTCTAAAACGTACTAGTTGTACAGCGTAAGTAGTGAGGCATATTGCTCCATTTGTTTTAACTGCTCTTACTCCTTCCATGTCTAGAATATGTTTTGTCTCTGGGTAGTGCCTTCCCTAAAAATGAAAAGAAATCCATCTTCATCCTTTTAGGCTAGACAATCTAGAACCTGGGAGATTAACAGCAAATATTGCAGAAGTTGATGCCTAGGCCTTTGCCCACCTGTGTGAAGCCTGCAAACAGGTGAGGCAGCATGTGGCAATTTCTAGTCCCGCATCCAAGAAAACCAAGGGATAGAATGTATCTAACATGGAAAAGTCACCCATACCCGTCAGGTCTCAAAATCATTGGTGCTACCTAAAATTTTAATTCCACTAATCTTTTAGTTTATTTACTATTAGCCTGTCTCACAATTTGGAGAGTAGAACAACAACAGCCAGATTCACAATGATGGAGCACAGACACTGGTAGTTTTTACAGCAGAGTAATCTCCAAGTTCAAAGTTATCTCCTTGGAAAGATCTAGACTAAATTCACTAAACTCCTGGTTTATGATCCTGCAAGAGGGATTCTCTGAGAATAAGGAATTTTTTTTTCCAATGTTGATTACCCAGCAACCTCCAGGCATCATGATGTTATGCAAAGTGGAACACCAACAATATTTCTGTCCAATCAGTAGAGCTAAGTGAACCTGAAGGTTAACTTAACTGACCAAGGGTGCACATACTCACAGTGCTTAGTCTCAGATGTGAGCTCTGATGCCCAAGCCATTCCCATTGTGCATACCACCCACACCATAGCTGCTGTGACCCCCAGCTTGTCATCATTCATGGGGTATATGAGCTGTGAATGCTAACCCTGTTTCCAGGGTAGGTTCAAGGTCTATATGTGAGGATGTTAACTGGTCCTTGGCTACTTTGTGGGCTCTTTTTTCTTGCACCCTTCTCCACCCTGTTTTCTATCCTTTGAACCTCCTAACACTAGATAGGAAAGAAAACAGAATAGATGGGAAAGGAGGTAACTGACATTATCATTATCATTAGTAGCTGACACTACTTCCTGCTGATCAGGGGTTTAGAGTTCCTTGGGGCAAGTTTGATCTTTGCTGTCAGGATATCTAATTTCTGCCTCTTGGGACCTGAACATTTATATACACTCTGAAAAGAGTTCCTAGAATTCCAAACATCGTGCAATCACAGAAACTGTCTGCCAACTGGCAAAATGATGCCCCTGCTAGACAAATCATAGTCAGCTGCTGTGGACAATCTGAGGGCGCCCTATATCCCACACCTGGGATTAAAACAAAAATATATTCTCATAATATTTCTGTGTCTTTTTCAAAGGAACCAAAATTCTCACCACATGAGGATTATACAATTTGGTTCTTTTGATGTGAAAACTCTTTGTTTTCAATGCAGTTAATAGAGCATTGATATAGAACTCTTCAGTACTGGGGAAATTAACAAACTGTAAAACTCCTGTACACACAGACAGCAAGTGGATTTGAAAGATTTGAACACTGGAATGTCTCAGCATCTGACCTCTATCAAAACCCACACTCTTAAGTAAAAAAATACATGGGTAAATGCCAGGTAACCTGTGTGCCACTACAGAGTGGACTGTGGAGCTTGATGCACAGAGAAGGGTCCAAGAAGAGTGGCCACATGGTACCTCTGTACTTAGGATGGCAATGCTGATGTCTCTGCATGTACCCTGACTGGGATGCTGCTTACAGCTTACGACACTGGGAATATATGAAGAAATCATATGAAGAGTAGGAAAATCACAGAACCGTGCTTCTTACCCACAAACACTGATAGTTTTTATAGAAGAGAAATTCCCAAACATGCTAGCTCACCTCTTGGCAAGTTCCAGACTTAAATAGATAAAGCAGGTGACTTTTGATTTCTTCACAACCTAAAGGCTTCCCTCCTCATCATGAGAACCCCCACACCCATGCAATGAGTATTCCCTCTGCTTCACCATCAGCACCCCCACATAAGCAACCCTCTCCCCCATGAGCACCTCCTCTCCCCCATAACCACTTCTTCCCTCAGTGTTTATTCTGGTCCTTTCCTGTCAAGTCAAAACTACAGCTCAGAAAACATCCATCTCTCTTAAATATTTACATCCATCTGAGGTTGGAGGGTGTCCCATTGTTTAAGAGTACTTTCTGCTTTAGTAAAAGATCAGAGTTCCATTCTCAGCACCCACAGGCAGTAACAACCATCTATAATTCCAATTCCAAGGGACCTGACACTCTTTTGACTTCCACAGGCACTGCATGCACATGGTTCATAGACATGCACGCAAGCAAAACACCTGTGTGCATAAAACAAAGCTTACAACCTTCTGCAGTAAACGTAAGAATTCTTTGTTACCCATGAGTTTTTTAAAAAGCCAAATTTTTTATGCATCCTCTTTCTAAATATCATGTTTTAGTAAGCACTACCCAATTCCATTATCCTCTTCATGAAAAAAAAACAAAACAAAAAGATTATCATATAATGCTGTGTGGTGGTCTGAATAAGAATGACCCCCCACCACCACCACCACATTTGAATGCCAGGTCACTAGGGGGTGGCACTACTTGAAAGGATTAGAAGGATTCTGAAGAAGTGGTCACTAGGTGTGGGCTTTGAGGTGTCAAAAAGCCTCTCTCTCAGCCTGTGGATCAGGATGTAGCTCCCAACTACTTCTCCAGCACCACACCTGTGTGTCACCAAGTTGTCTGCCATGATGATAATGGACCAAGCCTCTGAAACTATAAGCTAGTCTTCAATTACATACTTTCTAAGAGTTGCCTTGGTCTTGGTATCTCTTCACAGAAATAAAAGAGTAATCAAGACAGAAGTTGGTACTACAACGAAGCAGGGTATTGCTGCTACAGACCTGACCATGCTGCTTATTGGTAGAACATGGACTTTGGGGTTTTGAACTAGAAAAGCAGTTGAAAGCTTTAAGAGGGGAGTGGTGGGTTGGGGGTTTTCTGGGCCATTCTAGTTGTAATACGAAAGATCATAGTGCTGAGAGTGATGCAAAAAAAGAATATTAGTAAGTGGCCTAGACTTCTTAGGATATTTTAACAAAGAATATGTTTGTTTTTTGTCTTTGTCTTAAAAATTTGCCAAAGGCTAAATTGAAGAGTTTTAGATTAATGTCAGAGAAGATTTCAAGACAGCCTAGTATGGACTATACCACGTGGTTACTCAAATCACAAAGTGGCTAAACTGGCGAGCAGAGATTCAGGAATAGGTTTACTTTATTTCCAAACCACTACCATAGATTTCTCTAGACACGGGGCAAATACTATTTGACCATGAAACCAATGATTTTAAAAAACAAACAAACAAACTGCAGATTTTAGAACATACTAAATCTCAACAGCTTTCTCATTAAACATTCTTTCAGCTAGCTGGTGACACTGCCCAAGCAGAAACAGCTATTCCAATTTCACAAACAGCAAGCACTCAACTGTGAAGGCAAGATTTCTCAACCCTGTACTACTGACAGTTTGGACAGGGCAAGTTCTTGTCATGGGACCATCCTGTGCCTGTAAGATGGATAGCAGCATGCTTGGCTCCACCCAGTCCCAGTCAGGACAACAAAATCTATGTCCAGACATTACCATATGTACCCTAGAGGGTAAAACTGCTCTCTAAGGAGAACTACAGTCAGTTGACCAAATTGCACAAAGAAAATTTGTACTAAATTCAGGAACTAGTCTGCCACACCCAAGTTCAGTACACATTCCTCTTAAAACCAAGCTACAGCTCCTCATAGGAAACACCAGGGGGCACATACAGAATTTGGTGTTGACTATCTGCATCTTTCTATTAAACAAGCAACATCCTACCTAGCTTCTTGGCCGTGGGCATACTCAGTATCTTTGAACCACTGCTCAAATGATTACAGACTGCACTGCGCATACTGGATGCAGATTTAAAATGCAGACCCAGTACAAGCTACCATTTGCTCAAGCAGTCCTGTGAAAGCAAAAAAGGGCACAGCAACAGCAAATCACTAAGGGTAGGACATGGCGTTTACTACTGCCCTGGAGCACTTCTCCAGAGCATTATCAACTTTAATCCTTACGTGGCTTCGACCTCTAATGAGGTACGTATTCTTCTGTTCCTGTTTTGTGACTAAGAAAATGGAGGCCCAAGGTGTTCAATAAATCACCCAAACCTGGCTCCCTGGTCCAGAGACCCTGTTCTTTACTGTTAGCTGCAGTGAATCCAAGAACTACGGAAACAGCAGCTTCCAGGCACTCCACCTCTAGCAATCTGAGCTCCCCAGCTTTATCATGTTCATCAGGATTGCTGCTTCAGTCTAACACCACTGTCCTCTCAACCAGCTCACATATCCACAGCGCTATGCTATCCAACCCACATTTTCCCTCTTAAATAGAGAGCACATGGCACTTTACATGGTGTACTAAGGCTCACATGCCACACCTATGCCACTGTCCCAAAATACTAGCCCTATGCCCCCTTTAAGAAAGAAGTGAGGTAATGAACACAAGTTCTTAAGCAAGCATATGTCCGATACTGAGATGTTGAGGGTCACACCATGGAGCCCAGGCATGTGCTACCACCCCAGCTCTCATCATTGGCTTTCTATGAGATCCTCACCCATCTTTTCAAAAACATATTTCACCATTCTATTAGACAATATCACACACTCTGATCCAATGCCTTTAGAACTGACCATCCACCTGGTTTGGAAACCCTAATTTTTGGCATCCTTTCCTGTGATTTCTCTAAGATTACTCCCACATGGTTCTGGCATATTCTGTTTGCGAGTTCTTTTCTTGTAGTTTTTTGTTGTTGTTTGTTTGTTTAACTTAGTTCGAGGAAGTGAATGAGATCCTAATGGGAGCTTTGAAAATGCTCTATCACTGAGCTACACCCTTAAGCCCTGGTATGCGCTTTCACCATCCTGGAGCATGACTGTCACTTCAGTAGCTAGAATGTAGAGATTGGAGGAGGTGGCCAGGGCATTCTTGGCTGGAGAGTTGGAGAGTTCCAAGTAAGACAGATGAAAAAGGTGAAGAGGTGGGGGTGAGTTGGACTATGTGCCCCAGTGGTCTTCCAGGAAGGTGGCATTGTTTTCCTGTATCACGGTGTGCTAGCAGAAGGCCACCTCTGCTGAGAGACACTGCACCTTGTCTATCTTCTACAGATTAAATCTTATCCACTCCCATGCCCTTTCCCTCATTATTCCCCTTTTAAAGTTATCTGTATCGTTCTTAATTATGTGTATGGGGGCTTAAGTGCAGATGTCCTTGGAAGCTAGGGGCAACAGATCTCCCAGGGGTTGGAGTTACTGATGGTTGTAAGCTGCCTGGCATGGGTGCTCAGAAACTCTACAAACTATTCTCAGTCAATGAGTAAGCACTAAGCCATTGTTCTAGCCCCTACCTCACCATTTGAAAAAGCAAGTTTAACAATAAACAGAGGACCAACTTAACTTGAAAACTCTTCCCACAAGGCATAGCAAACGTTGCAGGTGCGCTCTTATGAACAGTCATTCCCAGAAAAGCCTAGGGTCCAGTGTTTGGCTTCACACTTGGAGAGGCCCAGTGTGCACTTCCTGAGGAGCAGGAAGGACAAATTCAGAGCTAAAGAGCTTCAGGAAAAAAAAAAAGTCAACAAAGACTGATAGCCCTGAGGCAGCCACATGTATCAAGCCACCCATCAAGGCTCTACTAGGGCTTGCTCAGTTAATATTTGAAAACCTCAAGCTTCCTGAGTAAATATATTGTTCTGTGAACTTTGAGACTCAGGCACAGGGGCACAAGGACCTTTTAAATCGCTTGGAAAATCTGTTTCAAACCAAAATTTATCCTGGGGATCATTTAACATAAGGAAAACTGGCACAGTTTGACAGCTATTAGAAAGAACCATAGAGGTAAACAACAAATGCTTAATGGGGACGACTTCTAAGGAAGAGAGTAACTAGCAGGTTATATCAAGTCTTTAAATACAAGGCAGGGGTAATTCACCTCCCTCTTAGCTACTGTGAAAATCAGTGGGGGAGGGGGAGATGCAAACCATCTCAATTGTTGAGATGAAGGATCACCCTTAAGCGTCCGGGCTTTGTAACAACCGATAGATGAGATGAACCATCCTTATTTAATTATGCCTTTAGACTTTACATGTTTAAAAGTCAACAAGCTATTTTCCCATTTCCCGTTCACCACCCAAGGGGGCCTTCCAACCTCCAGCAGTGTCCCTTGGGCTACCACAGAGGCTGTTCCTCAAGCTGTCCAAGTGTCACCTTTCACCCAGACACCGCATCAGTGTAAGGCAGCACAGCTGGCTTAGCGGTTAGCCCAGGAGCTTGCAGAAGGTGCCGGTGCTCAGAGGGAAACTAACTCCTCCAATCATCGACAAGTAGTTTTAATTATTCCATTTAGAAGTGATTTCTTTCCAGAGAAGTCTCCTTTAGAGCCCTAAGCAAGGGCAGTTGCACAGAAGGTTTCTCTCCTCTCCCTTCATTGACTGGAAGCATCGGTCTACACCTTTGTAGATGCAGAAGTGCAGAGATAATGTTCTTAGCTTAATTCACATTCTCAACCATGGGTCAGTTTTAAAGTGTTCTTGTTGTTGCCTATGGCACCAGAACACCGAGTGCCTGCCTATCTGGCACACACTAATTCACTTCCAGTAGCATCTCTGTTGGACTGTATATTTCCTTAAAACTAAAAAAAATAACCTTAAAAAATACTTTCCAGCCCACCGCCTTCTCAAGCCAAGGGAAGGCAAGAAGCTTTCTTGTAGCCTGGGGGCTGGGAGGTCTAGCTCCTTGAGAGGTCCTGGATCCAATGGCCACCATAAAAAAAATAAAATAAAATAAAAACCAACTTGTACAATACAAATAAAGTTGCTGGTCAAATTTTTAAAAGATGCTTACCAAGTTTGTTTCTACATAAATTTAAAACCCACAAGACAAAGAATTCAGGATTTAGCTTAACTGGTGGGGTGCTGATGCATCATCACAGGGAAGACCTTGGGATGTATCCCCAGGAACACACACAGTAACTCAACCAGTTTAAAAGTAGAATGAAAATTTGCCCCACTCATGAAAACCGCTCAGATTCCTGTTGGGGACAAGCCAAGTAATAACACACAGCCAAAGAAAGGAGAAAAGACGGAAGCAAACCTCATGCGCTCTGGGTTATTTTCACTAGAGCAATCACCTTGTAGCACTAAGAGAAGCAGTAGCCTGCAAAGTAAACACTCTTGAAAACACAGGCAGCACGTGCTTCCTCCTGGCACCTTGTTCAGAGCTCAGTCATCAGCTCCGCTGATGTTTTGGCTGGAAGACCTTCTGGAGAGGTGAGTTTGGAGGAGGCATGGACTCCTAAAAATCTCAGTACCCAAGCTGTAAATACAACATCACCTTTCAAAAACCTACTCTAAGGAAGTCTGACAACCCCAAACTGAAACCACTTGTATGCGGGTTGTAGATTATACACTCGGAACTTCAGGGCTAACTAGCATCACGCAGTATTTGGCGCATTTGTTGATTTGACTACCCTACCGATTCAGAACCACAGTCCCTCCCAGCAACCGCACTGCCACTAGGCAGTATCTAGTTTAGCACCGAAGCCCATCTAGTAAGCCATTCCCTTGATATCACTCCGTGGAGGAAATCCCACCGGTCGTCACATAGCGCTTTGTGGAAGCCAAGCGCGGCTTGCTCCTTGCCTACTTTTCCTGGAGTCCCACCATCTGGCGCTGCTACAACGCATCACCCTGGAGAAAATTTAACGAACTGCCTTCCCACAAAGAGCCACACGTACCTCTCCTCCCAAAGGCAGTCTCCTGGAAAGTTCCTGACAAGTTTGCGCGAGGCTCTGAGTGTAGCTGGCTAGCGGTGGGGAGTGGCCAGCTGTCCCCACAGAAGGCCTCTGGGAAGCACAGTCAGGCGCAGAGGACACTGAGCTCAAGGGGCTACCGGAGCAAGGCCCGCGCGCCTCAGGCAGCACAGGGTTTTTGGAATGTAGGGCGTGGCCCTCTGCTACAGCTAATGAAGTGAGTCAGCCCCTGTGCAAGCCTAACCAATAAGCGCCTTCACTGTTGGTTAAGGCGGAACCTTCCTTTCTCGATTTAGGGCGAGTTTAACAGCCTTCAACAGCCCCCACCCCAGTTTAAGCTTTTAAGAACTTTGAGCAGTTCTAAAGTTTGCGAAACTTTTCTGAAGCCAGGATTAATGGGTTTCTGCTGGTACAAGTTCCCGAGCTGAGGCTGTACTGGATTCAAAGCGCTCTGAGACCTCCTTCAAAGTAGTCTTGAGAGCTGGCCAGCGATGTAATGAGCCTGTAACATGCCCACCTAACAGAGGTGGCCAGATTACGTGTGACCCTCCATGCAAGGCACTTAGCACTGTGCTCCGCAGAGCAGATACTCAGACAAGCTGAGTCTTGAATCTGGAACTCCTCGGTTGTAGACAGCCATAGACAGGGCAGAGCTTGGTGACAGAGACCTGTAATCCCAGTTAGTCCGGAGGTAGGAGCAGGAGGCCTGCCTGGGCAATTTAGGAAGACTCTGATTCAAATGTTTAAAGAGGTTTTTGTTTGTTTTTTAAGGGGGAGGTAGGGCTAAATGTGGCTGTGTGAGGAACACTGGCTTAACAAACACCAGGGGTCCATCCCCTAAACTGAAAAGGAAAGAAATCTTAATAAACTGGCTTTTAATTTAAAAAAAAAATTATACTAAAAGTACACAGAGAATTTTAGACTTTAACAGTAGTTGGTGTTGTATGTTCTGAGTCTCTTAAGTCACAAGAAACTTAGGCTTATAGTTTAACTTTCTTGCACTTGATATTATATAATTAAAAGAAAAGGATTACTAGCAAAAAAGGAATCTTAAAGGAATGATTTTATTTAAGGCAAAATTAATACATTTAAATATGAATAAATTAAACATTCTCTCTCTAGATACTATGGCTTAAACATATTTTAATAAAAAAAATTTAAAAGAAACTTTGAACAGTTGAAATTTGACAAATTATAGGAGACTGCAGAACTCCCAATTCCCTGAGTCCTGATCTATTAAAACATGAATTAATCACTAATGCTGATGGAGTTTCTGACAGGAAGATGTTTTATTGCTTATTACTGTGCATGCTTGCATGTGTGTAGGTCAGAGAACAGCTTCATGCAGTCCGTTCTCTCTTCCCACCTTTACGTGGTCCATGGATTGGACCTGGGTCGTCAGGCTTGCATGGAGAGCACCTTTAGCAACGAAGTCATGTTCCAGCTCAAGAGATTTGTTTTTAAGGTGCAGATTATTGCTTCTTATTGCTTCTTAGGTTTAGAGAAGATCTCTTGGGTTTAACCTCTCTCTCTCTCTCTCTCTCTCACATACACACACACACACACACACTGTGTGGGTATGGTATGGTATGGTATGGTATGTGCATACACACAAGTCTATGCATAGTTATGGGTATGTTTATTGCTGGAGACCAGAGGGAAATCTTGGGTGTCTTTCCTCAGGTACATCCCTTTTTAGTTGGTCTGCTTTTTGAGACAAGGTCTCTCATTGGCCTGAATTCCCCAATTAGGTGGAGGTCCCAGGGATATGTGTCTTCCCCCAAATATTTGTTTGTTTGATTGTTTATTGGGGGTGGAGGTACCACAGCACCTGTGGAACTCAGAGACAACGTGCAGGAGTCAGTTCTTTGTCACCATATGGTTTCCTCGGGATCAAACTCAGGCTTGACCTCCAAGAGCCCTTACCTAAGCCCTCTCAACAACCTAGGCTCTAGTGTTTGGCCTTTCTTAGATGTGATCTAGGATTTTAACTCAAGACCTAGTGGACGGACAACAAACACAGCAAGTTCTTTACAGGCTGGGCCATTTCCCCAGATCTCCTTGTGTTTCATTAGAGCCAGCCATCCCACAGTCCAAGGTTTCTTCAAAATGAGAGCGGGACTTCCAAAATGGCTTTGTCTTTTGTATGAGGCAAAGGGAGAGAGAAGAGAGAACCCTGGACCATGAACGGAGAAGCACCCTTCCGAGCCTGGGCTCTACCAATAATTAACCAGAACAGCTCTATCTCTCTGAGGCTCTCTGCCAATTCAACTGGGAATAACAAACTGGAATGAGAAAACAGAATTGGGCAAAGGGGGCAGAAGCAAGACAGGCCTTCTTTTTCTATCTAGCAACATGAAGGAGAGCCTGATGTGGAAGTTCCCCTATAATCCCCATAAAGCTAACTCACAAACCCTTGAAATTAACCCTGGAAGCCTCTGCATGCCACCTCCACATCCTAGCAACTCTCCTAGCAGCAGGCACAACGGAAGCTTTCCCACTGCACCTAGGCCAATTCCACCATTCTTGGTTCAAACATTGGTCCCTTGGGCCAGAGTCCCTGGAATGCTGTCTAGCAGTTATTCTGGGTAGAAGGCCCCTCCCCCAGGGCCTTCTGACACATCATCATCATAACAGGGAAATGTCAAAGTTCAGCATGTCAATCAAGTCTGAAGCCTTTCCTTTCTCAATTGTTGAGTTGTAACGTCAGAGGTGATAAAAAAGAAAATCATCTCCTTACAGTAGATGTTCAGACAGTTTATGCCTATTTTTAAAAGCATTGATTTCTTTTTTTTTTTGTTTAGAAAACTACTGCTATGGATTGTACTATGTGAGCTATGTGGGTTGTGCATTATATACTAGCATAGTATACCAGGGAGTACGTTGGTTGCTATAGTGAGTTTGCCAGTCAGAGCAGATGCTCCACCCAGGAAGAAGAAAACCTTCCTAAATGCCATCAGCTGCAATCAGAGCTCAAAACACGTAAGGCCGATTCCCATAGCCTTCATGCACCAGAAACAGGGCCACCACTATTGATATAGTTAGGGTATACTTGCAAGAGGAAAGGGATAAATATTTCTAGGCCTTTGTTACCTACGGTGACAACACAAAGTGCAAAGCTCCCCAAATATATGTTTATGGGGGACCCCCTCAGAATCAGGCCTCCACCCCAGGGAACTCAGTCTTTACATTATACTGCCAAAGAATCTATTGCTGTGCTCTTGGCTTTTTCCTGGGCACTGGGCACACACTCACCTCCATGTCTGCCCCACACTGGGCTTGCTGTCTGACCTTCCCACACTCCTTTTACTAATTCTCCCAATGCAGACCCACTCAGGCCTTTTCCTCCCAGAACTTGCTCAAGCCCTGAAGATCTCTCTTGTCCTTTCTTTTGCTCCAAGGGGAACAGACCTCATTCATAATTCATGTCTTCCTCTCCAGTGAGCTCCCTACCCTCTCTCCTACCAGGTAAGACTGCATCTGAGGCTCAGAATTTTTAATGTCCCTAAGGCCTCAGCAGATCCTAAATAGTCTCTGTTGTTGATCTAATGCTGTTTAAGTTATGTAACAAACACAACAGAGAAAAAGAAAGCTTTTCTAATGTATCGAGAAGAAACAACTATTACAGTTTTTGAAACCAGCTGGCAAACAGGACCCAAACGTCAAATGTGTGTCTTTGTTCTTTATAACACATTTGTTCCAACAATACATACAGAAGGCTTCTCGGGGAGCAAGTCCAGTACTTCCTGAAAGGAAGGGAGATTTACACAACATTGTGGACATCAACTCTCAGTTCCCCAAACACTAGCCTACTGAAGAGAGTGTGGCAGTCAGTCATTCAGTCTAGCTTCCTTCCTGGAAGAAACATGTACATGTTTGATAATTTGCCAAAGCACTGATATCTCCTTTCATATAAATCTCTCAATGTGTTTGCTATAGTCACACATACTTCTCTGTTTACCTGCTTATACACGCCTTACGATGATGTTTGAATGCTCTAATCAAAAGTCATGTGGCGTTTGTATTAGAGCAAGTGCCTAGAGTCATTGCCACACATGCAGGCAGAAGTTTAATTAGTGTCAGCACATGTCTGCCTTTGTGACAGGTGGAAATAAATGCTGCCCAAAAAGGTAAGTCAGAGACCAGATGCCTTATTATCCAATTAAATGTTTCATTGCTGCGATCTGTGACAAAGGGCACTGATAAATATTCTAACTATAAACAACCAAGAGAGGCAGTCAGCATTCTTTAGCCTGTGTGTAACAGACATAGCAGCTGCAGCAGCACAGGTCCTGCATCAAGGTGGGATGTACGGATTGAGAATCACAGACAACAGGGACGACCTGATGCAGCTTCACTGGGCCTGAGGACCCACATGCAATGAACTATTCCTGGACAAGAGAGCTCTTGGAATCTACCTTCTATTAAATTGCCAGCAAGGCCACTATGAGAAACTGTTCCATAACTGTTTTTAGAGTTGTAGTTTTAAACATTCTCAACAAAGATTTTACATCTTCTAGTTAGAGCCATGTATCTATGACACCCTGGTCTACAAGCGAACTATCTAGTTAGATCGGTGGGAGGAGTAAATTCCATGAGAAGAAAATGAGTTTACTTCCTAGAAATGGGACTCAGGAATAAATATCGGCATCCAGCTGAAAATTCCACTCTATGCCTAATGTGAAGGCTGATCCAGGTTTTTCCACCTGGTTATAAATTGCATTTTAAACATCCAGTAAAGGTCTAATGTTAGTGAACTTTTGCCTAGCTGTTGACATCATGTCCAGAGTCTAATAGATGCTGGCATCTCTGAGCTGTTCTTAATAGCTCAACTGACTCAAGACAGATCAGAAATTCAACCTCAATAATATTCCTAATACAGCACTCAGACCGCACTGAAAGCATGGAAACGCATCCAGAATTCTATCTAGAACAAAAATCCAAGCTCAATTTAGTTCACATATGGCACACCTTGTTAAGCTGGGGACATTCATCTTGTACGCATGATTTTAGACTTACTCTATCTACTACCCTGCAAGATAGTGTGTAACATCTAAAACATCGAGGACGCACAAAGAGTACCCTCATAAGAAAGAAATTTCACCTTTGTTGAATCCCCCAGTCTAAAGTGTTTTAATTGAAATTTTAAAACTAATTGAAATTGAAATTTTCTGCCATCATCAACACAATGGCTAGAGTAAGTAGCATAAACTGTAAGATTTTAAACTTTTTAACTGGTTATCAAGTATTTAATACATTCAAAGGATATATTTATGGTATCTGTTATGGAAAATTATATTAAAATCAACACCCACACAGCCACCACATGTAAGAAGCCAGCCATTTGAGAAGGAACCTGACAGCTCTCTGCATGCTCCTCTTCCTGTCTGAGGCTAACGTGTTTTTTTTTCATTATTATTTGTTAAAACTTTAGAAGACTCGGGTCTAAGAAATGCCTTTAATAATATAGTAGGGTATATGGTGGCTCATGCCTGTATTCTCAGTACCGGGGAGGCTGAGGGGGGTGGACTACTGCAATTTGAAAGCCAGCTTAGGCTACATAGTAAAACATGGTTTAAAAAAACTAAAATAAGGGGGTTAGAGAGATGGCTCAGCTGTCACAAGCATTACTACTCTTGCAGAAGACCCGAGTTCTGCTCCTAGCACACTCATTGGGTGACTCACACCTGCTCCTAAACCCCAAGGATCCAATGCCCTTTCTGGCTTCCAAAAGCATGCACTCACATGCACAAACCCACACAGGCACACATACACATTCACATACAATTGGGAATAAAAATCAAATTTTCAGAAGAGTCAAAATAAGCAAACAGATAAATACAGTCTGGGTCTTCTAAAGCATGGTCCTGCGGCAGTCAGAAGTATTGGGACAGAACAGCAGTGTACCAGCTACTTTATACCAACTTTACATAAGCTAGAGTTATCTGGATGAAAGGATTCTCTGTTGAGAAAATGCGTCCATGAGGTCCTGCTGCAGGTCATCTTCTTAATTAGTGTTTGATGGGGGAGGACCCAGCCCACTGTGGGTGGTGCCAGTTCCAGGCTGGTGGTTCTGGGTTCTATAAGAAAGCTGGTTGAGCAAGCTACTGGAAACAGTAAGCCATTAAGCAGCACCCTGTCCATGGCCTCTGCATGAGCTCCTACCTGTAGGTTCCCACCCTTCTTGAGTTCCTGCCCTGGCTTCCTCCAATATGGACTATGATCTGGAAGTGTAAGTCAAATAAACCCTTTCCTTCCTGACTGGCTTTTGGCCATGATGTTTCACTATAGCAACAGAGACCTTAACTAAGAAAATTGCAGAATTCAATCCTGAAGAAACCAGAACCTAAATGGTAGCCTGCCAAACACAGAGACTGGTAGTGAGACAAGCTATTATAGCTCCTGCATTTATAGTTCCTGAGTTCACACACCCAGCCAGGACTAGTTACTGGGAATATTAAAGTACCCCAAGTATCCCTGACATGGTGTCAGGGCATGAGATGTGTGCCTGGAGACGTCAGCTCCAAATTACCCAAAGTAAGGAATTATTAAGCCAAGACCAACTGGTTCTCGCATGCCATAAAACGACAAAGGAAAGAGGCATCTCAAAGACCAATAATGAGCTTTAATTAACACATCAACCATCATGGAAAAGTGAGAAAATAACCAGAGGGAAAAACAGAAATCAAAGGAAACAATCCACTAATGAATGAAGGGCTTAACTTTGTTTGCAACTGTATGCCGAACAATTTACGTGACAACAGATATGTTAATATGTCATCTGTGAAATTAAAAGACTTACATGTCAAAGACAGGCATGTACACAAGTGAGTGAGCAAGTCAGTACAAATTGTCTAAGTGAGAGACTATGCACTTACACCTTGTACACATTGAATGAGAACACAATGCACGCTGAGGAAGAGGCCGTAAACCAGGTTAACGGAAAGCAATGGTACCTGAAATCAGAGGCCAGCGCATAGAAACGCGCAGCCATTCCAAGACAGTTCACAACATACTGATCTGGGGTTGTCCTGGAGTGTGGGCGGGTAGCACATGCATCATGGTCTGAGATCCCAAGAGGCTGGTCCCACAGGTTGGAATGCCTTGACACTTGCAATGTCATACATATGCTTAAGGAAGGGAGGAAGGGAAGGAGGGAGGGAAGGAAGGAAGGAGGGAGGGAGGGAGAGAGGAAGGGAGGGAGGGAGGGAGGGAGGGAGAGAGGGAGAGAGGGAGAGAGGGAGAGAGGGAGAGAGGGAGAGAGGGAGAGAGGAAGGAAGGAAGGGAGGGAGGAAGGAAAAGGAAGGAAGGAAGGAAGGAAGGAAGGAAGGAAGGAAGGAAGGAAGGAAGGGAGGGAGGGAGGGAGGGAGGGAAGGAGGGAGGATGGCTCTTCTTAGTTGATACTCCATATCTTATCTAAATGCCTCATTTGAGCTGGTGATACCCAAAGAAGGTTAACAACTGCTGAGGGGGAAGGGGGGACACTCTCTCAAGAAGCAAACTAGGGCACCTTATTTGAATTAGCAGTCCTCCTTTTCGTGAAACTTCGTGCTGATCATGTAAACTTCCAGATTCCATCTCACTCCACCCTCACCCTCTTTGGCGTGTCATCCCAAGATTGACCTAAGGTCCCAGGGGTGCCTCAACTAGTATTTCAAAGCTGATGAGTTTTTAATTTAATAATTTCCACATTTTTGCAGTTCGTTCCCATCGGTAATGCTAACTCTTATTGTTTAGATAGAGACATTAATTAGTAGCAAATGCCCAATTCAAATGTTTTCTGCCGCTGATACCCTCCCTGATCTAGCCTGCTCTCATCGACACCTGGGTAATTGAGCTCTCTCCTTTATGGTTTGCACATTAAGACCTGCAACTTCCTATTGAAATGTTTGTTTTCTTTGGTAAGGCTCCATTGCTGATCCTTGAAGAGGAATTAGCGTGTTTTATTTGTATTGGAATTTACCCCCCAAACCCATGTCATCCAGGACCCAGAAAACCACTGATTCCCATAAACCTGCAACACAAACTCAGCTGAAGACCACACACACCTAGCAGATCTGACCACTTTACACTAATTCTTGGGATACTCGAAAACCACAGAAGGACCATCCTGAGAGATAATGACACAAATCAATTATTTTATCTGTGAAACACTTTATTAATTGTTAACTCCTATGATTTCTTTCTGTTACAAAGACCCCCCCAAATCCCAAGGAAGCCCTGGGGTGGTAATTCATATTCCAGGGACTTCTCTCTGGTTTTAACCATACGCTTCCACATGGAATAGACAAGAATAAATTTTGGAATAATTAAATAATCCCCAGGCTCACTGTGGACTGTAAATGCCTTTTAAGAGGAAATAAGAGAAATGAATGTTTTAAGATTATATAAGTCTGATTCAGGTTACCCCAGGTTTTTTCTTTTTTTAACAGCTTAATAACAAGTGTTTTGAAAGCTAGGTGGCAGAGACTTAGAATAAAAACAACCAGCACAATCTCCACGGTTACTTAGCAATTCTAGGTCCCAATTATTCCTTCCAAAAGGGCAAGTGAGAGAAACTGAAAAAGAAAGTTCTTCCAGAAGAAACGCTGACCATTCCCATGCTGGGTCTGCTCCGTTTTCTATCTTACTCCCTGTGAGATTTCATATTCGAGCCCAGGTGAATGTGAAGCCATTTAGGTGTTGTCTTTCTGGAAGCAATTTATGTTCCATTAAAACTGAATTTCAATCAACAGCAAAACCCCATGCAGTATACAGAGGTGCTCAGCCCGCCTGAGACTGGAGCTGGCACGGGAGGGCGAGGGATAAGGAAGTAGAAAGCTAGGGAGTTGCTGGGACCTGTCTCCAAGAATTGTCACAGAGCAGCCAGAAGATGCAAGGGATGCCAGGGGTCAGCTAAAAACTGACCTCACCCTTTGAGAATGTCAGTGGGACCCTTGAGACAGGGCCTGAGCTCAACGTCAGGATTGCCCTTGACCTTCCGCTCCCGAAGTCATGTGGTCACGAGAATGGGGATTTTACCAAACCTTTCTGTCACTAGCCAAAGCAAAGTGCTACCATCACAGCCAAGACAGGAACTGCAGAACTGGGCTCTGACATGCCTTCCCGCAGGGGCCGCTGCCATGTGGGTGTGTTTGCGCCAGCTTGCACGGCACAGCAGACTCTCCACTTCCCAGGACCACTGGCAAGATGGCCACAACAAAATTAAACTAAAGGAGCTTGGGCTGTAAAGATGGCTCAGAGAAGAAGACTTACTGCTCTTGCAGGGAGCCTGAGCTTGGTCCCCTTCAGGCAGCTCACACCTGTCTGTAATTCCAGCTTCAGGGACTCCAATGCCCCCTCCTCTGGCCTCCAGGGGCTCAAACACAGACACATCCAGACAGATAAAAATTATACAAACTTGACGTTTTAAAATTATACCAAAAATAAAGATAATAAATACTTGAAATTAATTATTTCCTGATTATCTTACCATTAGCTAGGCTGTGTCTGATTCACAGAAAAGCATATAATGGAGTGCATACCACTTTCAAACTCACTTTCGGTGGCGTCTATGGGATAGGCTAAAATCAACCACAGTAGAAGTGTTTATACCCGCAAGAAGCCTGCAGATACCGGAAGCCATCCTGGCAGAGCCACAGTGCTGACACTTACTGAACTTTGCTACTTAAAGCATTTATCAGCATCTTTTCACGGAGGTGCCATGCCTGAGCTGGCGTGTCTTTTGAAAGGCTTATAAATTGGAAGTCACAATACCAAGTATGTGGACAGAAAGCACCCGAATTATTGTGCACCCGTCGTGCTGCAGGGTGCTGTGTATAGTCTCTCATACCATAATGGGGCTCATTAGATCCACTCCACAGACGAAGGAGCCGAGGAGGCACAAGAGCATGTGGGCCTAGAATCGCTTGACTAAATTATCTGAGGCTTCCACTGCCACATGCACTTCAGTGCCATTATCTATCACAGTGAACTGAAAACCAGCCAAACATAACTGTCAGATAACCAGCCACTGTTCAGAGCTATAGCACTGTGTGACGACAATTCTTCCAAGGCATACTGGGAACTGCAAGTTGTAAAGGAGGCCCTTTAGGACTCAAAGTTCTAGAGAGAAGCTCATTAAGACTCAGGAAATAAACAACTCAGAAGTCCCTAAGAGTTCTGGAAATGGACCGGATGCCCTAGGTCCATCCCTCCCCAAGGTTATAGAGGCGGCAAAGGCTGTTGGGGAGGCCCAGGCTACTGTCAAGTTGCCTGAAAGTCGAGCAGAGAGCTCTGGGGTCCCATCTTTTGAGATCATGGACCACACCGTGGTGGGCTCTCAGCGATGTAGCTGCCTATTACTCATCCCTGCTCCCCTATGTAACCCCTCAGCCACACTTCTGTAAGGAACCCCAATAAATGCTTTGGTTCACAAAGTGTGACTTTGGTGGTGTTCTTACTTTGGTCTGTAGGGTCTGTCATTGGTTTCCTATCAAGGATGTAGAAGCTTGTGTCATGTCTCTCCAGGGATAGTATCACACAACAGAGAGGGAGGAGTCTCGGCCTGGGGATCAAGTTTTACTCATTCAGCAATCCTGCTCCTAATTACGTCTAATGTGCCCACAAAAGCTACCTAAGGAGTGGACTCTAGGGGCCCCAGAAAGCAAGATCATCTGTGCTTTCCTGGGGTCATTCCTAGTTTAACTGCTGACCTAGGACAAGGAATCCTCCAGTCACATGCCACTTTTGTTCAGTCCACCAGAATTGATGCACTCACCTAAAAATGACATGTTCTACAAAGAAAGTTTCATGTATTAACAAACCTTCTCAGCTGTTCGAATCCTGCTCTGAGGTTTCTAGATACTTACTTTAAATTTGTCTTAATCTTTTTTTTTTTAAAATTTTATGTTGTAGCTGCATGTACATCTCTGTGTGCACGATGTATGTGAAGTGACTGCAGAGGTCAGAAAAGACTCTTAGGTCCGAGGGAGCTACAGAAGTACTGCTGGAGTTACAGCAGTGATAACCGCCCTGCGGGTGCTGGGAATTGAACCTGAGTCCTCTGGAAGAGAAGCCAGTGCGCTCAACCACTAAGCCAACATTTCACCCTAATACCTACTTCTAAAAACAGTTTCAGTTTTTACACACTTAAGTCATTTGACTGCACCACCTTTTACCATGACTTCTTAAGCCATTTGAGTGTACTGTCCTTTTACTGAGACTTCTTAAGCACGATTCATGCAGTCATTAAAAGAATTCCAAAGAGCTGGCAAAAATTTGCTTACGGGTTATTTTAAAAAGACTCTCCTCATCTTAGCTTCTCCGCGTGTTCCAGTATGTCTTCATCACCTGTCACCAGGAGGGAGAATCTCATTAGCTGTATGGTCTTTACAAATAACCTCTATCAAATGTACCACACAAGCAACAATAAAAACAACAAAACCCCAAATGGTTCAAAAGTCTGCCACTTACTAGCCACAGGAATTCCTCTCCCCCAGCCTTCATTTCTTCAATTCTAAATGAATATTAAATATCCCTTTCTGTCTGTGTGGTAGTGATAGTTAAGTAAGCTAAAGAGCATGGTCAGCATCCTTTGATCCAACAGAGGTGTTGCCCTGACAACAGGGACATTCAACACTTAACAATCACAAATCCTTTATTGCCCAAGATGGAGTTCATCAAATCCTAGAGATGTGTTCATAATCTCTCAAGAATGGAATATGCTCAGCAAAGTGCTTGGTGTTTGTTTGTTTTAAGGGAAAGTCACTCAGAATAGTATTTCACATCCATTTTAAAATCTTGTAATAGGTAGGGTCACACACTAAGAAGAGGACTTTTGTTTTCTTCTTTTCACATGGGACCATCATGGAAACATCCCACTTGTCCCCAGTAGAATACAACCATTGGTCACTTTATGTGACGCACATGTGACTCTGGGTGGATGACACTGACAGACAGGTCCCTGAGCTAACTTTCTTAGCTCAGAGCAGAGAGGAGGACAAGAAAGCTAACATGGCTCTGTCCATGTGGCATTGCCACAGTCACTGAAAGAAAGACAGAAGCTTTAAGCTCCCCAAGCCAGGAGGAGGAGCAGTGTGGACTTAGGGAGGAGGAGGAAGGAACGCCACATGAATCCAGGTACTTCCCTAGTCAGAAAGAACTGGCCAACAGCAACAGATCTGTGGGAGGACCTCTGCTCAGGGAAGGACTGAAGTCCCAGCACAGGGAAAAGCATGCTTGTTGGCTAACTGTGGCTTTATACGGCTGGCCACAGTTCAGAGCAGTCACAGACGTCAGAGATGAGTGTACAGACCCATTGTACAGGGTGTCCTCAAAAGAAAATCCCAACTAGCACGTTACTAGCATGATTACAACAGACTATTAAATTCCTTGTTATAAAAGACAATACTAGTATGCAACTCATTAAATTCATAGATTCCTTATGTGAACTCTTTGGAAAGAGGTTTAAATCCTATTTCTGATAGTAACACAAACTTTCCAAACATTTATTTTTCAAATTTATATTATGTTCGCGATTTTTAAAAATTAAACTATAATTACAATATTTCCCTCTTCCTTCAGTCCTTCCAAACCCTCACATACACTCCCACTTCCTCTCAAACTCACGGCCTGTTTTCTTTAGTCATCAGTTACAAATACAACTTGGTGAGTCTGTTTACTGTAGTTTGTATGTTTACAGTTTCAGATCTGACCACTTGGTGTTTAACCACTTATGGGACCCATTCTTGGGGACAGTGAACTGGCCCTTTCCAGGCAGTCATTATTCCTTTTAGCTCTTTCTGGAAGTAGGACACCATGAGATCCCCCTTTCCACATCAGCATGTCTATTGCTGGTACCCCTCTTCAGGCCTTGTTTAGGCAGCCACACTGTTGAGGTATCATGAGTAAACCTTCCCTGTCATCGTCTTTTCTAGGAGACACATTTTTATCATAATGGAGTGTTAAATGGAGATTGCCCCCTTCTTTGGCAGTCATTCCTGATATCGGCCAGCAGAAGGGGGCTGTGTGTCTGTTGGTGTCAGATCAGTACTGAGTACCGGAGAAAATGACTCATTTCCAAAAGAGGCAGTTTTACTCCACATGCATCTGCAGAATGTGGGGGCCGTGTTGCCATGATGGGCAGCTCATCTCCAAGGCTTCCCTCAGCACCACATTATAGCCTCGTTGAGGACAGTGTGGATAAGGCCACGGCAGCTTTGAGGCAGAAGTGTCAGAACTCACTATCTACAGAAGGCATACTGGATACCTTTGATACCCCTTTGATACTCCCTCCAGTGAAGCACACTGCTTTTATCTTCAGAACAGCCATGGACAATGTGCAGGAGGACATCTGTCTCCTTTGAGCTTAGTCCCCCTTGATGCAAGAGGCAAAACACCTTATTTACTACTGCAAGAGATATTTTAATAAATTACTTGAAAGAATTAAAATAAGGATCAAGAATGGTAATTAATGTGCCAGCTGTCCCAAATGATTAAAAGTGATGTCAACAACTAATGAACCACCCATTCATTCTGCCAAGCAATGGGAGCAGGGAAGAACTTTTAAGGTTTGTGGCGATTTGAATGAAAATGACCCCACAGGCTCACGGGTATGGCACCTTTAGGTTTGACCTTGTTGGAGGAAGTGTGTCACTGGGGGTGGGCTTTGAGGTGTCACATGCTCAAGCCAGGCCCAGTGGCTCACTATCTCTTCCTGCTGCCTGTGCATCCAGATGCAGAACTCTCAGTAACCTCTCTCTCCTGCAGCACCATGGCTGCCTGCATGCCGTCATGTTTCCGGCTGTGATGATAATGGATTCAACATTTGAACTGCAAGCCAGCCCCAGTTAAATGTTTTCCTTTATAAGAATTGCCATGGTCAAGGTGTCTCTTCACAGCAATAGAAACCTTAACAAAGACAGAAGTCTTTGTTATCTATCTAACCATGCTAGATAGAAAGTGATCCATCAAGAGAAAACGTGATTCATTCGCTAAATATTTCTGAGTACCCTTTACTTGGCAAGCATGGTGCTGAGTATGTAAAGGAAAACTGCACAGTTAAAATTCTAGCTCCCACAGAGCTCACATGCTGGGTGGGGAGAAGAAAGGAGAGAGAGAGAGAGACTGACTGACTCTACTAAGAAAAGGATGAAGTTCACATCCGATTACAGCACAATAGGGGAACCAGCAGAACTAAGGAAGGAAGTCAGATGACCCACTTAACCTGGTTAAAACAAATACATTTTGTGTGTGTGGTGTGTGTGTGTGTGTGTGTGTGTGTGTGTGTGTGTGTGTGTGTGTGGTGTGTGTGTGTGTGTGGTGTGTGTGTGTGTGTGTGTGTGTGTGTGGTGTGTGTGTGTGTGGTGTGTGTGTGTGTGGTGTGTGTGTGTGGTGTGTGTGTGTGGTGTGTGTGTGTGTGTGTGTGGTGTGTGTGTGTGTGTGTGTGTGTGTGGTGTGTGTGTGTGGTGTGTGTGTGTGTGTGTGTGGTGTGTGTGTGTGTGTGTGGTGTGTGTGTGTGTGTGTGTATGGGGGGTGTGTGTGTGTGGTGTGTGTGTGTGTGGTGTGTGTGTGTGTGTGTGTGTGGTGTGTGTGTGTGTGGTGTGTGTGTGTGTGTGGTGTGGTGTGTGTGTGTGTGGTGTGTGTGGTGTGTGTGTGTGTGTGTGTGGTGTGTGTGTGGTGTGTGTGTGGTGTGTGTGTGTGTGTATGGGGGGTGTGTGTGTGTGGTGTGTGTGTGTGTGTGTGTGTGTGGTGTGTGTGTGTATGGTGTGTGTGTGTGTGGTGTGTGTGTGTGTGGTGTGTGTGTGTGTGTGTGTGTGTGGTGTGTGTGTGTGTGGTGTGTGTGTGTGTGGTGTGTGTGTGGTGTGTGTGTGGTGTGTGTGTGTGTGTGGTGTGTGTGTGTGTGTGTGTGTGTGTGGTGTGTGTGTGGTGTGTGTGGTGTGTGTGTGTGTGGTGTGTGTGTGGTGTGTGTGTGTGGTGTGTGTGTGGTATGTGTGTGTGTGTGTGGTGTGTGTGGTGTGTGTGTGGTGTGTGTGTGTGTGTGGTGTGTGTGTGTGTGTGTGTGGTGTGTGTGTGTGTGTGTGTGTGTGGTGTGTGTGTGTGTGTGTGTGGTGTGTGTGTGTGTGTGGTGTGTGTGTGGTGTGTGTGTGTGTGGTGTGTGTGTGGTGTGTGTGTGGTATGTGTGTGTGGTGTGTGTGTGTGGTGTGTGTGTGTGTGTGTGGTGTGTGTGTGTGTGTGTGTGGTGTGTGTGTGTGTGTGTGGTGTGTGTGTGGTATGTGTGTGTGGTGTGTGTGTGTGTGGTGTGTGTGTGTGTGTGTGTGTGTGGTGTGTGTGTGTGGTGTGTGTGTGTGTGTGTGTATGGGGGGTGTGTGGTGTGTGTGTGTGTGTGGTGTGTGTGTGTGTATGGGGTGTGTGTGGTGTGTGTGTGTGTGTGTGGTGTGTGTGTGTGTGTGTGTGTGTATATGGGGTGTGTGTGTGTGTGTGTGTGGTGTGTGTGTGTGTGTGGTGTGTGTGTGTGTGTATGGGGTGTGTGTGTGTGTGTGTGTGTGGTGTGTGTGTGTGTGTGGTGTGTGTGGTGTGTGTGTGTGTGGTGTGTGTGTGTGTGTGTGTGTGTGTGGTGCTGAACATTGGACCTGAGCACTACAGTTGCTCAACAAGCATCATACCACTGAGTTATAATTCTAACCCAATATATTCCATGTGGAATGTACACTTTAACCTAAAGCTATCGGTGGGGAAACTTACAGTAACAGGTTAAGATTGCTTCGGATTCCTATTTCTTCCTCTCAGGGAGCTGGCTTACTTTGAGAAGCCGGGCCTTCTCTCTGGGAAACAGTGGTCTAAGTCACTGAAAGCATGTGCTTTGTGGGCACAAGAACTGGATTTCCCAATGACTCTTGAAGGATCTTGAGCTCAATGTACAATTTCTGTGTACCTTATTTCTTCATCAATAGAATGGGGGTGATATCAGTACTGTAGCTAGATGTCATACTATAGATACAAAGACATAATTAATGCTCTCAAGTAAGGCCTATGGAAAACAAGTGTGCCCTAAGTGTTAAATTATCCTCAGTGGTAGCAAACAGGGCAAGTAATAAGATAAGGTCCATATAATAACCAAAATTAGTATCTGCAAGAGCTCAGAAATGATGCAGATCTCTTCACCAGGTCACCCAGAAATGGCTTGGGGTATACAGTTGCTTGTAGCAATAAAGGGGAAACTGCCTTTCTGATATCTGTACATATGCCTAAGAAGCAGTAGCAGCAGCAATCAGAAGACGCTGGGTGTGTGTGTGGGGGTGGGTGGGTGGGGGAGGGTTGGATTCAAAAATATTACCAGCATCCATTCAGAAGGAAAACTGAATGATTTGCTCAAGATGACTCAGTTCATGGTCAAGCCTGGCACTCAAAGCCAGGCAGCTTCAATCTGTGTTCTCACCTACAATACTATACTGCTATTTCAAGGCTAAGAGAAGTAGCTGAAGACCCTAGAAGAGCAAAAAAGTGCACCCGCAGTTTACTGAAGACAAGAGGAGAGCAACGTTCAGAGTTCAGAGAACCAAAGAATTCAAGGACCAAATGTGCTAATGCTACAAACTCGTTAGCGTAAATCCCCAAGAAATCCAGAAAGGTTTCCACTGTAAATGTCATCTAGTTCTAAAATCTGCTCTTGGCATGAAGAGCACAGGGCCCACTCAGGTCTTTTTAAGACAAAACATACTATGATCATGTCACAGCCTCAGAATGGTACCCTCAGCGGGAGCGCGACCCTTCAGCACACAGCTATTCGCTGAGCTCTTGTTACCTTTCTCTGCAGTTACCTTTCTTAAAGCAGGAAAGAGGAGGAGGAAAATGTGCTCAAAGTCTCTGAGGGTGAGAAAGAGGGTAGGAGGGGAGGGAGTGCATAAGGAAGGAGGGTGCTCCTAGTTAAAGGAGAGGACAGAAAGAGAAATGAGGTCCTGGTCAGGCTCAGGTGGGGCGGACTCCACAGTGGTCCTGTGATCTCTGTTTCTTATTCTCTTGAGTATAAGTAAGCCCTATAGACTACTTATAGCTGGTAGGATATCAGAAATTACCGAATGTGTGCATTATACTATAGAAGACTATAGTATCCCTTCTGCCACAGGATTCTCTCCCAGGCTGGTTATGAAGAACAGTCAGGCTGCCATGATATAAGTCACCCAATGAGAGCCCAAGAGAGCAACTTCTACTGATAACAAGAAACCAGGGTGCTTGGCTCAAGAGCCCACAAAACCCAAATCCTTCCCCTAGCTGCACCTCGGCTAAGACAGCAGCCACACTAACACCCTAACTTCAGCCTAATTCAGACCCAGATTCCTGCTCCACAGAAGCCAGGAGATCACTTGTACGTAGGTTGATCTGCAAAGATGGCACTGGACTGATGGCCACATGGCTCTAGATAATCAATGCAGAAGGGAGGAGAAACGGGTCCATGATGCCTTGACATTGTCTCTGGCAGAGGAGGAGGGAGAAAGAGGAAAGCTCAGGGAACCTCACAGCCTGGGAGAGAGGGGCCTCTCCTCCTAGACTGGCCATTTCGAGGATATAATTAGTCCCATTCACCAACAAAATCACCTTCTAACTAGTGATCAGGCTCTTGGCTGGCCTTCAAAGGTTATTCAGCATGACAAAGCTTGGGCCATTGAGGTCAGCATGAAAATTCTTACCAATTTACAAGCTACTCTACAGACCTAGCCATAACAGAATAACCAAGAATATGTTATACCCAATGCACTGTCCCTAAACACTGGTTAAAGCAGGTGTCTGGAGAGACGAGACAAGCTGAGACTTTCTCTTAGTGGCTTTAAGAACTCAATTAAAATAAAGACACCAACAGTTTCATGTCAACTTTCCTAATATGAACTCTCAAAACCAAACATTCATACACAAAGAGAGACACAGAGAGACACAGAGTTATACAGATATAGATATAGTTGATTTAAATATAGATATGATTTAGATATAGCCATCCTTAAATCTCCACAGTCTCAAGTACCTACAACCTCCACGAATCAGTTCAGGAAACCTCAACTCATGAGCAGCGTGCACTCAGCTAAGAATAAGTCACTAAGCAAACTCCTCTCACTTCACAGGCCAACTGGCTACAAGCAAAAAGCAGAAAGGTCATCCCATAGTCACATGCTCTGGAGAGGTAGAAAGCCTACGCTGCTCACGAACACCCAGCCTTGCAGTTGACAGACTTAATACACACACCAAAAGACTAAGTGCGAGTCCAAGGTTACTCGGCAGCACAGTTCTGACCTCCTGTTTCCCAGCGCTCTTCATACTGAGTTCTACCAAATGCAGCTTCGACATGAAAACATGACATATTGGTGTGAGAGGAAAAATAGGGCTTACCTTTTCAGGACACTAGGAAGCACCTCCAATACTCTCAAGAGCCATTTTCTGTGGTAAGAGGGGGGAAAACCACCACATAAACCACTGTGCCCAAAATAGGCTGCTTTTCTTTTGAATGACCTGATTCTCTTTCTTTACCCTATGTTAAGTGAGGAAAAAAAAAAAAAGAGGGCTGCCACAGGAAACACGCCAGCAAAAGACTGTTTAGATACTCAATGTATGCTGATTCTTAAGGACTGATTCAGTCAATAAACATCTGGAGGTTGTCTAGATCCAGAGCAACGTGGTGGGTGCGGAGCACGAGGAGCCTGGCAGGCTATCAGAAAACGGAGCTTGCTGACACCTTTGACAATCAACAATCAACAGAGGTCGCAGAAATATTTCCAGTACGCGTGTTGGGAGGCTAACAGGAATGCAGACTCAGGCTGTCTTCACGCCAGATACTTCTATACTTAAAAGTAAACAGCAACATGCTTTTCTGTGTAATGATATTGTAGAAGCGGTCTAGCCACATGGGGGTCATATCAGTGTGCAACGCCATTATGGAACTTTCCCAACAGGACAGTCGGTGTAGCCTTTCAACTTTTTCCTTTTCCCTAGCACTGTGAAGAAATAAATCAAAAGCGCACGGGGTTTCCCTTCCCATAGAGGCAGCAGGCCTCTTCTGTAGCCATGGCTTTACCATCGCTTGGATTTCTCATTATGATTCAAAATCAAATGTGAAGAAGTCTTGATGCCTCCGTGCTTGCAGCTGCAATTGCTCCTGTTGCATGGGGAACTTCCTGGCAGCCTGGGTTCTACGCATGCACATTGTGAGTGCTACCACACCGCACAATGCCAACAAGCGCCACCAAAAATGTGTCAGCCTGGAGTTGAGAAGACCATGATCTATTGCAGTACTTATACGTCAGCTTTCAGATCTTACAGAAACAATCCTGTAATGATGGAAAGCAAAGACTTCTAATATTTTGCCAATATCCTTCCTCAGCATATAATTCAAAATTACCATATCTTTGAAATGTATTGTTAGAGTGTTTAATTTTAAAAATTGTTGCTGAAGCTGTTACCTGTAAACCAATTCTAAAACAAGCTACCGATTTTGCCTTGTGATTATAGTGGAATTTCCAATTTCTGCAATGGCCAGAAACAAACTCCTGCCATTTTGTACTACACAGTTATGCAAAGTAGCATTCTCGGCACTGAAGATTATAAAATCAAAATATCAATCAACTGTGAAAAATACTGAAGATGTTTTCATCTTGTAGCATCCAATATTCAGCCAAGATTTAATTCTTTATGTGAAAATAAACAAGCACACTCATTTCAGTTAGTATGCAAATAATGCTTTCATCTTTAATAAATGGTAAAGCTCTATGTATAGACAAGGTCTGATCTCTCTACCAGTAGAGGTCTAAGTTTATATATGTATATATATTACACAACACACACACACACACACACAAACATACACATGCACGCACTTATGCAGCTCATAGGAAAACTTAACAATTTCTGCTCAGACTCCATGTCAGGTGGTAATACAAGATGTGGGAGTCCTCACTTCCTCTTCCTTTATGAGATGAACACATAGTCTCCTTCCTAGGGAAGGAATTACCCTTCCCATTCTACCCTACCTCTCCTAATCTACTACCTTCTAGAAACCTGTGGGACGTTTCCTAGCAGTAGTTTCATGATTTGTGTAAGGCAGGCAAGAACATGCTATCTTAAGTCAGTCAAAGCTTGTATCGTAATGCTCTATGTGACAGCTCTACCATGGAAAGAATAGTAACAGAAACCAACCTCTACCTCAGTCATCTGGGAGAAAAAGTGCCTATAATATCTAGATTCATTATTGATCTGTACTGTTGCCCTCAAAATATAGTATTCCAAGTCTTAAAAATACATTCTAAAAGGTGTTCATTCAGTATTATTGTTTCCTATAATTCCTTTAATTCATGCAATTTGAACTTTGTGCTTTCTTATTTATACCAAATTCAGCAAGACTGTCTTTCTGTTATTGAAGCAGTTTTTCAGAACAGTGAGAAATACTCACAAATCACCGTTTTTGCACAATAAATTCAGAAGGCAAGCTTACTTTTCCACAGACATACGTAAGTGAAAGAGCGGGTGCTCTTGGCTGTACAGAACACAACAAATACACACACATTAACACCCAGCCGCTTCGACCCTCCCCAAAGCCCTCGGGCTGATGAGGAGTGATCCCCATTTTCAGTGGAGCCTGGTGTTCTGAGGGGCATAGAGTGAGAAAGTCCTCCTCAGTGATGAGGTGCAACTTTAAGTAGTTCTTTTACTGGTACCAAAGTTTGTGCTTTTCTCCTCTTGGCTTCTCTGAACCAAGAAACAAAAGCCTTTCAAGTGTAAATGGTAAACACAATTTAAGTGAAAAGGAATTTTTAAAAAAAAGGATTAAATAAAAAAAAAAAAAAGACAAAGACTGACAGAAAGGCACTGTGATGTGACCTCAGTAAGAGAGTCAGCCCCAATACTGACTGGTTTCACCTGCAGTAACTACAAGGAAAGGAGAGAAGAAAGAAAGGGCTAGACAACAGGTTTACAAAAACATGCACCTTTGTGGATAAGAGGAGGACAAACTGATGAGACAGAAGAGTGGACCAGCATCAGAACAGGAGTGATCCAGGGTTGACGGTGTGGCCTCTGCTAAGGCCAGAGGCAGAACAGAGTCATCTGTGAGGACCAGATGGCAAGCATTTTTAGTTTTCTAGCATATGATATTTTCGGCAAATGCCCGATTTTCACACCTTACAGTGTGAGAATAGCTACAGAGTATATCCAAAATCAATGGACACACTTGTGCTGCACTAAAATGATATTAGCAAAAACAGCTATTGGACAGATTCAGTCCACAGGCTGTGGTTTTACTGACTCCCGACGTCGCTCTCTACGGAAACCTGTGGCTAACAGAACAGACAGAAAGGATGCTGCAGGCTGCCCTGACGAGCCTGGCGCACTCACATCATGGTCCTTCAGTTGGCAACAAGTGCCTGAGGACTCATGTTCCCAAAAGCTAGGTTCCAGGGAGCTCAGCACTGCTGTGGGACACGGTGGAGGGGAGGACAAGGGTGATAGGGGTAAGGTGGGGTAATAAGGATGTACTTGTTCAGTGTCAGTTGATGCAAAGCCCTTATCTGTAAAACATGCTATTTGTGGTCCATGACACACAACTGGTACCTTGTCTTATTCTATATTTTACCTGCATGGTTGTGGACAACAATCATCCTAATACTTTATCTAAGGAAAGGAAGTTGTCATGAACAGAGTCAAACAAATGTGTTCTGATTTGTCTTCCACAGGTCCAGTACCTTCAAGTTTCTCCCTGGCTTTTCCTCTCTCATTTTCTCCTTCTCTAGATGTTAATCCTTTTCTCCAAGAAACGGGTCCCAAACATCCCAGGTCAGGCGAAGGCACATGCCATACATCTCTGTGACGTGAGCTTCCCTTACTCTTCGTGTCCATGTCATTCTCTGTGCAATGTCTGCTTCCAGAAATTGCCCAGGTCTCAAACAGACAAGCCGGCAAGGATTCAATAGAAAGCTCTGTTGCTTACACTGGTTCTGCTTAGCCAGGATGTGGGTAGTTAAAACCAGCAGTTAGATCTTGCATAGAATTTGAGGTTTTGGTGCCTGTAGCGTGGGCAAAGTGATATGGTCAGCAGAAGAAGGAAATTGGTCCCAGATTTACACAGTAAAAGCAGGTCACATGCTCTCTGGTTGGTTCCAGTAGTTTCTCCCATGGCCATTTCTCCCATGGTTTGTTATTTGAAAAAATATTTGATTTTTGTTAATGATAAACCATATTTTTAAAGATTTATTTATTTATTTATATATGTGAGTACACTGTAGCTGTCTTTAGACACCCTAGAAGAAGGCGTCAGATCTCATAACAGATGGTTGTGAGCCACCATGTGGTTGCTGGGATTTGAACTCAGGACCCTCGGAAGAGTAGTCAGTGCTTTTAACCACTTAGCCATCTCTCCAGCCCCAATAAACCATTTTTTTTAAGGGAAAATACAGACGATAAGACTGAAATACAGTGTTAAAAATGGCCATAAAATTTTTAAAATTAAGCCCAACAGCAATAACCCAAAGCAGGAAACTCAATTAACCACAAGAAAACCTCACCTAGAAATGAAGCCCCAAAGTAGCAACAAAAATTTCAAAATAGTTTTAGAAAATGAAAGGTCAAAGTTGGGGGACAGTCGGTTAGAATTATATATGAAGCAAAAAGGCTTCACTTGAAACTGTAGAAGAAACAGCATTTTTAAATAAACGAAAACGGAGAACTTGTGGTCAGCAGATAAACACTCTGGGAAGTGCTGTAACAGGGTGGCTGTAAAAATGAGGAGTCTGGAGGTAAGAAATGTGCATGTGAAAATGGAGGACAATTTTCGCTACTCTTGTTGGAAAGGAAAAACCTAATCATTTGACTGTGTATCAAAAGCATGTCATTGCGCTGTTAAGTCTGACATGCATGCATGAACATGCATGGATGAACAATAGCCAATGCATGTAAGAGAACAAGAGGAACAGTGATGTGGAGGCTAGAGCCAGACCAGCGAGCGCTCATTCCAGTCAGAAGGCTACAATGTATCATTACTGTGAGACCGCTACAATGTAGAATAGAACCCCTTACCAAAAACTGTCTGCCAACTCCTTACGAAGTCCTACATTTCCTCAAGGAAGTGTTTTTAAGTATATAGCCCAAAGGAAGGAAAACCTATGTTTATAATGAGATGTGTACAATTATGTTCATGATATTCATAGTAGTCCCAAAGTAAACCCCAGCCTAATGCACAGCAACAGCAAATAGGTAAGTTCATTAAATGAAATATTACTCAGCAGCAGAAAGGACCATGCTGACAAATGCAAACAACAACTGTGAATCTCAAAAGCATCGTTATGCGTTATGTACAGTTAAAGAAGACAGCACAACTATACAGCCGAGGTTCCAGAAGAGCCAGTGCCCCAAATCTGTGCCAATTTCCATTAGCATGGGCATGAGAGAATGGGCATATGAAGGGAATGGGTATATGCTGATAATGGGCATATGGAAACTCCAGGGTGAAAGAGATATTTTTTCTTGGTGACTTTTGGTTTGTTTTATTGACATAATACCTTGCTACACAGCCCAGGCTGGCCTCAAACTTACTGTACTCCTTCCTGAGCCTCCCCCGAGCTGAAATTATCAGTTTTAGCCACAATGCCCAACAGAAATATCCTCTGTCTCTAGAGTGATACCGATTCATTAGTTTGTTTCAAAAAGGAAGAGGAACCATGAGCTCCCTATCAAAATGTCCTATGAATGTTTGCATTAAAAATCTCCATAGTATTTGAATTAAAAACAATATGCCTTTAATTTTATTTAACCTGCTAATAATTGTGTGTGTGTGTGCACGCGCGCTCGTGCATGCATACATGCATGTATGTAAAGGCTTATAACTGACATGGAGATTCCTACCTGAGTATACTTTGGGGATCCTTTGCCTCTCCTTCCAAACGCTGGAATTACAGGCAGGTCTCCATGCACACCCAGAGTTTACTATCCACTGAGCCATCATCACCATCACCCGCCCCCGCCCTCGTCCCCCACTCTACCACTAACAACTTAAACAATTTTAACACTCTGAGAGGAAAAGAATAAGACAGACCCAGATGTTCTAGCACTTTCATTCAGTAGTATTTTTATACTTCTACTGTACTCCAGGTAAGACAAATAGTCACCAGAGAAATGAACAAAAGATTATACTTTATGATTGAAATTCTCAGTCTAGTAAAAGAGAAGAAAACATTAATTGAGATGTCAGGGGAATCTGGGGGTAGCACAGTGACAGAGCGCTTGCATAGTGTCCAGGTCCTGGGTTCAGCCCCCAACACTGAAGCAGCAAAAAGTGCTAAATACATTTAGAGAACATATATGATTCTTTTTCTCTCCCATCATTATACATGCAATATTAATAATAGAAAAGTGCAAATTCAGTTAAAACTTTTGAAGAACTGAATGATTTTAAGAAAAACATATTTAGTAACTATCTCTACCCATCCTATTTTTTAGCTCCAGTCAAAATAAAAAATAACTCATGTTCTCTTTCTTTTTTGTTCTTTTTTAATAAGATGTAGAAATTATATATAATTATCCTTTGTAATATGGCACTTTGATAAGCCCGAACCTTCCCGAGAATGACAACAAACTAAACAGCATATGCATTAACCTTCATATTTCTTTTGTCATGGTAAAAATACCTAAAATTCATTCCCAGAAATTATCAGCAGTGTTTCGTCAAGCAGAGTCACTGTTCTGGAATAGATGACACCTTTGCTCAAGTACTATTTAGTAATATCCATGGCCATAGCACAGAGAATTAAGCAACTATGTACTGCACACTTTCTGAAGCCTGCCACACCCAAAACCATAGCCACAGCAGTACCACGGGTGCCTGTGCACAAGGAAACTGACTGCAGCATGGGCCTCAAAGGCAAAGAAGATGGCTGAGGTGCATGCTTAGGACTCCCCTCACAGTCTCCCGAGCTGCCTCTGCCCCTCCATTTTACACAGTCATTATGTCACATCACCAACAACCTCCAGCATTACTAAAGGCAATGGCCAGCTCTCAGTTAAGAACTCAGGTGAGAGAACTCCTCATGCTCCTGGGGCTCTTCATTCTTTCACCCAAATGGCCTCAAACCCAGCCCACTAGTAACTATATACCCTCAGAATACACAGTCCGAGGGGTTCCCAAACGCAGTCATAAATCTTAGGTGATGAAGGCAGGTCCATGTAGGCCTGTCGACTGACTGTAACATGTGTGCCAGCCCTGCAGGAGATGTTGGCAGCCGGGAAAGGTAATGAAAGTTCAGGACAAGCGTGGATAAACCTATAAGCACCTGTTGTGTTCTGCTAGGAACTGAGGCTGGTACACAAAGCACTCCGAATGGAGGCAGGAGAGTTGCAAGTGTGAACCTAGCTTTGGTTACGCAACAGGCAACAGGAAGCTCTTGGGGAGCAGAGGGGGAAGGTAACTAAACAATTTTTATTTATTTGGACTCCTACTATTTAAAATTTGCTACTTCCTGTGGATATCAACCCAGCGGGATCTTAGTTTCTTGCCTTACTTGGAATCCTCCTTAAACAATAGAGCACAGAGCAAAGACTTTCCTCAGCCTGGACTTGCATTCTTCACACTGGCATCCTCACAAACTGGTGTTTGAGTGAAACGCCACGGAAACATTAGTGCTAAATGAGATTTGTATTGTCACTGAATTCAGTAAAGACAGCTGGGGGCCTCAAACAGCAAAGTGCTTTAGTCAAGAGTCTAAGGATGAGTATGAGAGTCATCACTTAACACTAGTTTCCAAAACTCACAGCAGCACAAACGGCATTCACTGGCAACCAGTTTATCCAAAATTCAGTTTTAAACATCTTTTCTTCATCTTGGCCAAGACAATAAAACAGCATTTCTAGACTGAACCTGCCCCCAACCCCCAACACACATCAGTCCAAGGGGGAGGGGGACCCTGCCCTCCCCCACAACATCTGCTCCCTTAGGCCACCCTCCCCTACTCCCCAACACTAGCAGGGGTGGGAGAGATCCCCGCACCCCCCCCCCCACCGCAATATCAGGTGTTTGGGGAATCAGCCACTAGTCATTTACTCCCAAGCCTGACGGAAGGATAGGAGTGGGCAAGGGTGCTCATACTGACCTCACCAAGGGAGTCTTGGGTCCGGAAGATCTCTGTCAATTGCCTTCTTGCCGCTCTGCTCACAAAACCCCAAAGAAGGCCGTTGAGCCAAATGGAGGAAAACAGCCCATGTTTTATCAGTCATGCACACATCCTCCCAAGCCACAGCCCGTGTCAACCTCCATAAAACTATCACATTTTTATGTTTAAAACAAGAGTATTAGAACTTTTGAAGGAAAACACATTTTATTTAGGAAGAGAAGGCAGAAACGGTTCCTGAGTTACTGTTAACCTCTTAAGCCTAGAGATGGCTGTTGTAATGTTACAGTTTTGTTATCTATGTGTGTGCAGCACTTATTTTAACCCATCTGCTATTTATTACTTTGGTCTGAGAGCCAACACAGCCAAGTTTTCAAGCTTATAATGTATAAACTCTTCCCAGGTACTGGAAACCTTTCTAAGATGAAGAAAAATTCCTTTTAGAGTGACCTGAAGAGAGTACAGATTCTGACATGGCTATACTTGGGGCAGCTTGGCTAGCATGCACCCTTGGAAGTCTCAGGAATTCTGTACTTCCTAAACCTTTTGCCTGGGATACCCTTGTCCCAGATGTAAGCAGGCTCATCCCCTCGGCCACACCCATAGCTGGACAGTCAGTCCCTTCTCACTCACGACTTCACACGAGAACATATACGTTGACACACGCATGCTCACACAGTATACACCATGCCTGCCTCTCTTTCCTCCCTCCCTCACCCGTATTAGATATATGCACACAGGCATTTTACTTAATTACAGAGCTTACTATCTTTCTCCCACTGAGCCAAGTCCCAGACCACAGATTTCGGCTGTTCCTTTTTCTGTCTTCCGGGCAGTGGTGATCACTGGGCTCTGTGCATAAGCCAAGGCCTAGAACAAGAACTCTCATAAAGTCTGGGGCTTCCCTGGCCTAGTACAGCCCACTGGCCTAACTTACCAGGACTGTGAAATATCTAGTCAACAAAGGAGGATATGAAAAGTTTTCATTAACTAGTACAGTAAACGAGAACCCCTTGAAAATAAGAATTGAGAGGTTTCAGATACTTGTCATAGATAGGCCACCCACATCAAAGAAAGAATACAGAGGTTCTAAAATGCCCTAGCAAGAAAAAAAAAATACTGTTCTTGCCTGGTGTTTATATAGGGGCTTGGAGGGAGGCTGTTATATTGTGTAATAGAGAATGAGACTAAAAATGGGTTTTCTTGACCATCATTAATAACCATTGTTAGCTACTTTAAAGACACATGAGGAGTAGTGGGTCACACTGCTCCCACTTGAGGCACCAGCATGGCCTCTGGTGAATGAGGACCATATCTGCCTAACACCAGGCTGATGCACTTATGCTATCATCCACACAGAAGACTCTATCACTACAAGCTCGTTACAAAAGGCTATTTAAGCATATGGCAGAAATGCATGCACTGTACTGGGTAAAATAAATATGAAAGATTTTATATATAACAATGATTTTAATTTTGTATCTTATTTTTAAAGGCATACATATTCACAGGAATAAGAACAGAAACCTCCGCACCAAAATATTACCAGTGGCAACTTCTGAGCAGTACTTTTTAATTTTCTTTTTATTTTGTTTCCTGGTAGTATGAAGAAAGGACTTTTTATGTAGCCCTGGCTGTCCTGGAACTGACTATAAAGACCAAGCTAGCCTTTCAGTCAGAGGCCCATCTGCTCCTGCCTCCTGAGTGCATGGAATTTAAAGTGTGTGTCACTTTCTCTAAGATGCAGACGTTTACATAGAGTCAAATTAAGAGCGAAACACTGAGGTTGGTGGGGCATGCCTCTCATCGCGGCAGCAGGCACGCAGAGCCTGGCTCAAAACAGTTAAGTATTAGTAAAACAAACAGGGGAGTGGGAAGATGAGGGGAGAGTGGTAAGGGGCAGAAGAGGGGCGTTCCACTGTCAGCAAAGACAGGTATATGAGCTAAAATTCTGAAATTTGTTTGAGGAATGCCAGAACCGTCCTCCTCTGTGGAATAGCATGCTCGAATCCTGGTCTCAGCCTGCTAAGTGACACGAGGACAAAACCAAGCTGACAGATTGCTGCCGCCATCAGAGAAGCCTACACTGAGAACAGAGCTCACAACAGACACACCTTCCAGCCTAAACCAGAAATGTCCCCCCTAGAAGAAACCGGCAGGGCCAATAGAAGCTACCACTTCTCCAAGGAGAATACTGTCACCAGAGCTTCAAAATCTCCTTGTGTGGGTGTGAAATGTAAGGAAATTCTTGTGCATGGCTGCTTCCTTAATGTCACTGCTGTGTGTAGTGAGCAAGGCAGAGTTAACCAGTCTGTGGAATCAGGCACATCTACCATCAACCTCTAACCACATAATCTCAGGCAAGGATCATCATCGCTTCAAGCCTCGGGTTGGTCCCCTCATTTTAAACAAATACAACAAAGTGTGGATGTCATGCTCCTAAGCTCTAAGTCTGACTGCTCCAGGGCAACTCCTCGAGCAATCCAGCAATCATGGAGCCCATGGATGGCATCTGAGTGGCTGGCTTGTGGTTTGTTCCCACATGGTTCTATTTACAGTATTGGGGTCTGACCCCCGGGGCCTTGCTAAAGCCTCAGTCCCAGGTGACCTCTATTAAAAAGGCTTCAACTGCTGAAATAAGTTTGCGAACAACCTAAGATTTCTAGAAAATATCTCATCCTTTCTTCTCTGGTATCAACGTCACTAGGTTTACACTGGAAAGGTCAGAATGACAGTAAAAATGACACCAGACACCACAGCAGAGCCTGCATCAGAAATAGAGTATATTTTTTAATAAGGACTCATAACAATAACCTCAGCAAAACGAGGAAGATAGTAAAACTTGAAAGTATCAATATTTAATCCTAGCATGATACAAAGACCATTTGAAATAGGAGTAGCATATATTTTAAATGTATAGTTCCGCAAGAATTAAACAGATGTTTTAAAATTCAATCTCAAAAGAAGAAGGCAGCACACTGTACTATTCCAGATGATGGAGTACAGTCTAGGTCACACACCTGCCACTAGGTCCCTCCGGGACTGCCTCAGTGATGACCATGGTCAGTACAAAAGCCAATGGAAGCTTATTTGGAGGGCACACACTGGCCAAGGTTCAACAGGATCTGCTCGATCCCAAGAGAAGTCGCCAGTGAGGTGTCCAGTCAGAAATTCCCTGTCAAGAGCACCTGGTCAGAGTCAAACTTATTACTGCTGCTTTTTTTGGTCCCCTCGGGCAACCGGAAGGACTATCAAAGGGGCTGAGTCAGAGCTTAGGAGTGACATTCCGGAGAGAGAACCATCTCTGGAAGCACTGGCTCCACAGTCCACCTGCTCCTGACTCAGGCCATCCAGGTAGGCTGGCAGGCTCAGGACAGGTACGGCAGGCTCAGGACAGGCGCCTCCTTGCTAACTCAGACAGCTATGGCTTCACACCCAGCAGTTCGGCTCTATTACAACGATTCTCACGTGTGGTGGTTTCTCAACCCGGGTCTTGTCAGGTGTTAAGTTTCCAAGCCAGACAATATGGTACACGCCTATGAAACTCAAAGGTGATCTCAGACCATGGGAACAGTTTTAAGATTAGCTTTGAAGCAACATTCTAAGATCCCAAAGCTAACCCTAACCTTACACATGTAGGCTCAATAACAGTAACAGCATTTTGAGGGGAAACAACTTGAAAAATAGCTGCAGTAGCCCCTCCCCCATGCTTCACTTCTTAGATCTCAGCTTTTTGACTTTGTGCTTCATTTTTATTATCATAAAACACACATAATTCATTTTTTTCTTAATTAAAAATGAAATCTTTAGCCCTTGCGGTCCCACAGCTCCTATAATTCAGCGTCAGGTCCATAGTTGGCAGAACTGCTTTAGGAAGGATTAGGAGGTGTGGCCTTGTTAGAGCTGTGTCACTGGGGTGTACTTAGAGGTTTCAAAAGCCCATGCCAGGCTCAGTCTCTCCAACTGGAAGAAAAAAGTGTAAGCTCTCAGCTACTGTTTCAGCAGCCATGGCTGCCTACCTACACATGCTCCCACAAATTGCAAGCAGGCCCCCAATCAAATGCTTTCTTTTATAAATTGCCTTAGCCATGGTCTGCACAGCCACAGCTATAGAACAGTAACTGAAACACACAGCTCCTCTCTTCCCTTTTTCCTCCCATTTTATAATCTATAAGGCTCTAAATCTTTTTGAGGTTCACCTAAAGTCAATGGTGAAACTCAAGGCCATTCTAAAACTCAATCTCAAATTATCAAGGTGCCATTCCTGAACCCTATACTGAAATAACCAGCCTACTGAACATACCGACAGGCTTAACTCTCCCCTCCCGTGTGGTGCTGGAGATGGCATCTAGAGCGTCAAAGATGCTAGGCGTGCGCTCGACTGCCACTGAGTCACACCCACACATACGGTGAATAAACAGCTCAAAGGACAAAGAAGCTCCACTTTGGATAGTTGTATCGTCTTTTAAGAGATCATGTTTGGCCCAACATGGTGGAGTACACCTTTACTCCCAGTACTTGTGCGAAAGAGACAGGCAGATTTCAATAAGTTCAAGGCCAGCTTGCTGTACATAGTAAGGTCCAGGGGCAGCAAAGGTGAAAGAAAGAAAGAAAGAAAGAGAGAGAGAGAGAGAGAGAGAGAGAGAGAGAGAGAGAGAGAGAGAGAGAAAGAAATCATGTTCCACCTGTAATACCTAAAAACAGTCACAAAAAAAGCAGCTATCTCAACTAACTCTATAAGACAAAAATTTTAAAACCTAGACCCCTCTTGCCACTGTAAAAGTATTCAGTTAAAGATCTGTGGTAATGCAGAGATATACATTTACATTATATAATACCACCTCTTAATAAAAGCAAAAACCCCACAGATTTATCTCAACAAAAAGGAAATAATACATTCAAATTTCCACCAAGCCTCACCTTGCTTCATATGACAAAAGTCTCAGTTTACCTTGCTACTGAAGTACTATTTGGAGAGTAAATGTGCTAGTGTTTGCTCTGGGTACTGGGGCACCAGTCACCTGTCAAGGTTACCAAAAAGAAGTGAAGAGGCTGGGGATGAGGCTGCAGGCCGAGTACTTGCTGGGCAGGACTAAGGTACCGGGGCTCAGTTCCCAGCACCACACGATGAATTACAAAATAAGGAAATAAAATCAACATAAAAGAAACGAATTTGTAAATAATTTCTAGAGTAGCTCTTTTAAGACTTTCAAATGTGACTTTTAAAAACCATACTTTGAGATTGTAGGTGGCCATTACAGCTGACCCCTCTCCTCCAGGTCTCCATTAAAATGGTAGAGCATGGAGATAATGGCAACCCATAAAGTCAGAAGCCCTGGAAGCTACGCCACAGAAGATGAGGGACACTAGGAGCAGTGTGCTGTGTGCGCTGGTAGGACAGAGTGACAATAGAGACTGAGGAGCCAAGGAACAGCCAGTGAGGGTTCCCTCAGGACTAAGGACAGGAGACCAAGACAGCAGCCAGCCTAAAAATCTACAGAATGTCTGGATTCTTACCTTCTACCATTTACAAAAATTAAGTCAAAATGGATTTGAGTTGGAAAAAGTAAGATTTGAAACTAAAATTCCTAGAAGAGAATGCAAGCACAAGACTTCACAGCAAAAAATTTGCCAATGGAGTTTTTGGATATGACCCCGAGAGCCCAGGCAACCAAAGCAAAGCATACCAGGATTAAATGGCAAAGGACCAATCAGCAGAGTAAAAGATGGACTGCATTTGCAATCCACACATCTGAAAGGAATGGACAGCTACATGTAAAGATCTTTTAGCACAGAACACCAAAAAAACCCCAAATAACCCGAAAATGTACAGTGCACAATGCACTTGCACAGACATCTCCCTGGGTGATATGCAAATGGTCAACTGTACATGAATGGATGTTCATCATCACTAAGCATCAGAAGAAGCAAGTCAAAAGCACAGGCAGATACGGCCTCCCACACATAAGAATGGTCATTAACAAAGCCAGAGAATAACAAGTGGTAACAAGTGTCACCTGATTCTTTTGCTGTTTCGTGGGTTCCTTTTCTTCTACCTTTCTCCACCCCCATTCTTCTTCCCTTCCAACCCCCTAACACCGATAGGAGAGAAAGCAGGCTAGAGGGGAAAGGGGATGGCAATGTTGTTAGACTGCTTCCTGCTGATTAGGGACATTGAGCTCCTTGTGGCAAGTTTGCTGTTCAACATGAGTATATCTAATGTCTTCTTTTCATCTTTGTATCTGCCTACTTGACAAGTTGTAACAAACCACAACTAACAACATCCAATCACCAAACAGCCAACCAGCAGCCAGTTCCTTTATCAGGTCTCTAGCACTTATATATCCCCTGAAAAGTTCCCATAATTCCATGTCACACTCACAAAAACTATCTGCAGCTGTCAAAACCACGCCCATGCTAGAGCACGAGGCAAATCATAGTTGCTGTGGACGATCTGAAGCAGCCCCATACCCCACACTTGGGATTAAAACAAAAAACATTCTTATATTGCTGTGTCTTTAAAGAAACCAAAATTCTCACTTCAGACAAGATTGTGGAGAAACTGGAACCCTTGTACACTCTTAGAAATGTAAAATGTTACAACTAGTATGAAGAACACACAGACAATTCCTCAAAAAAAAAAATTAAACAGAAAACTACCATATGGTCTGGTAATTTCATTTATGGGATATATCTGAAAGGACTGAAAACACGAGTTTGAAGAGATATTTGCATACCTATATTCATTGTGGCTACTTTAACAATAGCCAAAATTAGAAGTCACCCTACTCTGTGTCCACTACTAAATAAATGGATAAGGAAAACATGGTTGTATAATCAAAGGAATAGTATTCAATCCTTAAAAATAAGATTCTATTATGTGCTGCTACATGCATGAATGGTCAGGTTATTAGAAAGCAAGCAATCTCAAAGAAACAGCAGATTCCAATAGAGGTAAATGATGTGATGATTTTTTTAAAATCACAATGAAAGGGGAATGGGGAGATTATCCTGGATTTTCTAAACGTAATCACCAAGCTCTGAGAAATCAAAACAGGCAGACAGAGGAGCATGCTGGTCAGAATTACACAGTGAAGGAAATGGGAGATTCACAGACGACTCAAAGACTGAGTGACTAAGTGAAAAACTCCAAAGACAGAGAAAGAGAGGGATGGAGAGAGGGAGAAAAGGAGGATAGGGAGAAAGAGGGACAGAAGAGAGGAAAAGGAGGGAGGGAAAGTGGAGGGGAGTGCACAGCCCGGAATTTCAGAAATTCAGAATGGCTGGGATATGCTACCAAGCATCACAGAGCTCAGTCAAAACTATGTATGGTCATATTAGTAATTAAACACAATCTATAACATGATTGCATTAAGATAATGGAGATCTGGGCATAATGGTACATATCTAATAACCCTAGAGGCTGAGGTAGAGGCTGAGGTTTGAGGCCAACATGAGCCTACAGTTCCTCCCTACCCCTAATAGAAGACAATGATAGAAGGTGGTGTTGGAAGAAGAGAAGGAAAAGGGGGCAAATATAGAGAAGCAGTAAGGGAAAGTGAACCCTAACAGTCAAGGGTCATCTTTAAATTTTCAACAGGAAGCAGAAGAGAAATCTAATGTGTTGTTGTTTTTTTTTTTTAAGTGGCAACCAACTAACTGGAAAATGATCTTTACCAACCCTACATCCGACAGAGGGCTAATATCCAATATATACAAAGAACTCAAGAAGTTAGACTCCAGAGAGGCAAGTAACCCTATTAAAAAATGGGGTACAGAGCTAAACAAAGAGTTCTCACCTGAAGAATATCTAATGGCTGAGAAGCACCTAAAGAGATGTTCATCATCCTTAGTCATTAGGGAAATGCAAATCAAAACAACCCAGATTCCATCTCACACCAGTCAGAATGGCTAAGATCAAAAACACAGGAGACAGCAGTTGTTGGCGAGGATGTGGAGAAAGAGGAACACTCCTCCACTGCTGGTGGGATTGTAAGCTGGTACAACCACTCTGGAAAGCAGTCTGGCGGTTCCTCAGAAAACTGGGCATGACACTCCCGGAGGATCCGGCTATACCACTCCTGGGCATATACCCAGAGACTTTACCTGCATGCAATAAGGACACATGCTCCACTATGTTCATAGCAGCCTTACTTATAATAGCCAGAAGCTGGAAAGAACCCAGATGTCCCTCAACGGAGGAATGGATTCAGAAGATGTGGTATATTTACACAATGGAATACTACTCTGCAATTAAAAACAATGAAGTCACGAAATTCCTAGGCAAATGGTCAGAACTTGAAAATATCATCCTTAGTGAGGTAACCCAATCACAAAAGAACACACATAGTATGCAGTCACTGATAAGGGGATATTAACCCAGAATCTCGGAATACCCTAGACACAATTCGAATATCAATAGATTTCCAAGAAGATGGAAGGAGAAACCCCTGGTCCTGGAAAGACTGGATGTAGGGGAATGCCAAGACAGAGAAGCGAGAGGGGGTTGAATGGGGAAAAAAGGGAGGGAAGGGGGCTTATGGGACTTTCGGGGAGGGAGGAAACGGGAAAGGGGAAATGATTTTGAGTGTAAATAAAAAAAAAACTTAGAAAATAAAAATTAAAAAAAATCCTATTTCAATTTCAAGAGAAAAAAAAAGAGGTTATCCTAAATGCAACAAAAAAGATTGATTGTTTTTTAAACATTGATTTCTTTGGGAGTTCTTTGCAAGAATAGAATTTGAGAACTGCAGACAGAAATCTAAGAATAATGAGCTGACTTAAGCGTGTCTAACCTCATATCTAAAGGACGTTTCATAAGCAAATGACTAATCAAATATTAAGCTTTTGTAAAGCTATAATGAGCATGTAAAACGTCTTAGGCTTATTTTATGTTTTAAAATTAAATTCTTTGAAATTTTCAAAAAAAAAACTACTAAAACGACACTTAAAGCATTTCCTATATTTTGAAACAGATAGATACATAAATACCAGGAAATACAACCAAAAGAGATGAAACAGTCTACTCTTAGTCAAAGGGGCCATGGGAAACTATTAATCAATTGCCCTGGAAAGTTTTATATCAGCTTGACATAAGTTAATATGATCTCAGAGGAAGGAACCTTAAATAAGAAAATGCCTTCATAAGATTGGACTCCAGGTAAGCCTGTAAAGCCTGTTTTTAATTACTGATTGATGAGAAAGGGCAGGTCATTGTGGGTGGGGCCATCTCTAGGCTGCTGGTCCTGGGTTCTGTAAGAAAGCAGGCTGAGCAAGCCACAGAGAGCAAGCCAGTAAGCATTACCTCTCCATGGTCTAAGCATCAGCTCCTGCCTCCAGAATCCTGCCCTGACGTCCCTCGACGATGAACAGTGATATGTAAGTGTAAGCTGAAATAAACCCATTCCTCATCAAGTTGCTTTGGTTATGGTGTTTCATCACAGCACAGTGACCCTAACTAAGACACTAATGTATATTCAACTGCTTGAAAAATAAAATGAGTAAGGAAACAAGAAGGAGAAAATACTGAGCTCCCAAAAGCAATGATAGAAACTGTTCCCAATGACAGTCCTCAATGACTATCATGAAGGATGAAGCCAGCAACTGTCCTGACACACCAAAGGACATTTGCAGTTTGGACTCAAGTTTCAGGGTCAGCACCGCACAAGTCCAGAAAGTCCACATGGCAAACAACAAACATGCTACGCCATGCTGTGAGAAGTGTGCTCTGACACACAGCTCTGACAATGAAAATGCTGATAAAATTCATGTCATTAAATACTTGGAAGAAAATTATTCTGGGCTAGACAAAAGTAATACTTCTGTTTTGTTTTGAATAAGTAAGTTCATGTTCAATATACATACACAAATAAATTAATTAAGTGGAATGTGTTTACTGCTGAATCTCTACAACCTTTATATATGCAAGTTGGCCAGGTTCGTTACTTTAGATTTCTCTGAAGACAGAAAATAGACACTAGAGTATGAAAGAATTAATCATCCATTTACCTCAATCATGCTGTTACTTTTCTTCATCCATCTTTCTTCCAGTCTAGGAGAAAATAAGTAAAGTACATATAAAGTACACAGTTAAGACTTCATATAATGAGCTGCTCATAATAATAATTTAAAGAGACAAGGCCGTTACAACCCCTACTATCTGTCCATTGGTCATTACTATCCCTCCTAACAAACAGTCCACTGATCATTAGTCATCTTCGTTATCTGTCCATCAAGAAACAAGCTTCACCTTGGTTATCCTGGTAGACACATACACCGGCAATTGGACATCAAGCAAAACAAGTCTATGCCTGGAGCTAGGACAATCTAAGGGTATATCCTCAGATTCCCAATCCTGTACCTTAATGGTGTATCCCCCTTTCGTTCAGATTAACTGGTAGCTTATTATAGAATTAGATGTAGTAGGAGAGCACAGTTTTCAGCCTATAATGTTAGAAATCTGGCATACAAGGGTAGCAAGATATTTGTTTTCCTTTTAATCACAATACAATCAAGAGAGGCTAAATGAGATAAGTAAGAGGCACATGGAGGTATGTGCTCAAAAACCCAGCACAGAGACACGAACCCACTGAACAAAAGGCTTAGGCATGTTTCATCCCATTCCATCAAAGACTGTCTCAACTAAATAAAGCCTGATCCTTTCATCATGTATGCGTGAATAATGACATTCAAAATACATACATGTGATTCAATGTACTGTATAGAAAAGAAAATGATATCTTTTTTTAAAAAGTGGCAGGCAGACACAGAAGCACATGCTTATTTTTAATCCAACACCCAGGAAATTAAGTTGGAGAACTGTTAAGTCTGAGGTCAGTCTAGGCAATAGAGTGAGTTCAAGACCAACTTGACCAACAAACTGAGATCCTGTCTCAAAATAAATACATTAAATAAACCACATTTTAAAATTAATATACATTTGAATTACTCTCATACACAGAAACAGAAGGGAAGAAAAACTAACTTTGGACATCACACACAGGCCTGCCTGGAGGCAAAGTGACTTAGGGTCATTATTATTCTGGGGAGTCTGAGGATAAGAACCCCTATAACTGGATCAAAATAAAACATTTTAAGGCCACAGAAAGGAAATGGTAGTTGGCTGATAGCTAATACTATTCAGGAAGATACTGTCATGCTGGTGATGAAGGCACCCTTGGCTAATGGGTTGTCAATGGCAAAGTCTCCAGAGACTACAGGTCAGGGAAGTTGTTCCTGATAGATAAGTAGGGAAAAGGTCTTCCCATTACCAAGCAAACCTCTATGAAGATAACAGGCAGAGAAAGAGGAAGAAGGAAGAAAGGAGACCGCCAAAGGGAGTTTCGTTTCCTCTCTACAGGTATACAAACAACTCAATAAAGTAAAGATAACCTAACCAGTATGTGGTAGAAGTTAGACCAACTTACTAATACATTACCCCACATGGCCTTCCAATTCCCAGGGCAAAGGTCTGGCTTTGGTCCCCTCCCAGCCACAGAAACCCAGAGTCTCACAGCAGGGTCACGGTGATTTAAACAAAGGAAAGTGTTCACAGGAATGAAGCTGTGGAATTAGATAGAGGATCTGATGTGCTGTTCCTGCCCAAGAGTCACGAAAATCAGAAGACACATCATTCAGAATTCAGCACTTACAAATTACCCAATGGTCATCTCCGTAAAGCAGGCACTTACCGCTCTGTACCCAGGAGAAGAGTCTTCAAAAGAAACCTTTTATATTCCAACCTGTACTTCAGAAACCTGCCAAGTGGCCTTATACTCTCTGTAATGAGAGACACCAGAAGAGCAGTGTCCCTCACGGACACAAATACCACCAGTTACCCAGAGAACAACATGCCAAGCCTCTGTGAATATCTCCTTTTGATAATAAGTAATTTCAAAAAACAGGGTCAAAACAGGAACATAGTTCAAAAAGGGAAGTTTCTATTATGCCACTTGAGAAAAAACTAGTAACTACTTCTTAAAGACAGTTGGTGAAGTAGTCAAGATAGGTGTTTTAAAAGGTCTTCCTGCATCCTTGATGATAAATACAAAATTGTACCTCAACTCCAACTGCAATCTGCCACATGACATGCATGCCCTTACATTCAACCCCTGCAAGAACTGGGTGAGACGCTGAAGGAGCCTGGAAACCTCAACCTAACCAGCTTATTAGACAGTAGACAGCTCAGAGGCTGCCTTACTTCTCCACTGTCACGCCAGGAGAGGGAAAGCATCCCAAGTCAAGTGTGCTGGACCACCTGGGTTATAACGCTGACCATGGCAGTGCTGGCTTTGTGCTGAGCATCCCATCCTCTAAGTCTGTCCCAAGCCATTCAGTAACACCCTCATCTCCCAGTTCCAAGTTATGTGGACTCTGATCTTAAGAAGGCATGTTAGCATCTTTTCCTTCTACACAATGGCAGTAAGGGTCATGTTAGCAAGGAGCTTGAAGGAAGCAAAAGGAGGCTTGGAAACACTCTTATAAAGGGGCTGAACTGTGAGGGAGGGCAGGCAGTGCATGCGCCCTGGGGAGCTTCCTTGTATGGTGGTACTCAGTATAGAGAAAGCAGTCAAAACCAAGGGCTTGCTTTTGCAGTGGTGGTGTTCTGTGAAGACACAAGTCCTTTCTGGGACTAGACAAACATGGTAACTAACAGACAAGTATGGACGAATGTCTACAGAGTGGAAGTCTCCAGTTATCCTTGCAGCTAGGACTTTAAACATTTAATTGGGATCCAATTAAAAAGGGAAATTAAACAAGACCTGAACAACAATGACACCAGTAGACAGACCAACAGGGAGGGGAAAGATTCGGGAGGCCTCAAGCCTAGAAAATGAATTACAGACAACTGGGGACAACTGAGAGCGGGAGAAAAGGTCTCCTGGAGGGGACAACCCCATAAGTGGTCATCCAGCACCACTTACTCAGAATGAACAGGTGTGTGTGTGTGTGTGTGTGTGTGTGTGTGTGTGTGTGTGTGTGTGTAAAAGAGACCATGAACTTCATTCAGGGTGAGCATGGTGGATGGTAACATCCCATGAGAGGGGTTAGAAGGAAGGAAGAAAGGAAAGGGAAAATGTAATTATAATTCAAAGAAAATACCTTTTTTAAAAAAAAAATTAAGGTAGAAATTGGTCTAGACACAAACCCAGTGACAGGCAGAAAACTTCTCGGGGCTCGGGGGTGTCTCCTATTCCTCAGAACCTGGTACAGCCATACTTAAAGGCTGCACTGGCAGTCTCCCAGTCTACATTTGTAGGGCCAGCCCTTTTCAAATCTCTTTCATCAGGAATGCCACGTTTTTTGCTTTTTGTTTACTGGTTTTTTGGGGGGTTATTTGTTTGGTTTTGCAAAGTGGCAATCTGATCCAATAGCCTTCGATCAGCTATTTACAGGCAGTGACTACTCAGCAGCAGCCCTGGGAGACAGCGAGAGCCACTGTGTCCCAACTCTGCACCAAGCACACGTGTCGTGGAAACCGCACCAGCATGCTTTGTTTTTGAAGCCTGATACAAACCGATCAGAGTTCAGTTATTATTTGTTCCTGGAGGGAGATGATGTACAATTAAACATGAATAATATAGGAAGACCAGTAATGGCATAAGAGTAATTTAAATATTTTCCCACTAAGACTACATTTTATTAGAACAACAACCCTAAAAAGCCTTTTTTTACAAACAGTACATTGTGCAAATTAAAAGTTTAGCTTTAAAGAATAAAGAGGCTTTAAAAAACAGTCTCTACACCCCTGCTATCTCTGTCTGTCTGTCTGTCTCTTTTTTTCTTTTTTTTTTTTTTTGAGACAGGGTTTCTCTGTGTAGCCCTGGCTGTTATGAAACTCACTCTGTAGACCAGGCTGGCCTCGAACTCAGAAATCCACCTGCCTCTGCCTCCCAAGTGCTGGGATTAAAGGCATGCGCCACCACTGCTTGCCTCCTGCTATCTCTTATAAGGTGCTGAAATGTGTCAAAGGCATAGTATCTGGCTCTGGGGGCTAAAAAGTATAGTCTCTCTCTAGAACAGTGGTTGTCAACCTTCATATTGCTACCACCCTTTATTACAGTTCTTCATGTTCTGGTGACCCCAACCATAAAATTTATTTTCGTTGCTACTTCATAACTGTAGTTTTTCTACAGTTATGAATTATAATGTAAATAACTGATATGCAGGATATCTGATATACAATCCCCCCCCAAATGGGTTGTGACCCATAGGCTGAGAACCACTGTGCTAGCCCCATACAAAGACTTTCTGCTACCAGTTCCTAGAGCTGGTGCCAGCCTGCTTCATAGTGAGAGCTTTCCACTGTCCTCAAGGAGCCCCTACGTCTCCCCTTCGGTGCATGGCCTTGGCTGTGAGAGACTAACCGAGAGACCATGAGAAGGGTGAACTGGGTATGCGCTCCCAAGCTTTCCTGAAATGTGTCAGAATTCCCAGAATTCCAGGCTTCTCCTGGGGAACAGAGAGCATGCTCTTCTCTGAGGGGCTGGGTCGGGTTGTAAAAGAAAATACAAAGCTTCATCAAGAGCTCTGGTGGTCCGGCCCTTCTCAGCTTGCCTCTGACAAAGGCTTCCTTTCCTTTTACTCCTCAGTAAAGAACAGCTGACTAGAGGGCTTTGTGAGCAGAGGTGCCCTAGGAGGAAGACAGAGTTATTTGTTTTTGTTTTTGTTTTTTTTTTAATGTATGTGTGTCTTCAGACACACCAGAAGAGAGCATCAGATCCTGTTACAGATGGCTGTGAGCCACCATGTGGTTGCTGGGAATTGAACTCAGGACCTCTAGAAGAGCAGTCAGTACTCTTAACCACTGAGCCATCTCTCCAGCCTAAAGACAGAGTTATAAATTGCAATCTGCTAGAATAAGAGGAAGGAGATGACTTGGGGTCAGTGGTGGGGTGAGGTAGGGGGCATGTATTCCAGAGAGAAGAGAAAAAGACTGCAGGCTACGGGAAAGAGTTAAAGCAACTGTGCTCCAGGAAAGGGTGAAATAAACATTACGACTGACACAAAATTGACAAGAGCTTGGAAACTATGCAGTTTAGGGTGTGACCCCAGAGCAGTCCCTTTCGCCAAGAATAACCAAGTTCCAGGAAAGAAAGATGCGTCATCATTTCCAAGGGCTAAGGGTAGAGTTCCACAGAGATGACAGCTGACACTACTGAGGTAAGTGGACATCAGCAAACACAACGGTCCCCTGTTATTGGTCTCATCCAGACCCATGAGCTAAGCCTAAGGGGCCAAATACTCCTGTGCTTCACTGATGGGAACTACTATATATGGGACAAGGAACAGGATCCTCTTGAACAAAGAAAACACAGTTCTCATGTTCCAGGAACAAATATGAATGACTATCGCCCAGGAAAACGAAATCGGGCAACCCCAAATACTGTGCTTTAAAGTAGTCACAGTAGGATTGATCAAAAGGAAGGCACACATGAAGTTAGTGGTCTGTTACTATATTCCAAAAGGATTTGTCTAATAAACACAAGGACATTTGGTCAAACATGTACGTTTGTTTGACCTATCTACTAAGAGTCCAACACAATTTGGCTGGAGAACTACAAAATTCAACTGGCCTCATAGAATCTTTAATGCATGCTGGGCTTTTTTCTTGGAACTGTTGTTCAAAATCTCAAAGGGGTTTGCTTAGCAACACTGGCCTTTCCAGAAAGACAAACTCCAGTCCCTGCATTACCCTTTGAAGGCTGAGTTCCCCTCTGGTTCCTATAGCTTTCACTAGAGACATTTACAAGCCAAAGTAAGTGTCAGGGCCACTTCTTGCTGGAATGACCTCAGCAACAAGCCACGCCTCCAATTTAATGAAAGCAGCTTGAATTGCTTTTAAATCTCTACCCATAGGAATATCCAAATGGTCTTCTTCGATTTACTGAATCAGAGTTTCTTGTAGCAAGAGTCACACTACCTCTGTGCTTAAAATGCAACGGACTCTTGTCAGCACCTGGTGAATGCCTACTAGTGACTCTTGGCTACCAAGTTACATTAAACCAAACCAAGTTTCTCAGTTCACTGGTCAAACTACCTGCATTTCAAAAGATAGATTGTTATGTGACTGTTTTTTCAAGTCTCTGTACAACATCTCTCTCTTTTCTGACCTAGCAAAAATGATGGAAATAACTCGCAGTGATAGAGTCATTACCTACCTAATCATATTTGGTATTAATTACTTTTAATCAAACTTTTATATGTGCACCATGTAAATTTTAAATTTAGGTAATTAGTTACCTCCATGTTATATCTGAATATTGTCTACTATTTTATAGTTCTCTTTAACAAAAGTAAGATTTAAAAGTTAATTCTTTTGATTCTCTACACTGACTCTTATCTCTTACAGTCTCAGCGGCTTTCATGTATAATTAGTGACACTATCTCTCTGGCCAGAAAGTCCCATGAACACAGATTATATCATATCCAAATAGCCTGTATATAGTCCAGCAACTTAATAACAGTCTTAGAAGCAAATCTAAGAGCTTGGTTTTTGAAGTTGAATTCTTTTAAGACATGGAAAAGAATAGGTACTTACCGGAAATTAAAAAGAACAATGAGGACCTGGTAATTTAAAGTACTTTTGAAATACTTTGAAGTAACATCTTCAAAAGAAAATTCCACATGAATTATCAAACCAAGCTACCATAACAAACTGTGCCAACATACACATACAAAACTGTGTTCCTTAAAGAGGCAAAAATAGCAAACAAATTAGAATGTAAGATCAACTAACACTTCCAGTGTGCCCCAGACAATGCTAAAACCAATGGCTGGGATGATTATCTCAGGGCCAGAGCACATGTTTACAGGTTCAGTCCTGGGCACTGCCCTTTCCTCAAGTCCCACCCCATAGAAGTGTGGGTGCCTTGTGTAAAATTCAGTTCCAAGGCAGACTAGAGAAATATTTTAAACCAAAATCAACTAACTTCCTCAAGTAGCATGCAGGGTCTGTCTTTATCTACTCCTTCCTCCTGCTGGGGAGTTCTGCTCCTACCCTCAGGCCCAGATGTCTCTCAACTGCCATTTCTGCACTGCCTGATATAACTTCATGCACAGACACAGCTGACTGAACCTGAAAAGACTCTTGGCTCATAGAATCATTTATGAACTGGCCAAGAGCTGTGGTTTGTATTTATTACACAAATGATAGGTTCCACCAATGAGACTCTGCCTCAATACAAGCAAGCCTAAAGAAGTTGGAGGCATGGTGAAAGATCAGGTGGAACGGTTAATGTCATAACCCAAGTGCACAGAGAAATCAACTGGCCCCAGTCTGTTCTTGGCCTGGGATTCTCAGATCTGTATCTTTACAGCCTAATCTTTCTTGAGGTAAAGCACAACATGTCTTTTACAACCAAGAAAATACCCAAAATACACACAGCTCATGATGTTAAATTTTTATGGAAAGATTTACTATCGCTGCATCAGCTACAGCTGTTTTCTTTCAGACTAATTGGAAGAAACACCTTACATGCTTAGGTCAAGTTTTTAAAGAAATGCAGCTTTCTTACTTTCAGTGCCTTTCCTTTGTATGTCAGATTACTCACTTATAAAATGAAGATGGTGTATGTGAAGGGCTCAAAATTAGGTTGACTAACTTACAGTCTCCATAAGGCCGGGCTCTGATCTATCAATCCTCTTGCCAAACAAAGGGACACGAACAGCGTTTATACAGCTGGAAAGCATTCTCTACTCTGTGGCTGCCACCTGGTAATATTATCGTCCTTGTAACTTCATAATTACAACTAAAAGATTTGTCTATACCAACTCTTAAAATGACTCAGTTCAGAGACCATCTCATTTCAATTCTTTTTAGATAAATTAGAACATTTCATAGTATTTAATTTTTCCCACTTAAGCTATAGTATCCTCAGTGCCCCCCCCTTAAACTAATAAGTTCATAGAACCTTATCTGATTATTAGCATAAATAGCTGAGTCAGAATGGTGGTGCTCAGCCTTGGCTATAGCACTTTCAGCACTCTGCTTTGTGAGGTTAAAGGGCACAGTCACAACACAAGACAACAGAATCCTACAGATCTATCCTAGATACTCTTCTTGTCCAGACTTCAATGAAAATGAAAAGAGCAACTAGATCAGACCCTAAATCTATAATTATTCAAAGAATGAAATTATTCAAAAACATTTTTAACTGATGTTAGGAACAATTGTCTAGGCCTTCAAAATGGGCAAGAGAGACTTGGCATCTTTTGAATGCTGCACTAGACTTAAGTAGAGCAACCACTGGGATTGTCTGAATCAGTAAGGCTGTGTACTACTTCACTGATGATGGTTTTAAGTGATTCTTTCCCACAGAACTACAAATAAATTTTGTCTGCTAGAGATGTCTGGAAGAAAAATAACCCCAAACATAAGAGGGTGTTTTGTTCTCTAGTTCCTCAAAGTCTCACAATTTCCACATTACCTAAGCTGAACAGACTATTAGAAGTGTTTTTGTTTTTTTTGTTTTTTTTTTTTCTGAAAAAAAGCAATGATTCCACTTGAGTCCACAAGTACCTAAAACCAAGAATAGAAGCTTAACATCTGGGTCTCAATTGTGTGTCTGGTGTCTTCTTTACTTTGGCTGAAAAGCTAGAGATAGACCATTGTCCTTAACCTTTCCTCAAGTCCTCTGGAATCCTGGATAGCAGAACCTTGAATGACAGACACCTCCTTACTCCAGAGAAGAGCAATTATCCCTGACAATGAGGCCTCCATCAAGGCCTGGCTCTAGAGCAGGACTGGTCACCTTGTAAAAACAGACTGGTCCCTTCATACAAAGACTGCAGCAAGCACATCTTCACACCACCTTGCAAAACCAGAACTCAGACAGCTACCAAAAAGACCACATCCTGATCAGTACTGTTTATTTATGCAGACCTGTTACCCCGAGCTCCACTTCTTCCTCCATTTAAACCCAAAGCTCACATCATTTCTCTTAAGACTCTGGGTTACTGGACCCCTTTATTTGTTTCTCTTCCCAGCTTGACCACAGTAAATAAATCTTTCTCTGTATATCACAGTTATTTATATCTTCATTAAATTTCATTTAATGTCATTTAAATGTAATAATGAAGGTAACTCGTAAAAAGAAGGCATTTAATTAAGGGCTTGTTTATAAGTTTCAGAGGCTTAGTCATTATCACCATGGCAGAGAACATTGCAGCAGGCAGGTGTGGTGCTCAAGAAGTGACTGACACCTACATTCTAATCAGCATGTAAGCAGAGGCCTGGCATGGGCTTTTGAAACTTACTCCAACAAGGCCATACCTCTTCCAACAATGCCATACCTTCTAATCCTTATAATCCTTTCAAATAGGTCCACTCTCTGGTGACCAAGCACTCAAATATATGAGCCTATGGGAGCGATTTTTATTCAAACAGCATGGTCCATTTTAAAATATACTTTATTGTTACATCTAGAAAAGTATTTGCTATAGTTCTTAGCAAGTGGTCAACTATAATCCATCAGATTATAAATAAGTGGCTTATGCTTTTTGAAACCCAGATCCTTGAATTCTGCTGGAGTGAGAGAATGGTAACAAACAAATGCCACTGACTTAAACAGCTAAACGACATGCTTAATCCTACATACATCCATGGGCAACAGTGATGTCCACTCTGCACCAATTGCAGAACTGTGTTTGAGTGCACACACTGCTAATACTGTTTGTTTGTTTGATTTTTAATAAACATCAATTATCTCAGTTTCTGGAGATAAAGGTGTGTGTGTTTGTGAGTGTGCAGGGGTTGTGTGTGTGTGTGTGTGTGTGTGTTTCCATACGCACATGTGGAAGCCAGAGGTTTATGTCAAGCACCTTCCCCTATTATTCTCTACCTTCCTTTTGGAGATAGCAATTCTCACTAAACCTGGATTCCTGATGTGGGTGCTTAGAATCCAAACTCAGGTCCTCATGTCTGAACAGCAGGCACATTACTGACAAGTCCTTCTCGCCAGCCCCTGATAATGCTTTTTGGTGGATATAATATAAACAAAATCCTATCAAATACACAGGGAAGATGATATGTAAATAAAATACTGTAACACACAAATAGAAGATAATGTGCAAACAAATGTTATGATGTATTAAATGATAGCTAAAATACAGTCAGGTCTATATAATAAAAAGTTAGCTAGAACCCATAATTAAGAAAGGGGGCATAATTCCTATTTTATACATTAAATGACTACTTATCTAAGGTAGCAAAGAAGAGACTTATAGGAAAATGTCAAGACAACACCCTTCCTCTCCCCACTAGTCCTTTCCCTTTCCCTTTCTCTTTCCCTTTCCCTTCCCCTTCCCCTCTTCCTATTCTCCTGAAAGCCTCCCAGCCAGCACAAGAGATGAAGAATGAAAGTCAGTACCATCTTTGCAGGTCCTGGATCAAAAATCTTCTAGAGACTGGCCTTGTAGTTTATTCTCCTTACACATTTAATCATAGTAAAACTGTCATGTGAAAATGGTTTCCACATGACAATTATCATGACAAAGCTTTAGGCATACCTACTCAGAAACTCCCTAGCAAGGTATGGAAGTGCCTGTGACGTTTATATTAAGAAGGATTTCTACTGATGATAAGCAGAGCTCAGAACTGGGACCTAGAGGAGGATCAGTGATAAGCACTAGGATAGATTCTATTGGCAGAAGATGCAAAGCATATATAGGGCCTCTTTCACAGGGATGTGTTCTCATCACTGAGAGACAAAGCCCAGAATTAGAATTCTCAGGTTGGCTCCTAACCTAAGAGCAGCAAAGGCTGCCAGACAAGCTTCACTCAGGACATCATGGTGAAAGGGCGCCATTCATTTCCTTCCATTGAAGAAAACAGGCCTGCATGACTGACAATCCGGGTTTCTCCAACTCATATCCTAAGCTGTGCTTCCTACAGACAAACACTTTCATATCCTGCCAAACTTTAAGCTTCTCAAAATATGAATTTGTGATTCTCTGCCTATACAGGCACAGAAAGGGAAACAGGGCTAAACAATCCTTCACACAAGAGGAGTAGATGGTAGCAATATTATTCATTTTCTAAGTTAGAAAATGCATCAACTGAAATACCCAATCCAAGAGTTTGATGTACATCAATGTGATCCACAAAAATGCATTTATTTAAGGATTTATACAGCAAAATCAAAGATTTCTTCAAGCAGTGAGTATCTTGAGATTTAAAATAGGGACTGGTCTAATTTATAAAAGAATGTAACTTAAATATAACTTTTCTAGGAACAACTTATTCAAACAATTTTAAGGTTCATGCATAGATAAATTGTCCCTGTAGCTTACTCTTAGGTTTGGGGAACTAAGGTTTCATGTTTCTCCTAAATATTTGCAGAAATCACTTTCATCACAGAGGTTCCCTCCTCTTCCGCATCTCTAGGTCTCCAGATGCCAATCACTTGCCACTGAAATCCATTCCTCAGCTGCAGTCACCTTGGTTTCTTTACTTCAAAGAGTCTCTGAGCCTTGGCTAATAGACACTATGAATCTCCAATGTTCAAAATGACCATGAAATTAATGTCCTAGAGAAAATGATTCATTTAGCTGAGTTCCTGGGTTCTTTCCACTGGATGTACCTCAGTGTAAAAATAAACGTCTATCCTATAAGTCAGGGTAGCAGAGTCAGAGAGCCCTCATCAGCAAGCAGAATCTGAAGGTATAGGAACTACCCAAGAGGGGTTAAAGATTGAACCCAGGGTCTGGTGCATGCTGGGAGGCATTCTATCCTCCCAGTTATATATCCTCAGCTCCAAGAATACTTCATTTACTCATTCATTGCCACAAGGTCAGAAGTTTGTGTGACTAAAGCAGCAATAACCTTGGTCCCTTAGGAGACTCAGGTTAAAGAAAAACTCCAAAAAGGCTTGTTTCTGTAACAATACATTGGACACATAATTGTCTAGATAGCAAAATTATCTGAACTGGGTTTTTCTTTCAGTTTTTCTGAAATGTATTACACTTGTTGACATTCTTAGGCACAGAAAAAGTCTGTTTACCAGTAGTAACTTCTAACCTTGTCCCTGTAAAGTCTTCAAGACAGTTGTCCAGTGTCCAGTAAGGGTTTAATTGCTGTGAATAGACACCATGACCACAGCAACTCTTATAAGGGAAACATTAACTGGGGCTGGCTTCCAGGTTCAGAGGTTGAGTCCATTATCGTCAAAGAGAGAAGCACAGCAGCATTCAGGCAGATATAGTGCTGGAGAGATAGCTGAGAGTTCTACATCTGAACCCTCATGCAGTAAGAAGAAAGAGTGACATGGACCTGGCCTGAGCACGGGAAACCTCAAAGTCCACCCCTTGTGACATACTTCCTCCAGCAAGGTCACACCTCCTCAAACAAAGTCACACCTCCTACTGTGCAACTTCCTATGAGGCCATTTTCATTCAAACCATCATATCCAGTTACTCATGTGAATCAACACAAGTAAGTAATCATTTAAACTTATCTACCACTGAAGATATAGTAACCATACCAAGACTAAGCAATAGGCAAAACTCACACCAATTCTTCTATGCAACCCACAGCTATAGCTCCCACACAGGAGGAATTCAACAGCCTCAGCAGCAAGGGCACAGTCAAATGATGTTCTGTTCCTCACACACAACTCCAGGAACCTTTGGGATTAGATTATGTAAGATAATTCAATTTGCCTTTTAATCTACCTAAATCCTGAGGACACCTAACTCTCAAACACTTGCATAGGGGAAAACAAAAACAAAACCAAATCTCATGTAAGTAACCAGTTTGAAAACCAATTTACATTTTCTAAAATAGCCACAAAAATGCGACTCAGTGCAGTAACTAGGTAGCTATCCTGGAAGGAACAAGAGACTCTTGTGCCTCCTTTTGGGATACCCAACTACTGAACCAATGGACCGCAAGAAACTGACGCTTCTCCTCAAATCTCATTCGAAGATAAGGAGAAGGCTGAGGCACTGATGCTAAGCTGAGCAGGGAGCTTATTCCCTGGAGAGAGATGTCACCTACATCTGACAACCTGGTAGACCACCTTACAGAAGGGACTGGTGCTCATACAGTGGGCTTGGGTCAAAGCATTCCCTGACCTGGACTACTTACTTAGCAAATCACACCTCTTGCCCCCTATTTGAATCTACACCGCAGGCAAGGACCCTAAAGATGGCCTTGGAGGGAAGGGGGCAGAGATCTCTTTATTCCTCCTGCCACTGTAGTCATAGTCAACCAGTTACCCTTTATTGTATCTTTAACTGGACTACTGAGAACTTGGGTCAAATATAGCTGACAAGGAGGGTATCAGGGCCCATGTTCACCATAAGAGTGGTAAGAAACCCAATATTTCCCTCTGGAAGATCAAAATTACTCTTTAGAAAACAAGTGCATATCAAAAAGAGTTGCCTGAAGCAATTGGGCAGTAGGAGGTTGCCCAAGGCCCCAGTTCAGAGGTGTAAGTTGAGTCATCAGACCTCTGCCATCTGGGTTTTACCTTTGCTCAGAGTCTTGGGTGTTCAATTGAAAGAGCTGGGTAAGAAGCCACCTCATTGGTGATTTGGGATTAAAATGATCTGCATTTATAATTATTCTATTTCAAATTATGAGCATGAGTGGGGTTTGATTATTGCTGATTAAAGAACTGCTGCTGACGGCAGTAGAAGTGTGAGGTAAACTCGACTTTCTAAGAGAAGCCATGGGAACTCTGTGGGGCATTCCTAGGGACACAGTCAGTAGCATCGCCATGAGAATTTAGTGGGCTGGGTTCAGGGAAGCTAATCATCCCCATATGTATAGGACAGACATGCCTGGCCTGTGAGGAACAAGGAGGAATCTGGTTTGCAAACCATATGGTTTCTTGTTAGTGGTATACCCTTTAATGACCTACAATTAAGATATTTAACTCTGAGCCTCAAGTTCCTTAAAAATAAATAGTGTGAATATAGTTATTGACCTAAAACAAAGTCTTATGGCAATAAATGCATGATGATATGGAGTGGGGGTTAGAGCAAAACCTGGCTCTCAGCCCAAGTGCCGTGGTTCTTGCTGGACTCTGCTTAACTTCATCCATTTCCAAATCCATAAAGCCCAGCTTAACAAGTTGAGCTATACAGAAGGGCAGCTCAGAACACAGGAGATACATTTAGTATCAGCACAGGGCTAATTATCAGTGGGTGCTTCTTCCCCACACTCTCTCCAAATCACAGGAAAGAGCCTGGACACTTCAGATGACTACATCCATTTCAGTTGCGTCTGACAAGAACAATTAGTAGAGTTTATCTATTGGTGAGACTGACCTTTTAGCAAACTGTCTTTCCAAATGAATTTGCAAACTGTTAGGAGGAAAAACTAAGCACACGAAGAGCACAGTACAAGGCAGGATTCCAGAAGTGTCCTATAAGACAATGTCTATTCTAAAGGATTGCAAGACAAGGCCCAGGTTGTTAGTGTACAGGCAATTCCACTGGCCTGCCCTCAGGGACCTAGCAGATGTTTACATCATGACCTGCGGCCACCAAGTGTGCCAGGTTTGTAAAAGGACCCACATGCCATCCCAGCTCTCTCTGTTCCTGGCATCCTCTCTCTCCCTCTCTGCCCCCTCTTTTGGCCTTTATGGCTCTGCTGATGTCTCTACCCCTTCTCCATTGCTTCCTCACTCATTGCCCCCCCCCCCGCCAAAATATAACTCTCCCAAAACCCCTTCTACACCAGATCTGTTGCATGGAGTAATTTCTGAGCTGTACCCTAGTTCAGGCCACCAAAGGTCCCACATCCCACCATGATGGGTGCGCCTCGGAGGGGCAGAGCCCCCAGGACTACTTGTGGAGTTCATAATCTATGAGCTGTGGGAAAACTCTAAGGGGGTTCCCAGCTCTCACTGGGTGGTGTCACTGGCTCTTACAATATTAGTAATTGATCTTTTTCAAGCATTGCTGCTGGAGCAGAACACTGGTTTAACCACCACCCTCGAAAAGAGCTTAGAGATGCAGATTGTTGGTAAAGTTAGGCTAAGGTGGTTTTGTTTGTGGCTTTCACACTGAAAATCTTGGAGAACAATTTAAAGTTCAGAAAGGCACAGTCTTAATAGATAGTTCAGTTACGGATTTTTTTTTTCTCTTTAGGTCAAGGAACAAGAACAATGGCAGTCAGAATACAACCAACTGACGTGCCTCTCTTGCTAAAACTGGGCTGCTGATCAAAGGGATGATTAATTTCTTGTCCCCATTTTTGCCCTCAGCTTCCTGATATGATTTAACAAAAAACTGTCAATGAGGAGATGTGCACCCTGAGGAATCAAAGTAAGACTGACTGACTGTTATCTCCAGGTTTAGATTTGTGATTCTTTTAAGATTTGTTATAAGATTACTTGATTGAGCCTTTCTTTTTAACCGCAAATTGCAGCCTAGCAGTAAGAGAACTGGCTGAGAAAAAAAGTACCTTGCTTGTTTACACTCTGTTAATCTATAACAAGTTGTTTAAAACATGAATTTACGTGGGGCCTTGGGAATAATTAGTTTTTCACCTGTAATAAAGTTTAATCATGTAAGGTTATTAGGAATATGCTGGGTTTTTTTTTTTCTGTATACTTACTGTAATTATTCACTTAAAGAAAAATAGAATGTAATGACATTGTAATTTTCATATTGCTTGAAAGACTCTGACTGGATATATAAGCTGTGGAGAGGAAATAAAGTAGTTGCAGCCTTGCTTCACCCAGCGAGTGAGTGCACGTGTGAATGTGATATACACTGTCCCCACCCCACATCCTGTCCTTGGATCACTGAACACACTGTGGGAGCTGGTCTCCAACTGATAGGAGCTGACAATGGAACTCAGTGGCCAAGCGGCTGAAATGCACAGCCAAGGCCCCAAGGCCCCAAGGCCCTTCCTTCTATTCCTAGTGCTACGTGAACTTTTTTTTAAAAAAAGAAAGAAATGAAAAATAAAGTAAAACCCTGAGCAGGGATCATAGGGAGAAAAGCATCCAGCTCCCTCCAGCCTCCAGCCTCTGCTGAAAGTCCCTACAGGTATCAGAGTGAGGTCCGGAGTTCTCACCAAGCCTCTCCAGGTTTTATCTTAAGTGTCAGGAGGGAGGGCAACTCTGGCTCCACTCACACCTGTCCCCACACAGTGGGAAGTCTCTGCAAGGTGTCCCCAATACTCCTTTTGTGAACTTCCCATAGAAGCGTCTGTCTAAGGACCCATCCTCACTGGAGCGTGCAATCCACTCGTTACCTAATCACTGGCACTTTGCACGAAGACAGTTCAAATACCTGTGGACCAAGAAGAAAGTGAAGACCCATCCTTTAAAGCAGTGCAATCCGCTCGGCCCAAGCCCTGTTAAAGCTGGGTAACACCAGGGCCTTCTCAGTTCTATCTTAACGAACATTCCCACGCACAGCTGGATGGAACCCGTAAAATTCAGTATAAGCGGAAAGGTAAAGTGTGTGTTAAGTTGCAGAGCCTTCTCTTGACAAGACCAGATAATCTTGCAACCAGAAGCCTTTGGTTTCAGGCTTCACTGGTAACCTTAGTGTTTGCTTACCTGTGAGAGGATGAGCCTCGGGTAGGTATGTCTGTATTTTGCTTTTGCTCTCTAGCTGAGAAAGCTGCTGCTAAGTACACTCTGAGGGAATTACTCCAATAACAACTTTCAGGGAAGTCCGTCTCTGAGAGAAATCAACTCACTCTGAACTGAACAAGATGAGAATGCAGACTCCAAAGACAGGGTTCTCTAGATGAATACATACATCCTAACGGGGGTAGGGGTTGCAAGCCAGCACTGGATAGGCAGAGTGAGTGGGATCTCTATGAGTTTGAGGTCAGCCTGGACTACATGGTGAGTTCTAGGCCAGCCAGAGATATATATTAACACCCTATCTCAAAATAAACAAAACCCCAACATACTCTACAACACATCAGTTTGATTGGCTTATAAGACAGGAATCAATATGTTCTGACAACAGCACCCTGGAAGTGCAGAGGAGGGAACACAGTAGCTTCTCAGTCCCCAAAGTAGATAGCCTCATAAATCTCACTATGGTATTGAAAGCCTGGCAGCTCCCTGGAGAGTTGCTGGTATTTAGATTCTTGTCATAAGGTTATAGAAGCAGGAACTGATGTTGGCTAGGAGGCCAATGGGGTGGTGCCAAGCAGCATCCTATCCATTTCTACTCCCATGTTCCTGGGTACCATATATTAGATGCTGAGTAAGAGTACATAGAGCCTTCTGGAGAGCCTTGGTCCAGTCCTGTAAGGTACTACTCTCTCATTAGCTTTGTAACTAATCTTCAAAAGGGCATGCCACTCTTCTATCAAGCTGGATGCTTCAAGATGATAGGGTTCATGGTTAAGACCAGTGAATTCCACAGGCATAAGTCCACTGATACAGCTCTTCAACTGTGAAGCAAGTTCCTTGGTCAGCAAATGCTTCATGGAAAAGCATGAATCTCCGTGTCCATGAACGGTAGGTAACTTTGACAGAAGCAATAACACAAAGAAGGCAAATATATATCCAGAACGAGTGTCTATTCTAGAAAAGACAAAGCACCACCCTTTCCACAATGGCAAGCCACAGAAGCTGAAGTCTGGCATCAGACCAGTGGTGACAGACACCACCTTCAGAAATCAGTGGCAAAGGCAGGCACACACTGTCTCCTCCTAAGGCCTCTTTATATCTGGACCAACTTTGGAAGGTGTCAGCCCTTTGAGGGTGGCTTTCCCACCCTCATTATTCCCCTATGGAATCACTAAGATAGACACAACCAGAGGGGTTTTCTAGGTGACTCTAAATCTTGCCAAGTTGTCAATCAGGACCAACTATCACACTGACAATTAAAGGAATAACATTCAGTCTCAACAACTTCCTACTGTTCCTATCTTGTCCCAGCAATCTGTTAAATGTGCTGGGATAACTATACTTACAAAACATGATGGTTCTAAAATTTTTATACTTCAGAGGGAAGAGCTCAAACCCAACCATTTCATTCATTATATCTTTAACATTATTGTTAGTGTGGCAAAATACACATCCCAAAATCTACCATCTTGGACATTTTTAGGTATGGAGTCTGTGCACTCAAAATAGTCACATTGTAGCGGACATGGTGCCTTTAATCTCAGCACTAGAGAGGCAGAGGCAGGTGGATCTGAGTTTAGGCTAGCCTAGTGTACATAAGTTCCAGGACAGCTAGGAATATGTAGCCACCCTCAAAATTGCATTTTCATACAACTGTATTATTACATCAAAATTCGTCCATTACCCCAATCAGAAATTCTGTTAAGCAATAGTTCCCCAGTTCCCCACCCCCACAGTCCCCAACCCCTGCACATCACTAAACCACCAGTCCATGGGAAGTTTTTAGGAGCTGTACTAAGTGGACAATACCTTTTTTGTTCCTTTGTGATGGGCTTGTTTTACTTAGCAAAATGGCTTTAAGGTCATACATGTTATGCCATGAGTTGAAATTGCTTTACTATTTATGTGTGAATATGTATGGTATATGTGTATGAATATATTTGTGTGTACATATACATGTAGCTAGGGGGACCCATGGATCAACTCCAGTTACTTCTGTCACTCTCCAACAACTTAATCTTTGAGACAAAATCTCTCAATGAACCTATTGCTCACCAACTGAATACCTCACCAGCAATCAGGAATCTCCCAGTCTCTGCCTCCCTAGTGCTAAGACTATACAGGTAGCTATTATAACGGCCAGCCTTTCTGATTAATTGGTTATTTCTGAATCTCACATCATACATCCTAATTGTGCTCACATCCCAGTCTTCCCATGTCCAATGCCCCTTCTCCATGACCCCACCCCCCAAAAAGCAAGCATGTCCATTTTCTGTTGTCTATATATTCATTGGAGCATGGCCAAATTCATTGGAGCATGGCCAAATTGTACAAGGCCATCGCCCCCAACCCCCCCCCGCCCCAGAGGATTAGTCTTTCTCCACTTGTATCCACACCAGAAGCCATCAGCAGAGGTGGGCCAGGCGGTGGCTAGAGAGGGGCGGGACCAGTTCTCCATGGCGCCCATGTATACAAACACGACTTTCAACAGCAGCTCAGACCATGCACTTCAGCGGTCACCAGGCCACCAACACTTACAGGGCCCTTGAGCATATCAGATCACTGACCCACTCATGGCCCTCAGCAGCTGCACTGGCCACACTAAGACCCAGCTTTTCCATGTGGGTGCTAAGGATCTAAACCATGTCCTCATGCATGTATGGCAAGCACTTTACTAACTGGGGCAACTACCCAAGCCCAATTTCCTTCTTTTAAAAGCAAAATAAACTCAGTCTACTTTGTGTGTAGAGAGTTCTATTTCTCCATTCATATATCTGTAAATATTTAGGTTTCTTTCAAGTCTTAGCAATCATAAATAATGTTGCTGTGAACACAGGTGGGTCTTCACGATGCTAACTGTGATTACTCGGTGTATCTAACCAGGGGTGGCATTGCTGGGTCACACGTCTTCTATTTTTCACGTTTTGAGGAACTGCCACAGTGCTTTCCATGGCAGCGGAGCCATTTCAAAACACCATAAACCACAGCAGGGCTCCAACTTCCCCACAAACTCATCAACATCCTCATTATTTTCTGTTTTTTTTTTTAAGACAGCATTTTTAAAACCAATTAGTTGCATGCATTTTTTTTATCTAATCTATGTAGTTGGCTAAAAATGTCAGAAAATCAGATTTGCATCAATTCTAAATACCTCTTGGGAGACAATTTTAATAAAGTAACTGAGAAGGAGGAAAAAAGGAGGAGAAAAGGGAGGGAAAGGACACAGGAGAGCAAGTGCTGGAAACAAACACATACAGTCCTGAAACACCCACTTCTAAGGCAAGCATTGCCATAACCTTCCGTCTTTTTACCTGTGCCCAAATACCTTGTCTTCAGAGCTCTTGGAAGAAGTTACTGAGTCCCACCCAGCACAACATCAAGATCTAATAAGCACTAAGATGTGGGAGGCTCAGATGGTAAGGAAGACAGAGTTTTGTTATTACTGGAAAACCACCAGAACTTACAGAAGGCCTCACATTAGCATTTCAGTACAGACTTATTAGCCATTCAGATGATATTGTCTTATATAATTGGGCATATACTTTCCCGGCCTCAAAGATGCCACTGCAGTTAATATTAATAGCATATTCACTTTTAAAAATGTAAGAACATAAACATATTCTTCCAGGGAGTAGACAGGGTGTCAGAGTATAAGCAAGGGTAACAGCACTAAATTACACCTCTCCACAGTTTGAAAGCAGCATCAGCATCAAAAACCATGTACCTGAGATTATAATTAACCTAGGTATACAGCCAAGGAGGGAGGACATTACGAGACAACTGTTCATTTTCTTTCTTTCTTTTTTTTTTTTTTTTTTTTTGGTTAACCAATTAAAAAGGCTGTCTTTTAAACCGTTGGTCTAGGCTAAGTTCATACGCTGGTATGTGGAAAAACAAAGAAGTCACAGACATCCTTTTCTTAGAATTATGTCTAGCTTTTCCATGATATTCAGAGAATCTAGGCTAGAGAAGCAAAACTATGCAACCCAAACTCCCGCCCAAAAGCTTCCCTTTAGCCTGTTTCTGGAAACTAATAAACTATAGCAAAGTACAGAATACCTTGGAATGTTATAAGTACCTGCTGAGGTGTTATAAAAGATGAATACATTTAAACATTAATTACACGCAAGTGGGTTTTCAAATAAAAGCTGTGAAGAACATGCAAATCGACCTTCTGCAAGACCTTTGTCCTAGTCTAAGTACTTTACACTTCCAATCTGCACAAGCCTTCTTCTCCTTTGATATTACGATGTATTTTGAAAGGCTCCTTATAACTGATGCATTATTTCAATACTCTGCTGAGAAATATCCATGTCAAAAGACACTCTAAAATATTAGTTATGCTACTAATTCAGATCTCTACTCTTTCTAGTCCAGTGATATCAAGCCATAATAACCTCTTCTTTCTATCCACCCAAAGAAATGGTCTACGACAACACATCACCTTGATCATGGCCTTAGTGTAGGTGTATTACCTCAGGATTATAAAGGAATCTATGCTTTAATAATGATTCTTTTAAATATCCTAACTTCTGAAAAGAAAGTACATGGATATGTAATTTTAAATATGCTTATGGTGGTTCAAGATTCTCTAAGATGTTGGTGGATTTTCAAAGGGCTCTTTAGCCAGTCCTCAGAATGTGTGGGGTGACATCTTGGAGACCTACCATCACTGGGTCTCCGAGAACCAGTCTGAATTACTACGGGCCATAGAGCATGCCCAACGGATAAACTTCTGAAGCAGTGCCATCTCAGTCATCCACAGTAAGAGTGCGCACTGTCCTACGCCCGAGGACCTGATACTGCAGCATCACGTCTGCCCTCAGAAGCTTCTTTGCAAACTGACCCCCTTCCCACCGTGAGGAAGCCAATTAAATGCTGAGTGCCTCCAAGAGGAGTTGGAGGGTACAGGATGGCGAGCATGCTCAAGTTACACTGCACACACGTGCAACATTCTCCAAGAATCATTTTTTAAAGGGGGAAAAGAAGTTGAGGGCTGACCAGCAAGCATGTTCTCTCTGCTTTACCCCCAACCCCACCCCCGCTTTAACTGCTCCTGTTAAACCTGAATCTCACTTCCCAGCATCAACCTGGGTGTGTTACTGCCTAGTACTCATCCTGTTTCACAGGAACTGCTGGTCAGACCCTCACACCTAAAAGTTCTAATCTCAAAAGTGCCGCCTTTGATGAGGCACCTGGCTCACAGTGATCGAACAGGAAAGCACATCTCAGGAGGCTCACTGTGACAACTTCAACCCCAGATTTTTATGGTGTTTCCCAGGACATCCAAATGACAGGCCACTCATTCAGAACGATTACATTACTCTCTCTCTTTTTTTTTATTTTACACAAATACCTTTTTATTAGATATATTCTTTATTTACATTTCAAAGGTTGTCCAGTTTCCTGGCTCCCCCCTCCCCAGAAAATCCCCTAACCCATCCCCCTTCCCCCTGCTCACCAATCCACCCACTCCCGCTTCCCTGTCTGACACGCAATCCTCTGTGAAGACTCTAGTTTCAGCAACTATATGAACGTCCTTTCTGATAATCTCCTCTTCCCAGCACTGGGCGCGGCATGAATCCAGCACAGACCATAAACTATACGCAGCTCTCATGTCTTCTCCATAACTTTTCCACTAACACAATTCTGCTTTTATACTTTATGGGACGATGCTCGTTGTAACATTACGTCTATCCTGCTTTGTCACCTGACGAGTCAACTCACATGACTCACTCTCAGCTGGAGCACACTGCCCACTGCCAATATTAGAAATGTGAACTTTGACACCTTGTCCAAGGTGTTGTTGGTTTTCATCAAACTGCTTCTACTTTCTTCTGTAATCAACCACACTGTCATTTGTGGAAAGACTGACCGTCTCTGATTTCAGTGTCTGACCTGGTCATCTCATTGGTTGGGATTTGTGGCTGCAGCTTGGGACTGGCAGCTCTGCAATAGAGAAAGACACAATGTCTGCCCCCACAGCCACAATTTGTAGTCAAGCAGAGGAAGAAAGAGCACACTGTGTGCTCTGGTGAAGTGCTCCCAAGAAAACAGGACATGGGGAGATGGGAAGAAGGAGAAATGGGGTCAGCAGCTGCTAGGATGGCCTCCAGTCCACTATTCAAACAGACCAAAGGGGAGCTTCATAAAGGACCAGTTGTTCTGTGCTTACAATTGAGAACACATCTAGACTCTTCTACAGACAACCAAAGTCTCCATGCAGCAGCCTGGCTCCTGTAGACTCATTTCTACCCTCTTCTCTTCCTAGCTATACTCTGGCAATGCTATCTGTTCTTCCCCCGAATGTGCTCCAAGGTGCCCCCTGATTCACGCTCCCCTCCCCTGCCCCAATATTCCCCTGCAATAGCTTTCTTCTCTTGCCCATCCTCAGCAGCACCCCAGAGAAGGGAACAAACATGAGAATGACCAGTTCACAAACTATCAATGTAAAAACAATTATTACATTATCAATTTTATCAGCACTAAACAAAATTTTGCAATAAATACAAAACTACTTTGCTATATTTTTCATTAGAGAGGATACCTGATCCAATACATTGAATTTTTCTTTCCCTCTTCTTCCAGTTCATTAAAAACATCCGTTTGCAGATGTAACTCTATATGACTCATATAGGGACTAAGAAAAGTTGACAAGCAATTCTTGAGCAAAAGCAGTCTGTAAATAATCACCACGAATACAGACAAAATGTGAATTCCCCAGCCTGGAAGTTGGAATAAAGGCCTCTAACCTTGATCCTCTAAGTCTGATCCTTGAAACTCATGAAAGAAGTTAGACATGGTAGCACGCATCTGCATCCCAGGATCCCTACAGTGAGAAGGAAGGCAGAGACAGAAAAGAGGCTAGAAGGTCTCACGCGAGCTAGCCTGGAATCCTCAGTGCAGCTGCAGAAATGAGACAGCCTGATCTCAAAGAAGGTGCAAGATGAGAACTGATTCTCAAACATTGTCCTTTGACTTCTACACATATGCTGTGGCACACATGCACACACACACACACACACACACACACACACACACACACACACTGTCTTTTTAAATGTAAACACCCAGCATGCAGCACTACAGTATAGCACTTAGATCACACTACTGAGTGATACTTTAAATCCCTTCAGTATATTATTTCTAAGTCTTTATAAGATACTTTGTCTTGTTAGGTGCCACAGACATTTCTAGAATGTGTGAGATTGAAGCCTCACTTTCAAAGAGGTTAGAAAATGTGTTAAGAGCCTCTGAGAAAGAAGGCCAACAGATTAAAACAAAGTAAAACAAAACAACAAAAAATCCTCTTTAATGCTTGACAATGCCAGAACCCACAATGGAAGGAGAACTGATTGGCAAAGGTTGTCCTCTGACCTCCGCATGCATACAGTAGCACATGTGTACACAAGAATATGTACATGAATATACACATGTACATGTAAACACATGCATATGTTAATTTGCACAAACTATAACACTGAATGAAAAAGTATTTGTTTTTATCAAAGTGAAAAATGCAGTAACATGGTAAAATACATGGCATCATTAAAATTTGGGGGGGCTTAGGATTACTTGCTAGATAATTATATGTAATCACATACACAATTATAGTTTTGAATATAGGTATTTAACCAAATTGTCGGCCTTGTCTCACGGTCCATTTGTGTTATGTTTTGTTATGCATGTGTGCTGGGCAGAGAGAAGAAAGGGTTGGTATTTTTCCACCTGTTTGAGCAGAAGGCTTCCTTTGTGGGTGGTAACTGAATCTCCCCTCCACACGATACTTGCAATTTGGAAATGTCTGGAGTAGGCATGTCATTATATCAACATACCATTGGCCAAGCCAATGTGTCTTTGTGTCTTCATGAACATTCTACTCCCACAAGATTGCTCATTAGACACAACCAGTCTGTAGATACAGCAGATCAAAAGCACTTACCTGCGTAAACAGTCTGTAAACTGATGACGTGAACAGCTACCCCAGCCTCTCCCCCACTGGAAAGATCCACAAATGAGGAAAGACATTGCAAAACAGAACAGCAAGACAAGTAAAGGAAGCTACCAGCCTAGGCTCATTCCATTGCTAAGCGCTTAAAGACTGTGGGCGGGCTAGACCCAAGGAGAGCCTCGTGATTTCCATCTTCCCTCAAAGCAAAAGTAACCAAGGGCAAGCTGACTGCATTCTATCCAAGCAATGAGTAGTCATGTCCCTAAGTCAGCTGCTCATCCCTGAGATATTATTAAAATTCTCTGTACAACTGTGCGGATCAACGTTTTCACCAAGAATGCTATGGGGCTAGGGCAAAACCACGTTCTCTTTCAGTCTTCAGATGCCACTGTCAGGGGTGGCTCACAGGCTTTTCCTAAGGGGCAGACGGCACCAAAGAAGTCTCCTTTATAATAATTGCCACAAAACTGGATTGACTTGTTCACAGGTCAGAAAATGAACCTGACACTCAAATGAGATTCTCAGCACTCGTCAACATGCCTTATGGTGTGAAGATACTGAGAACAGAAAGGCAAGGTTAAGCCAAATCTAAACTGTAGTCAAGTTCTATTAATGTAAAACCATGACCTTAGGGAGTGAGGAGACAGAAGCATCAAGATCAAACACTTTAAATCCTCATAGAATAAGGTGGAAGCAAAAACCACCCCATCCCCACAGGCATACAGAGTACTCCCTTGCCAAAATGAGAACCCCAAGCTGGGAACCCCATTTGTAATGTCTCCCAAAACCTCAGTCCTGTGAGTAAAATGTGACAAACCCACCTTTCTTTGTCACTAATAAGGAAGTAACTGGGCTAGAGAGAGGAAATAAATTTGCAGGCTTGTGTGAAAACAGCCACATGCTGTTTTTCCAGAACAGCTGGCTCAGAATACACAAATCTATGTGCCCTGGAGTAAGATGCAGAGTCTGGTTCCCAGGTCTCTGCTAAAACTGTAGAGCATGCAGTCTGCTCTCCAATGATAAAGGTGAGAGCACTCCATGGTACCTCCTGTTAACATCCCGCCCACATCTGGAGGGACTGAGGCCTTGGAGCCCTCAGAACGGTGCGCAGGCTCATCAGGTTGACATATATATTGATAGTAAACAGCTTATCAGGATATTTCACCAAGGGAAAGAATGCCAGGTGAACCAAGTCACACACACAACACCATGCTTCTTTGTAGCTAAAAATCGCCTCATGTCCCTGGAGTGTGAGAATATGTTACACATGTTGAGAAAAGGAGTCTGAGTCAAGAGTCTGACCTGAGGCCATGGTTCCTGTAGTCAAGACTGGAACATACAGTACCAAATATGGACTACACCAGAAATTCATGCAAAATATCTGAAACTAGGGTGTGTATGGGGCTCTGCCCGGCCTCTCCCATGGAGTTCTGATGAAGCAAGTCTGGGTATCTGGGTGGTGCCTGAGAATCTTTGCTTTTAACAAGCACCTGAGGAACTGTATAAGCTCAGGCAAGTCTGGGGAACACTGGAGTAGACAATCGTGCTCAGTGGACAGCACTTAATAATAGCACCAGTTACATACATTATACTAAATGGGAACAATAGCAAATAATGATTACCTTATACAATACTACCGTTTTGACAATAGCCACTTTAAAGAAAGGTTGGTAAGTTGTGCAACAGTGTACAGCTAATACATGACAGAATTGAGATCTGAATAGATGCCTAACTCCAATAGCGTACTATGACGATTATACGCACAATCTCATTGGCAAGCACAGAGCCTATCCATCTTGTAAAAAGCACCAGCAGAGAAATATTTTTGTATTAGCTTTTTAAAATCACTAACTGCATGCTGAGACCCATGCTGTTTCTATGCATATTATCTTCATACATCTTTGGCCTCCAGACCTGTCCCAGGGAGGTAAAAAGAGCCAAGCAAAAGGCTAGAGGCTCATCCCATACAAACAATTAGTTTAGCAGAACTAGAGTGTGTTATAATTTAGCCCCCAAATCTGTGAGATGCAAGGATAGAGTTCTGTTTTCTTTAAAGCCTGGTTCAGTCGTTCAAAAGAGGAAGTGGAGGCTAGGTATTTATATTAATTTGTGAAGAACAACAAAAAAAGAGAGTGCAGGTGAATCCTGGATCCAGATGAGAGTGTGGGTGGTGAATCCTGGATCCAGATGGCTACCCCATGCTCCTTTGACTTCGCAGAGGCCATGGCAGGAAACATCTGATGGGAACTGTGGTTCACACCTGGCACTTCCACCATCCAGGCTGCTTAGCTTGTTCATAACTGCTAATGAGTGGCAAAGGCAGCTGGAGATCAGGATGGGAAGCCAGCCATCCTCCACGGTGCACAGAGGAGCTAAACTGGGGTGGAAGGTGGGCTGTTTGGGGAGTTATTCACAGTTTCTGCCCAGTGAAATCTTCCATTTACAAGTATTAAGTTTTGTTTTGTTTTGCATTAGGTTAATGTCTAAAGAAAAAAATTAATCTTTTTAACTTGTCCTTAGTTAAAATGAAAGACTTAATCTTTCACAGGATCAGTAACCCCCAACCCTCTCAGGTTAGCTAGAAACTCATTTGAGTTTCCAAAGGAAACAAAAAGTAAAATCATGATTCATCCAAGTACTTGCCCTAGGCCTCTCTGCATATGGTATGGATGGGGACAGATGACTCACCTAGTTACTTGCTGAGACCTCGGTATATAGCAGGGATGGGCAGAGACCCTGTGCCATTGACTCCTTTCTTGTAACCCAAGGTTGTCAGGCTGCAATAAATGCTGCAAAGAGAGGTGGAGCTAGGGAAGGTGTCCCTACTATATTGTCACCTGAACAATGACATCAGGGAAATGCAGGGCAGGCACACCTATGGGGGAGACATCCCCCATACATAGTTCCCTCCACCCCAAACAAAGCACAGACCTCCAAACCTTTCCAGCCTCATCTATGGTTCTGTCTAGGTTCTGGGAATCCTTCCCCCATCCCCTCCCCTTCGCTGGCCTTGGACACCCACCCTCTCTTTGTGCAGATCTCTAGCAAAAGGCTATGACTCAGGAGGACTTTTCTGACCTCCTGGTCATACATGGCCCCTACAAATTCAATCTATTATTACACATGGTTCTCTCCTAGTACGAGTCACAACTATAATGAAATCATTATTTCTGAAATGTAGCAGATGTCTGCCCCTAGAGACTAACATCCATAAGGCAGAGGTCACTGTTGGGACTCTCTTCCTTTGTATCTCCAGTACCTCAGAACTAGCAAAGTCCAGTATACACCAAAGCATTCCAGGTAGGTACTTCCATGTGCTCTAACCTCCTCGCTTTGTTGGATACACCACTGATTTCCTTCTTCACAACAGATGTTAGGAACTCTATGAAAGTCATGTTGAAAATAAACATGAAGGCACAAACTGAGCAGGGTAGAATATGTCTACTCGGTGTTTCGGTTCACCTTACCCAACTATATTTTGAAGAGGTAGACATTGAAACAAAGTGGAGACCACCTAAGATCACACAGGTCAACCACAGACCCAAGCCAGCTCGCCTGAGTAAGTGCTGTCACATGGGAAGTAGTGTAAAACCCCAAAGCTGCTCAAAGGCCTGTCCATCTAGACCCTGTGATCTAGTACCAAATGTAACAGTCCTAGTTCTAACAGCAAGCACAGATTACTCAGCTGCCCTGCTTATAGGTCTAGAGGAAAAAAACAACTGGGATGAGATGACACAACACGATGGTAGCTAGAGCTGGTCAACAAACTCCACCCCCATGAGCTCATCCATCCTTCTGACAGATGGACCCACCACTCATAGAAGGCCTCTAAAATACAAAGAACACCTTAAGTCAAGTTTTCACAAGTTCCTACAAGGATTCAAACATCCCAAAGCACTGCCTGAGCTAATGCAGGCAGAACAGAAAGACTGTGTCCTTCTTTTGCCTTGCAGTTGCCACTGATCTGAGTCCTACGACAAGCCCCTTGTCTCTGCATTTCCGTGCTGCTCTACTGAGCAACAAAGCCCTAGACCTCAGGTAGCAGGGAGGAGGCTAAGCAGGCTACTGAGCAAGCTAGAAAGCAAGCATCTGGGATCTCCTTATCAAACCAAATCTGTAGCACCAAAACCACATTTTAAGAAAACACATGATCATATTTCTGTGCAAAAGCAGAGAGGTGGGAAGAGGCCTGAATCGTGAGAGGCACCCTGTATCAGTTAGGGTTTCTATTGCTGCAGTGAAACACCATGACCAAAAAGCAAGTTGAGGAGGAAAGGGTTTATTTGATTTATCTTTCCACATTGCTGTTCATCACCAATGAAAGTCAGGACAGGAACTCAAACCAGGCAGGAACCTGGACACAGGAGCTGATGCAGAGGCCATGAAGGGGTGCTGCTTACTAGCTTACTTCACATGGCTTACTCAGCCTGCTTACCCAAGACCACCAGGCCACAATGAGCTGGGCCCTCCCTCATCAATCACTAATTAAGAAAATGCCTTATAGCTGGATCTCATGGAGGTGTTTTTTCCACTGAGCCTCCTTCTTCTCTAGTACTTTAGCTTGTGTCAAGGTGACACACAAAACCAGCTAATACACACCCCAGCACACCAACAGCATCCAGGGTCTGAGTGTCCATACATTAAGTCTGATGTATATGAGAAGTGAAATTCAACTACCTCATCCAGTCTCCAAATCAGTCAACTAACAACTCATGCTGCTACAATACTAGCCATCAGTGATGTAGGCCAGACTAGGTCACCAACTGAATAAGTTGGTCACAGGAGACTCTACAAAGACATCATTCTAATTGGCCTTATGTCACATGCAGGAGCTTCAGGCTAGCCTAGCACACTGTGAGGATGGTGTGGCAACATGAAGGAGAAGCTCTCTTCAGACCTGGGGCTCCAAACCGGCAGCTCTTTCAGTTACCATGAGTTCCAATGCAACCTGACACAGCATGAAGCCTACTAAAGACCCTTGATAAATCAGGGACAACTTAAAGGGTGACTGCTGAAGGTCATCTGTCGCTAGCCTCAGCCATTCAACAGATACATGGCCACCTTAGACACCCAAAGGTGCTGGTGAGAGAACACTCTACTTAAAACGACAGTTAGTAGATCCTTGAGGTTTGAGAGGTATTTGTTTTTAAGGGGGAAAAAACCTACACATCAGGGCCCAGCCCTGCAGGGACGCTGACTCCCCTGTGCTCTCTCTGTGTTGATTTCAAGCTGCCCTTCCCTGGTCTGGTCCACCTTAGCAGATTGTGACTTCCCTTTCTCCAGTGTGACCCCGATAATGACTCATGACAGGCACATGCCCTTGGTTAATGATCAGCAATTGTTTACTCAACTGAGCTGCCTACTGGACAGAAATAAAATCAGACCAATCTAATAAATCCATGTTTAAATCAACCGCAAGCCTCCTACTGGAGAAAGAATATAGACAGACAGATAGATAGACAGACAGACAGACAGACAGACAGACAGATACAGATATAGATATAGATGTATGCATATACACACATATATGGCATTTATATACACATTATATATAAAATTATATATATTACATCATGTAATATATATATACACACATTACATTTTAGAATCTGTTATGGGGAGGAGGTTGGAAACCTTATCGCGGTTCTTACAGCTAAGGATTAAAACAATCTAAAATTTTGACTACACTAACTATAACTCTATCAAAGACAAAGCAGAAGAGGGTGAATGAGATTTGACTAAATGTTCTCATTAAGCCCAAATGACTAAAATGAGGCCTATAACCTGTTACACTGTCCCGGGAGCACTGTGTTAGCAGGGACTTTGACAGCACCCATCTCTACAGTAACAGTTTAGAGGCCAAAGTCCTGATGGGGCTAAAACCTTACATCCTAACAAAGCAGCACGTGTAACTAAAGAAATTCCAGTTCTTATCCAACCACAGGCAAGAGGCAATACACTGAATTTCCACAGCCTGTAAAGCCAAAGTGCATCCTTATGTCTACCGGTGATGGAGGTAGTGTCTCCACGAGAAAGTCCAATTTAATGAGGTCTTAAATGTATACAGTAACCCATCTCCATGCTCAGTTCCATCAGATTTGACCAATACACTGTGATCACCACAGGAAGGGAGGGACAGAGGGAGGGAGGGAGGGAAGGAGAGAGAGGGAGTAAGAGAGGGAGGGAGGGATGGAAGGAGGGAGAAAGAGAGGGAGGGTCCAAGAGTTCAAGCTCCTCAACAACTTGGCCAGGACTTGGTGCTAACCATTTTTGTTCAGTTTTACTGACTTTGGGACATTTTAATGGGTGCATTGTGTTTCTTTAAACTTTCTTATTTTAAAATAATTCTAGATTTAGGTAGAAAAAGTTTGCAAAAATTAGAGTTCTAGCATATTTTTCACCTAGCTCTGCGAAACAATGGTTAAAAATATCATCATCATCATCACCACCACTAAATTTCAAGCTTCTTCAGATTTCACTGCTCACTAGTTTTCCTCTTTTTTGTATACAGATCTATAAAACTTTGTAACTTACATAACCACACCCACACTCAGGAAACAAATCTGATGCATCAAAGCACATTTTGACAAAAGATTCTTCCCTCAAAGCCCCTTGGCCAATCATGATTTTCTTTTACACTAAAGTTCTCTCCCAACCAAATTTTAAAAAGGTAATTATTGGGCTGGAGAGATGCTCCAATAATGATTGCTTATCCAGAGGAACCAAATTCAATTCCCATCATCCACATGGTGGCTCCTAACTATGCTAACTCCAGTCCCAGGGGATGTGGTATCCTCTTCTGAGTCTGTGACCAGCAGATACACACATGGTACATGGACTTACCTACAGGCAAAGACTCATAAAATAGTAAAACAAATACATCTTTAAGGAACAAAAACTAATTGCCATGCAGGGTGTTGTGACTCTTGCTTATAATCCCAACACTCAGAACACAGAAGCAGGAAGATTAAGCTCAAGGCCAGCCTGGGCTACATAGGACGCTCCAGGATAGACTTGACCTCAAAAACTTGATGCTGACTTTAAAAAATATTAAACAAACAAAACAGCTATCTTTTCCTCAGCTGCTACGTGCAAGCTGTGTTCAATTTCAGGTCCTATTTATGCTCTCAGCAGACAATGGTCATCACCTTTAAAGGAAGTCCGAGCAGACTCACACGTATACACAAGCCAGCATGTACTATCGATGGTGACAGGTCACAAGCAGTCTTGTTAAGACTGAGGGGAAGGCTCTTGTAAGCAAATGCTGTTCTTAGGCTCAGTGCTCCAGGCCCTCCACAGAAACAGGGCCGCCAAATCTGAGAACCACTAAATATTAGGTACACAGCCAAGATGCTCTCAAAACAGGAAGATCTACCAAAGATCTCAAGGGCTAAGAGTGTGACTGAAGATCTCATCTCCTCTGACCAAAGCCTGACTCAAAAGACAGAGAATTATCCATTCTCCAAGTGACGTTACCTCAACAACACTCCTAGACCAAAACAGTTCTTTATGACAACATTCCCCCACGCGCCCATCCACCATCACAGCTACTTGTTTCAGATGCTATCAGAAATACTAGACACAGGAACCCACCACTGGCTTGTAATTAATGTCCACCATGGCCTTTTCTTGTCTGTGAGACTAGTACTTACAGGCAGACTTGTTCCTTTACTCTTTAGTCTACACATACTTCTATTACTAATCTCTACTGCTATCTGTAACCATATCTTGTGGCCCCTCTTCTTTCAACACCAACAGTCCCACTTATCTGATCCATCTCTTTGCCTCCTGGTATCAGTACCCCAAGTTCCCAGGCACATAGTAGGTGAATCAAAGAATGTTCTGTGCAAGTGAAGTGTAGCTTTCAGGTTACATTGTTAGCAGCAGCATTTTCAGGGAGTGGACTGAGACATAGATGGGTCTTAAGAGGAAAGAAATCAACCGAAGATGTGGTGCAGGCAGTCTAGTTTAAGAAATATATCCTAAAGCAAACAAATACTAGCAAGAAGATGCCCATGTGTCTGAGAGAGGACAAGGAGAGGACCGGAGGATGAGGACTGAAAAACAAGACATGTTCACACATGACTGAGGCTCAGGGGCAGCTAAGTGCTGCTGGGGCAAAGGCGGACCTACCCTGCTATTGTGACAGCAGGATGGAGGAAAAGCACATGCTGTGTCTTATGACTTCATTTCTAAGGATATCTGCCAAGAGCTAGGCTGGCAGAGATGCAGCATTCAAGAAGCAATGAGAATCTGCAGCAGTTGCTATGGAAGGAGTCAGGGCATCCTCGAGAAACAGAGCGGGGCAGCAGGACCCTGGTGAAAACCAGCTAGTCAGTGTCTTTCCAGAGAGACTCTTCTACTGCCACATCAAACTTCCAAATCACCCCCCACATACGCACAGTCAGGAGCCCTCTAGTGCAAGGCAAGGACCTGCCTGGCTTTGGCAGCCCGGGAGACCGCCTCTCAGCTGATTTCTCCTGAGCCAGCTGTGAAGAAGTTCTCAGGCCAAGGAACCGATAGAAAACTTAGATATAGCTCTGAGTTTGACCTTTACCAACCCACAGTATCTAGTAGTGATGAGTGAACATCTAGAGAAGAGAGGAGAGGGTACCATAGCCCACCATCACACTTTGTCCCTTCTAGCTAAGGTCAAAGACAGCTATCCCAGGAAACTCCAAAACAATGACCCAAAATATATACAAAAACTGCAACAGGCACACCCATCAGCTTCTCATGACTATAGATGGTAACAAGTGACACCATTTGTGTTCCTCAGACATGAAGCCCTCAGTTCACAAGGTTAAGTTTTGCTGACGGCTTCTCTTCTCCCACTCATAATTGAGGCTTAATTAGAAAAGAGCCTGTTTCCTAGTTACACAACAAACTGTAGTAAGAGAAAAAACTAGCAAGGGCAGGCAATAGTGGGTCTCTGGAAAAGATCTTCAAGGTGAGTAGGAGTGTCCCCCAACTCCAGGTTGCAAAGGTCACCCCAGTTGTGGTTCCCAAACAAGGATCGCTCTACCCCACAAGGACTCCAGTCTCCAAAGTTGCCCTCTCTGCCCTCTTCTCTGCCATCCCAAAACTTCCCTTGCAAATTGATGCAGACTGGAACAGAAAATATAAAGTGTAAGTAATGCATGGGCTTCTCCAACCCACAGGCTGAAAGAACAGCTCACAGTCAAATACAGGATACTGAAATACCTCCCAAGTTCCCAGTCACCGTGAGGTGTTACAATTACTGATTTAAAGACAATTCTACAAACACATTAAATACACACCTATCCTTTGGTGAAATCTTTGCTAAGCTTTACAATGAGCTCAAAATCAAGCCCTTTCAACACAAGTTGTTGTGCTACCTATACACCTTCCAGAGTAGAAGGCACTTTATCACAAAAACTGGACTTAAGTTCCAGAATGGTGCTAGGAAACAGCAGGAACCATATCGAATGACCCCAGTAGAAAGGTCACGCTCCTTGGATTTTCAAAGCCATGAAAAATAACTAGGAATCAAAGCTAAGGCTTAAAACTCATTTCGAACTTTCCTCTTCCCAAGGAAAGGAAGCTTATTGTTAACTTCAAAAAGCCCAAACAATTTATCAAAAGCTGCCTGTGTGGAGCAGACAAAAGATATTTTGTGCAGTTTATCTACAAATGCCAAAAATGCACTCCCTTGCAATTATGCCTCTGCCTCCATGCTATTGTGTATTAGTTTAGCTATTTCTGAATGATGCAGTCTAAGCAAACATGTGCAATTTTCCTAGTCCATCCTGGGGCAAGAAGAAGGAAGGGAGACTAACATTTTGGTGACTGTCTATTGCTGCAGTGTGAACCTGCCCCCAAAGCACCTGTGTTGGGAACAAGTTCCGAATTCCCATTTCCACTGGTTACCTTTGGAGAAGAGGCATTTGTGACGTTATTAGGATTTGAGGAGACCAGGAAGGTGTTCCTCCCACGGAAGCATGGGTGGCCAGGCTCCCATACTGGCTGTCTCATTTTATAAGGTGCTCTTTTCATGTTATGATGCAGCAAGAAGCACCTCACCAGACGCTGGCCCATGCTTTTAGACTTCGTAGACTCCAGATCTATGAGCCCAACTCACTTAAATCTCTCAGAAACTATCTGGACTCAAAAATTTGTTCTAACAGAAAATTCAGATGATGTTGTCTACCTATACCCATATCAAAATGTGTTAGCGCCTGGCTCCTTCTTAAGTCATTCTTCCTTAACAAGCAAAGCCTCTAGTTTTGTAACTAATGCTCAGAAAAAAAAAAAAGAAAGAAACACAACTCCCAGTCTTGCAGGTAGGTTTCCAGCAATGAGGTAGACTGAGTACCAGCCTAATGGTTCTATGGATCCCGTCAGTTCCCCAAACCCTACTATCTAGTCCACGTGGAACAAACAATTTCACAGTAAGCAGCACTAAGGCTTTGTCTTTACTCTGCATGTAAGCATAGAGTTCCTAGAGGAGGCCTGCCTGATACATGGCACTGTCACATCCGGAGAACAGAGCAAACAGGGAAAAGCAGCCAGATTTTAAGCTGGTGGAAAAAAACATTTACAAAAAAAATATGAACAGCAAGAATCACATTAACTAATAGTATTTCATGAAAACTGATTTATAGGTTAGAGATTTAGTTTGTGGTCCTGTACCTGGTTAGTGCACAGAAGGCCCTGGCTTTGGTCCCCAGCACCTTTTGTTTAAAAAAAAAAGGGGGGGGGGAGGTGGAGGAAGAGGAAGAGGAGGAAGGGAAGGAAGGAAGGAAGGAAGGAAGGAAGGAAGGAAGGAAGGAAGGAAGGAAGGAAGGAAGGCAGGCAGGCAGGCAGGCAGGCAGGCAGGCAGGCACTCATCTGCAATGGGTTTATTAGTTTGGGGAGAATTCTTCAGTTCCCACCTGCTGGTGTATCAAATGAGTACAAATGTGACGGCTTTAAAGCACTGGCCATGATCATCTCCTGGTTCCAGAGGTCAGGTCCACAGTGCATCTTACAGCATGTGACAAGGCTGGGCTCCTTCCTGAGCACTGAACGAGAACCTTCCTGAGCAGAACTCTATGGCTGTGCTGTACTTTGATACCTGCTTTAATCTTGTGTCTCCTTCTCTGACACCCGCCATCCTACCTCACTCTTACAGGGAAGTTCCTGAGAGTTCGTGTGATGCTCTAAAACCATGTTTAGAAATACGGTGAGACAATTTAGAAACGTCTTCCCATCTGAGATCTTCATTATAGTTACAGTATCCTCTGCTGCATAAAAACACGCTCCAGGTTCTAAGGGTTCTGGGTTAGAACATAGACATCTTTGGGCACCATTGTTCTGCATTCATGATATGCTGAATATAACCCACATTAGTGAAGATATTCGGAGTCCTGAATATCTTTTAAGAATATAAAGGGCGTGGGAAGACAGCTCAGTCAAGTGATTGCTGGGTAAGTCTGAGCACATGAGCTTGGTCCAGAAGAATTCATGAAGAAGGCCTGAATTCACAGGACTGGGAAAGGAAGGCAGTGAGAACCCAAGGCTCACTGGTCCGCTAGTCTACCACAGTCAGGGAACTGCAGGAAGAGATCACGTCCTCAAAAAGGCAGGATAGAAATCAACCTCTGGTCTCTATTTTTGTGCGCGCACACGCACGCGCTCACACACACGCGTGCGCGCGTAGACATGCGGACATGTAATCGCAAATGAATGGAGGGGGACTTGGGGGAGGAGAGAGAGACAGAGAGAGACTGAAGATTGTGAAGTGGCCATAAAACCAAAACCCTTGGGAGCCCTGCTATGGCGCATGCACAGATCAAAGTAGTTACAGGTGAGACAAGCTTGAGCAAGGCTAAGTGGTTAACCAGAACCATACAGGCTGATTACAACTTCAAATGCGACCAAGGTAATCTGGCTACCAATAAAGCTGGGATGGCCTCCTCTGTCCCAGGCTTCCAACCCCTTAGCACCTGACTGTTATAGAGGCAAATAAAAACTGCCCTGTGGGCATTTTTAAGGTGAACTGGCAAGCAGGCAACAAACTAGCCAAAAGGATTTCAAAGAATCTTAACCTTTCAAACCATTGTTTAGAACTACACTAGTGTATTGTCTCAGACAGAGAGGCAGAAAGACAATGTGTAAATGGTTGATGGTCGGGAGCCAAGGTAAGAGCTATGAATGACCAATGTCACTGCAGAGGTAAATTACTGGAGCCCTAGGAACCAGAGAGCACACTGAGCAAAGTGTTGTCCTGCCTGGTCCAATGACTGGGTCTGGTGACCAAGGTACATTCGCAGTCACTCTTCCAGACAGCAGTCAGCAAGCTCTAGTTTTGAACATACTAACAGATATGAACATCTGAAACGTTACATTATCAGGCCAACCAAAATCTCAGGTTCATGGTACCAAACTAACTACTCAGGTGAACCATGTTAGAAATGGTTTTGCCAAATTTCTACATATGAATAAGAACATCTTAATCAGACTAGAGGTTTTCACTAATAACAACCTCCAAAAGAGTATGTTTCTGGTAAGAGGGGGGACAATAGACTCAGAGGATCAGCGTCTGCGCTCGATAACCACCTAGCCCAGGCCAACAGACCCAAAGCACGGACAACTGCATTCTTTCCCCACAGCCAAGAGGCATGCACTAGTGACAGGCAATCTGGAGGGCTTGTGGGAGCTCCCTGGAGAAGTGTGGCTATGCCTGGCCAGCTTAGTTCTTCAGTCCTATGCTTTGCTTCCCCAGCCCCTTGTAGAGTTTCTAGAATGTTCAGCTAACCTGATCATTTATAAAACAAAACCCAGTACCACCACCCAAACTATTGTCCAAAAAAAAAAAATCAATTAACAACAACAAAAAGAAGAATCTGAGGGGAAAGACATTTGGAACTACCAATCCAAGTTGAAATCCAAAAGCAGAAAAACTGCAGAACTTTCTAACGTTCTATTATCTGTGGAGGAAAAAAAAAAATACCAGGCAGTCTTTGGAGAGCTTCCAGTCACAGCTCAGCATTTCCAAACAACATAACTACTGCCTGCCTGTCTAAGGTTGTGCTGGCATTGTAAATGCCATCCTTGTCACCTGCAAAGGATAAAGATCTCGAGGGCTAGAGACACACTCCACAAGCTCTGCAGCCCAGTTGCATTGTTAATTATACACACGAATCTGTCAAACATCTGTCAAAACTACGAACCATCTAAAGAGATATATGATTGGGCTTGTTCTGCAAAAACATAAAGAAGAAACGATGAAATCAGCAATCATACTTGACAACCATTTCTGAAGTATTCCAGAGGCAATAACCCCAAGGCAACTGAGCATCCTATAAATTCAAACTTTCATTTTTGCCTTCTACACCTAATAGAAACCGGCTAAACACTGGGGGTATGGCGCTTACAGAGAGGACTCCTCTAATTCACACTAGCAAACCATTTCTTTTCTGTGCTCTGTATGAAGAAAGGTGTCCACAGATAGAGAGCCACCATGGAACCTTACACGTCAAGGATTCTGGATAGAAATTCTACAGATTGCACAGCACAATAAACTGGGGCTGAGGAACCCCTAGTGCTAGCGAGACACTCCAAGAGCAGGGAGTCCGGCTCCCAAGGACTAAATCGTCAAGGAATCAGCAAGAAAAGACCCTGAGCCGACTGTAGGCATGGGCCATGAGCACCGAGGTGGGGCAGTGCAGTTTCACAAGAGCACTAACTGGCTCGCCCTTAGGTAAAGTAAAAGAAGTTCTTTACCTTTTAAGGTGGAAAAGACTTAAGAAAATTGATAGAGGACATGTACCAAAAGCTGATTTATTTTTTAATCACTCGAGCACTCCTAAGACAGGAATTGGGGTAATTCAATTTCTGCTATACGATAATTCTACATAAAATCTAGAAAATTGTGTTTTAAAATGGTCATAATGCAATGGCAATCTTTGGTACAAATACTAAGTCTGAGAGACTGGCAGAAGCGTTGCACTGAAATTTAAGGCAAGAGCCTTGAAGAACAGACACAGCAAAACGATGGCGCTGCCCGAGACAACTAAGACCCCAGCCACAGTGCTGGGCCTCTGCACCTCTAGTGCAATGCCCAGACTAACCTGCAAGTCTTTAAAAAAATAATATAGCCTCATGGAAAAATACTGTGGCCTATAGGTTTGTCCTGTAAGTCCCTGAAACACGTGGTTCAAGGCCACTCCTGTTGGGACATTCCAGAGAATGGTCCTGACCAAAGTCTATCCCTTAGTCAGTATTTAATATTTAATAAAGCTTGCCTTAAATGTGGCTCAAACTGGTGGAGTTGGCTTTTCTGGTGAATCTCAAGACTAACACTAGCTTTCCAGAAACAAAAAAATCACTAGTTCCCTAAAAACAAACAAACAAACAAAATTCCTGGGTCTGTAGTCTGGAGAAGTTATATCTTGATATTCCAAGGTAAAATTATCAAGTCAATTGATAGGTCAGAGTGAGGTGAGACAAGGTCTTTCTGTATAGCACAAACTGACCTAAAACTCACTACAGAGCACAGGATAAGATGAGGCAATCCTCCTGTCTCAGCTTCCCAAGTGCTGAGACTATAATATGTGACACCATACTTGACTGAATTTATGTTTGCTTGTTTTTTTTTAATTGAGATAGTGCTTTACTATGGTGCCTGGACTGGGCTGGAACTCATCAGCTAAAATAATCCTTCTGCATCCACCTCCCAGATAGCCAGGAGCTACATACAGGCAATGCCAACCTAGATAGCTTGTATTTGTTAGCTGAGATTTTCTCAGATAAAAGCCCCATTTGATTTATTAATCAATAATCCAAACTCAACATGCACATCAGGAAAGAAGATTACATACTCATTTAGAGCACTAAGGAATTTGCTGGGTACCATCAAATATAAGGTATGAAATAACCATTTATTGTTGGTTAAAATATGAAAGATGAAATAAATAAAGCAGAATGATAGCATCACAGATATTCTCATGAACTTGAAAGCAGAAATAAAACTTTTTTTTTGAGATTTATTTATTTTATTTATATAAGTACACGGTAGCTGTCTGTAGACACACCAGAAGAGGGCTTCAGGTGCCATTACAGATGGTTGTGAGCCACCATGTGGTTGTTGAGAATTGAACTCAGGACCTCTGGAAGAGCAGTTAGTGCTCTCAACCGCTGAGCCACCTCTCCAGCCCTGAAATAGAACTTATAAAAAAGAGAATACAAGAGTAATAGAAGATCTCAAAGGAAAAATTCCATTCAGCAGATTACTAAATGAGAAGTTACATCTTGAGGAAGAAGGCAAACATCAAGCACAAACTGGAAAGAGGAAAAGGAAGTTCTAGCATTCATTTAACCAAAACTGGAGGGCAGAGTAAGCGGGAGACAGTATTTAGACCACTAATGACTAGGGCATTTTCAGGGCTGATAAATGGCAGGAATCTGCAGATATATGAAATCCACAATTAAAAACAAAGAAGAAGGAAAAAAAAACCCTGCATACTACCAAAGATAACCATGGCGTAAAAGTTAAGCCACCTACTAAAGTCCAGCAAACAAAAGACTTAGCAGATGTTTTAAACACTGACAATAAAAGCAGCAACTTCATAATGGGGCAGTGTGCTTACAAGGCCATCTGGAAGTGATTGCCAGCAGAGAGCTGGAAGGGTGAGACACAGACATCCCAGAAGCCAAAACCAGGAGACTCTCAGCAAAGAACCTGAAGAAGACGAAGCTGATGAGAAGAAAGGCACCGGATGGAAGAAAGATGGAAGGTGTGGTAAAAATATACAGTAAAAAAAAATACTGCCCTATACAAACATGTCTACTTTTTATGGTGACACACATATATATGTTTTGACAAAAGCACCTAAGATCAGAAAGAACAGTGGCCCTGTGAGGTTTCTATTACTCTGAAAAGAAGTTGAGATGCTTGGAATACTGAGTTTTTCAAGTAGCCAAGCAGCCACAGAATACTTTCAGGATGGTTATTAGAAGACAAAGTCAACACATGACCAGAAAAGGGAAACTGAATGAGAATACAAACCAACAGAAACTTCAACCCAAAACAACAAAAATGGACCACGTGGAAAAAAACATTCCATTATAGTCCAATACCCAAACAGGAACAAAGTACATCCACCATGCGAGGACAGTAGGCAAGAAGCCAATGTAGCCCTCAGGAGACTGAGGCAGGAGGATCGGAAGCTCTGGGCAACCTGCCCCACAGAGCAAGACCCTGTCCACAAATGGAGCTGTGGCCAGAAGAGGGGAGGAGAAGGGAAAGGCTGGAAGCTTTGTCCACATTGCAACTGTGAGCTCTGTCCCCCAGAGAGATGCTCAGTTTCATGGTTCACCAAGAAAGCGTATTAAAACACAGTGCCTCAAAAAAAAATACAGTGCCTCACACCTACTAGGAGGGCAACAAAAAAACAAATACTCGAGGAAGTGAGGCCATGGATGAGCTGCAATAGATCTCCTTTAACTGCAAATCTGGTTCTAACAATAAAAGTTAACTCGCTATAGTTACATACAAAAATCTCACAACACACCATTCATATTCTCTGTCTGTCTGTCTGTGTCTGTGTCTGTGTCTGTCTGTCTCTCTCTCTCCCTCCCTCCCTCCCTCTCCCTCTCCCTCCCCCCCCCACACACTCTCTGACAGGGTTTCTCTGTGTAACATAGTTGCCTTAGAACTTGCTCTGTAGACCAAACTGGCCTTAAATTCACAGAGATCAATCTGCCTCTGCCTCTCCGCCTCTCCACCCCTGCCTCTGCCTCTGCCTCTCCGCCTCTCCACCCCTGCCTCTGCCTCTGCCTCCTGAGCGCTGGGACTACGTATGTTCACCATCACCACTCAGTGGCAATATATCTTTCGTATCAAGCCTGAAAAATAAGCAAAACTTTGCAATACTGCCTCAATGTACATAGTAATTATATCAGGCATCCTAGTTATGCTAGACTGGCAATGAACAGTAACATAAAGACACTGTTTAGTTCATGCAGCTAGCTTTTATGTTCCAGGTTGTAGTGATAGATTTTTCTGAAAATTCTTCTTGACTGACCCCCCTCCCTGAGAATCTGAACTTTTGGTGAACCTTGCAACCAAGTTAATAATACGCTCAAAATCATTTAAGACTGTGTATTTGGCCTGCTGTCCTACTGTGTACTCAGCCTGCTTAGTTTAGCCTTCCCTTAAGAGAATAACGTAACACACCTTACTATGTCTTGGATTTCCCAGGCAAGCTTTTGCAAACCAAGTTAAGTGCATTGCTTTAACCTTAAATGATGTGCTCTCCTATGCCCAGATCTAGAATAATGTATGTGTGCATGTGAATGCTGTGGTAACCACTTGCTAAAAGCAGACAATAGATTGGAAGAACCTTAAAACAAATAACCACCATAAATATTGGAAGTATCATCAGAGTGTGTCTTGATAACAACAGTCTGCAGTGTTAAATGCTCTTCTAGGTCAACAGGATTCAGTAAAGTAAATTCTTCCCCTTATAAGACTGTTAAAGATTTTGTAAAGTAGCCCTCCTCCCTTCCCACATTCTCTCTGTTGTTTAATGAATTCAGAACAAAGCCTTTTGTAAGGGACAGGCCCCATTCAGACACACACAGGAGCAACTCACAGGCAACAGGCATGGTCGCCCATAACAAACAGATGACAGGGCGGCCAGAAACTACAAACTACACACAGGAGAGAGAGGTGTGAGGAGGGTAGTAGAGGACTGAAACTTGGGCTTGTTCTTGGCCACATTCATCTACGAAGAAACTGCTTTGCTTCCAGTTCTTAATGTGACATTGACACATTTTGGTCCCCTGAGTTATCTTTATGACTTTAACCAATGCACTTGATGAAGGTCTTTATTCCACCTCACTGGCTCTGGGGCAGCAATGATAGTGACTGCCCAACCGCAATGACAGTGACTGTCCAACCACAATGACAGTGACTGTCCAACCACAATGACAGTGACTGCCCAACCACAACGAAGGAAACACATTTGCTCATTGTAGCCTCCTAAGATAAAGACTCCAATTGAAAACAAACCTGGATTAAAGCGGTTTGGCCCTGGATAACCCTCCTCAGCCTTCCTAGAATCTTTCAAACTCCTGGGGTTTGACTCAATGGAAGGTTATTTCCCATATGTGCCCTTTGTCTTTCTGCCTAGCCACCCTACTTGTCTCCTCTAATGGAACAGCTGGCCTCTCTAATATTCTTCCTGACCCTCCACAAAAAGTAATGGCCTTTCCATGGCCGATTGTTCCTTGAGATACACAAAAGCCTGGACACTCCCTCTCTGCCACCAGAGTTAGACACTCAATCCCAAACAAAGGAGGGGAAATTACAGGGATCTTCAGATCCATAGGTTCTTTGAGAATGTGTGAGACCCAGGGTTTCACTTACCTGTGCTGTCTTTTATATACCCGCCTCTGTGTTCCGACTGCACCCTGCTTAAAAGGTCACAGCTCCTTCAGCCACTGAAGCATTCCCTAGAATAACAAAGTCAGGAAATAAAGAAATCAACCAAAGGATTAGAGGTGCCCACTGGGGAAAGAAACTCATTTAATCAGGTAAAATTTCTACCAGTAGGAGAAGAAATGACCACCCAAATTCAGAAAAATCTCTAGCTTAGCCTGTGCCCTTTATTCATCTATAATCAACACTTAAAGTAGTAGGCCAATGGCTGTAGAAGAAGCCATTCCTGTTTACAAAGAGCACTGGTGTGCCTTTCCTCTCAGAGCCTCAAGATCTTCAGAAGACGATACTTCCATTCTTGACAATGACCTTTGGAAATGCAGCAGTAGCTGAAGTTTCCAATGGTTAGAAAACTTGCCCCCAATCTACTCAGCTAAAACATCTCAAAGAAAAAATGCCAGGGGCTTGTATAGGCTTAGCAGTGAGAGTGGCTTGCCTAGCAGGCCAAAGCCTTGAGTTCAATTCCCCTGCATGCTGAGACTCCTGAATCCCAGCACTTGGGAGATGGAATCAGCGCTGTTTTCTTGCCTTCGATCTGCTGATCAAGGTTCTCACCCAACAGATGCAGAAACACCTTTGTCTGCAGAGTGACCAAAACACTGCCACAAACAGTTGACTTAGAAAAGCAACCCTTACAGCAGAGGCAACTCAACCTCTATCTTTGCCACTCACCCTCCCACCTCTGCCCTGTGAGTCATATTCATCATGGTTCAACTTTTTAAATCTTTTTAACTTGAAAGTAATTTTAAAATCGACAGAAAATAATAGAACAAAAAAATACTCATGTAGTCCTTCCCTGGACTTTTTCATTCACATTTAACCCATTTCCCTGAACATTTGCTTGCTTTCTTCCATGTACACACTGAACACTTTTGTCTTGAGCCTAATGACAGTCTCTCACATCATGGCTCTTTTTCTTTAAACACTTCAGAAAGTATTCTCAAAGAGCAGGGATGCTCTCACATAATCATAATGAAGTCACCAACTGGGGACCACAGACACCGATGCCTTAATCCACTCCCTATTCAGGTGCCCTAATAATGATTTTTTTATAGCATTTCTTCCATGTCAGAATCCAGCCCAGGGTTAGAAACACATTCCACCGCTGCCTCTCTTAAGCTGAAGCACAGACCCCTCTGTCTTTACAACACCTGAGAAGAATAGAGCTCCTCCCTTTTAAAATCAATGGAGCATTTCTATTTCAGCTTGTCTGACCTTTCTTATGGTGATTCTGGTTGAATCAGAATGGCTTATGTTTTGTTCAGTCAGAAAGTTCCCTGAGATGCTATCTGAATATCACATCTGAAGGTGCAAAGTCTAGTCTCATCCCAAAGTAATACTCACTTTATTCAATAAAAAGTCACTCTATTTCTCCTTAAAACTAATACTCTTCATCTAGGGAAAAACATTTTAAGACCATCCAAGTATCACGTCCTACCATAAAATTCCCCTTTCCTACCCCTGTAATAATCTCGATACTTGAAAAACTGAGGCAGGGGGATCATGAGTAAAAGGCCAGCCTGGGATGTATAGTAAGCTGCATAAGATGAAGGAAAAGACAGAAGGGGAGGGAGAAAAAGGATGAGAAGAAAGAAGGTGAGGAGAAGGAGAAAAAATGGAGAAGGAGAAGAAGGAGTTAGGGGGGAGGAGAGGTGAGGAGAAGAAAATTTCCTAGGTATCCATGATGCCTGCCTGTTACATGCATGCTTTATGTCATGACAGCTGCAGCATAAGGACGCCAAGATTCTTTCCACATTATTATTCATTCATTATGAGCATTCTTCATCATTTGTTCACTAGTGAAGTAGTCAGGGTTAGTACACACACATCAAGTCCTGCTTTTCTTATGACATATCCCTACTTCATTCCTGTGCTTTTCACCAGTACTCAGACTTGGCCAGTGAGGGCTCCTTCAAGCTGCCTACTATGTATTTTTGACATATTTTTTTCTCACTTTTATTTCTTTACTTTCTCACAATAGAAATGTTTCAGACTTATCCTGCATATGTCTCGTCACAGTTCTGGATGAGGTCACTTCTCCCAAGAGTCCTGGGGTCTTTTCAGGGAGGCACAGAGAGAGCAAGATTCAGAACAAGTGGTTTCCAGTCAGCCTACTTCACGTTGTTGACCTTCGTTCTCAGTATGAGCCACTCGCCCCTTTCTGTCATAAAGTCGATGATTTGAGGGGCTCATTTCCGTTGTGGCAGCTAAATTATTGGTGGATTTCACCAACTGTTAATCAAGGGTCTACGTTGGGTTAAGATGGATCCCCTTCAATTATATCCCTACTGCAAGCAAGCAGCCTTCCTCTACGGTACTGTCCTTACCCCTTGACATGCAGTCAGTGCAATTTGTTGACAGCATGGTTAACATGCTCAAAATTCTAAACTCTTAGTAACACAGTCCCCAGCTTTCCTCTTTCTGTTCACTACCTGAGGCAGCTGCTCCTTGCTGTGCATGATGGAGGAGATCTCAGCCCCCAGCACTTCTTCTCCCCTTATCTTGCTGTGTAAATTCCAGTCTCCGCAGCCCTGAGCTTCGGATTCGTCATCTCCTTGCTGAGACCCTAGGCTCTCCCTGTGTTAGTCATGCCTATTTTGGCAAAAAATAGACACAGGCCAAACCCCAGGACAGGACAGCAGCCTCTTAAATGTCTATCTTCTCATGAGTCACAATCTTGGCTGCCTGTTGTCCACTGCTAGTGGCCTCCTGGATGGAGAGCCTGTACTTTGTATGGAAGTGTAAGAGCGGCTCTAGCTGCCTCTCGCTATTTGTTTGTTTTGTTTTGTTTTGCTTTGTTTTGTTTTGTTTTGTTTTTTTGGTCATGCCTGCAGCATGAGGTAAGGCTGTGCTGGGAATGGTGAAGGATCAAACCCATTCAGCACATTTTAATAAGGTCTGTAAGTATTCCAAAGAAAGTCCCTTTCTGGCACCCTCTCAGCTGTGCACCTGTTCATTTGTTCTGTAAACCCACAGTATCCAAATTGTCCTCGAGGACTCAAGTGACTCCAGATGGGGTGCCAAAGAAATGCCTCTCTCATTCTAGAAAGCAGGCACTCGAGGCGTGGCTGTCCACCACTCTGACACAGCCGTAGCTCCATGACTCTTCCTCCAAGTCACACAGGGAAGGTCTCCAGCCAAAGCGGACGAGGCTGGTTGCTACGGCTCATATTTCCTGTTTATGTGTGCATACTTGGGAGCGAGTCGGTTTCTGATGTATTTTCACTTTTTTGTTTTTCCTTCTAACCACACATATCTACAGAGAATTTAAAAGTAATCAAGAAAAAAAAAAAAAGGAAAGAAAAGTTGCAAACCCAGACAGGAAGTTAACTGGAAGAAAATCAGAAGAAAAAGTATTTTTGCCACATGCTATAAGGAAAGTGAACTTTGCAATACTAGGAAAACAGAGAACTTGTCTTTAACTGCTTAGAACAGAGCTATACTAACTGTGCATGTGCTCGAGAACGAGAGAGAGAGAGAGAGAGAGAGAGAGAGAGAGAGAGAGAGAGAGAGAGAGAGAGAGAGAAGGAGGGGAGGGGGGAGGGAGGAGGGAGAGGGGAAGGGGGAGGGAGGGAGCCACAGCAGTGGATACCTAACACTACTGTCTCCGCAGGCTTTTCTCCAAATGAGAACTCTTCACGGCAGACAAATCTATTCCCTGCGCAGGCGCCTGGATTTTCTTTGGTTTTGTTTCAAATGGCCCAGAACATAAAAAGCAAGTGTGACAGAGAGGTGCCAGCCTGCCCATCTTCCCTCAGAAGACTTTCTCACAGCACCCTCTGAATGTCTGGTGGAATCCTGTGTTTCCATGAGTCAGCACGCATCCGGCTGCACTCAGATTCTTCTATGGGTTCCCATCCCCCAGGAACGGAACGGGGGTCCCTTGGGTTGTTCGTTTCCCCACCTGCTCTTCCTTTCACCTTTCTCACTTCAGGCCTCATCTCTTGTGAAGAATCTTTAGCTTCTCTAGTGGAGCATCTTTCTCTCCCCTTTTCCTCTTGACAACCCTGGGAGATACTTTGTGATCACTAAAGTGGGCTCTCCCAGCATCTGGCTGCCTTCACAATAAAGAAAGGCAGAGCTGTGGTGTTCACTTGCACTGTGCTAAGCATCGCTGAACACTCCCGTCTCCAGGAGTTCTTTCAAGCAGATGCTGTCACCCTCAGCTCATTTCACAAAGCAAGGGAGTTGCAACAGAATCCCAATGTCACAGCCGGCAAGTGGCAGAGTCACAGACCTTCAGTGCATTTCACTAGCAATAATGTGAAATATACTTAGTTCAAAATCTAACAGAATAATGAGAGCTACAAGGAAACCCAGAGCATCAATGGTGACATCAGGACAGCATTGAAAGGAGAGGAGAGTCAGCTCACCGGAATCCTTCACTAGTGGTCGATACCCATAAACTAGGTCCATATTAATTCTCAGAATGTAGGCCACGATATGCTACTGTGATAGCCTCTTGGCTATCCTGCTGGAGCATGACAACCCTGGGAGATATTTTGTGATCACTATGTAAAGTGGGCTTGGTACTGGGAGAGATGAACAATTTCTAAAACACAGAAATATAAAACATGAGGCAAAGGAAAAAACAAAACAGTAAAAATTGAAGATCTGAAATTCACATGGAAATTTTAGTCTAGGAGAAAAACAGAAAACATACAACAAGGAAACCCTGTTAACATTTTAAGTAGTGCCCTGCTATAATAAGCTACAGACAGAATTTTTATATTTCCAAAGATTAAAAAATAGAGAAATGAATACATCTTTCACTGAAAAGTATGGGAATTTTAGCTTCAATATAAGGACTTGCCCCAAAATGAGAATTTTGAACTAAGTAATATGTACTTTGTGTACCCACAATATGGGGAGAAAGTCCTGAGCAAATGCATACTGTTGCCATGGCTACAGCCATATCAAGGACTCTAAACCCTTGGCCACGTGGAAAATGACAAAGCCCCACCCCCAATCCCCAGGCTGAAGTTCAGAGGGAGCCAAGGTCTTCTTCCAGTCCAGATATGGATGTTGGAACATCCACTGTAGCTCCTCCCCTCATATTAATGTCTAGACACGCCCCTACCAAGACTAACTAAACCTGCCTCCTGGATCCAGGTGTAAACCACAGCCCCGGCTTCCGTACTTTTTGGATGTGGTAACGCCTCCTCTGTGCTCACCCGTATGCAATCACCTGGTCCGTCCACTCGACTGCACACAGCAAACAGACTGAGCATCCAGGATGCTACAGTTTCTCCCTCAGAGAGCCCAGGCTACAGGACCCCCACTTTGCTGTGTGTCCCTGTGTTTGTCTTTTCTTCATTCCCTTGCTGTTATGGCCAGGTCCATCTCCCATCCCAGCAGCCATGCTGAATGCTGCACACAATAAAACTACTGCGGTTGTTTGTTTGGTTTGGCATTTTTTAAGACAAGGTTTCTCTTTATAGCCCTGGCTGTCCTAGAACTCACTCTGTAGACCAGGCTGGCCTTGAACTCAGAAATCCGCCTGCCTCTGTCTCCCAAGTGCTGGGATTAAAGGCATGTGCCACCACTGCCCGGCAAAACTCTTGTGTTAATTACCAACATGTTAACCTTCAATATTGACATTTCAGCAAAATATGTAATTCTGCCTTACAGAAGTTTCAACAATAACAGAAAACATAACAAAACAGTTGAAAGCTTTGAACTGCAGACCTCTCATTAGGGGAAGCCCAGCTCTAACAATGCTACAAAAATCAAAATCTCCCTGATTCAAAGCACAAAGTCCTTCCACGAGTAACAAACATAAAATTCACAAAGTCTGAAGTGAAGTAACACTTGCCTTGGGAGATTTAAGAACCAATTCAATATGTTAGCCACAAGTATTTCAGTGGTGATAAGTATTACTTATTAGGACTGACAAACAATTGTAACCTTACTCTTGTCAACTTCAAGCTATGCTATCTGAGAATCTATTCAAGACAGGAGGCAGGAAGGCAAACAGATTCATGATGAAAAAAGAGCGGTCATGTGTTCAACCGCACAGTTAGTGTATGCTATCCACTGTCACACAGTTTCACAAGACACCATCCACCAAGCTTCTTCGTGCAGTATGTTATGCGTCGAGCATCTCTCTCCTATCTCCACCCTCCCCTTCTTGCCCCTCCTTCCCCTCCATTTCTCCTCTTTATTTCCCTAGACAATTTCGCCACCACATTCATTTTATATTTTTAGACCACATTTTTTTGTGAGAACATAAAAAAGATGTTTTTAGAAATAACAAGAAAACATATTAGTCTTCTGAGGCTGGCTTAATTCATGTAAAATTCATGTAATATGATTATCTCTAGTTGCATCCATTTTTCTGCTAATGGCATAACTTCATTCTTTTTTGTGGTGAAAAATAAGTCCCTTGTGTGTCTTTCCACAGTGTCTCCGATCCTTTTCTCTGTTGCTGGACCCTCAGCTTGGTTCCATACCTTAGCAGTTGTGAAAGGTGTCATCATGATGCACATTGACACGCAGGTATCTCTGGGATAGGGTGAGAGTCCATTGGGTAAGGAGCCAGCAGTGGCAAATATTTATGAGCGATCTCTGTACTATTTGTATAACGGCTAGACACGTTTACATTCCCACCAGCAGCGTATAAAAGGCTCCCTTCTGCACACAGTCTCACTAGAATTTGTTGTTTTTTTTAACGACTGGGCTGCCATTCTGACTGGGGTGAAATAGAATCTCAGTTGTAATTTGTATTTCTCTGATGACTAGTGAGGTTGAACATTTTTCATGTTTTTTAATACTTTTTTAGAACTTAGTACATGAATAGACCATCTATATCACTCTAGCATCTCTCTCTTCCTCCAACCCCACCCATGTCCCTTTCCCTCCCAAATTCATGACCTCTTTTTTAATTATATACATATTACATGTTATATAAAAACATATGCATATATATATGCATACATACATACATACACACACACACACTAACCTATGTATAAGCAACACAATGAGTCTATTTTGCATTGCTCATGTGTCCATGGGTCCAGGAATGACCACTTGAGATTGAACAACTTAGGCAGGAGCTTATTTCTGCAAGAAATTGATATTTGCTCTCTAAGCAGCCAATGGGTCACCTGTAGCTCTCTTCACTGAGGAGTGGGACCCTGTGAAATTTTCCCAGTCCACCACATTGATATGTCAACTGGTATTGTCATTATACTGGTCTTGTTCAGGCAAGAATATTGGTGAGACTTATGGATACACTTTTCCTGTCATGTCTAGGGGTCACTATCTAGCAGCAGGCATCCTGGCTCCCTCTTCCTCGACGTCCCCACCCCCGAGCCTTCAGTGTAGGGCTTATATTAAACATCTCTGCTTTTGATCAGTTGTGGGTTGCTATATCAGTCTCCATCTGTTGCTAACAGAAGCCTCTTTAATGAGGAGTAAGTGGCAGGCTGACCCATAGACCCACTGTATGTGCAGGGGCTAGGCTGTGTGACGTTGTGTTGAGGTTGGCATAGATGGATGAAGTTCCAGGTAACTCCCCTGGCTTGGTGGGCCTCACATGTCTATTAATAAATAGTACTTCATCTTTTGTAACTGTCTATTCATTTTATTAGCCAGTTTATTGGTTAGGTTGCTTGATTTCTTTCCTGTGCTTGTTGAGATGGGGTAAGGTCAACCTTGGGTGTCTCCTTCACTTATTCTTTATCTTTTGAGATAGTGTCTCTCCCTGAACCTGGAGTTTACTCAGCTCGGTTGGCTGGTCAATGAACTCCAGAGTTCTGATGCCTCCACTTCCTTTGTACTGGGGTCACAGATGGGCACAGCCACACCTGGCTTTTCTGTGAGTGCCAGGAACCTGAGCTCAGATCACTATGTCTGTGTAGCAGTCTTTGGATGCTGTCTTCTGTCAGGAGTAGGACTAGTGAAGCTTTCTCTCATTCTGTATGCTAGCCACTTAGTTAACTGTTTCTGTTGCTTCATGGAAGCTCTCTAACTTCAGTAGCTTTCACTTAGTGGGTATTGACTTTGTTTTCCGTAGCAATTCAAGGCCTATTCAGGAAGCCCTTACATCAGCGGTTCTCAACCTTCCTGATGCTGCAACCCTTTAATGACGTTCCTCAGGTTGTGGCGACCCCAATCGTAACAGTATTTTTGTTGCTATTTCATAACTATAATTTTGTGACTATTATGAACCATAATGTGAATATCTGTATTTTCCTATGGTCTTAGGTAACCCTTGGGAAAGGATCATTGTAACCCCTAGATTGAGAAGCACTGATTTTCATGTATTCAAGTCTTAAAGGAAAAGGGGCAAGGACAAAGTTCACTCTGTCCATTCTAAGATGCTAAAATCCGCTAAAACTTCCAGGATGTGATGATGGATGGATGCTGGAGGGAGGAAGAAGAGCCCATGTGGGTATCACTGTTGTGTCCTTAGATATGCTGACTGTCAGCTTCAATACATGCAGGTGGACACACACACACACACACACACACACACACACACTCAAGCTATAGAACAGAAAGGTTGTAAAATGGTACGTGAAGAGTAAGCATGAGTTATGGCTGTCAGGGAGGTCTCAGACCCAACTCCTCTTTGAAATGTAATAATCATAGAAAAGTGGGGTCATGGGAAGTCAGATTTTCTGAATTATTATTATTTCACTTTTTACTATTGTTTGTGCACATAATGTGTGTGTGTGGAGGTCAGAGGACATCTTTGTGAGGTCAGCTCCCACCTTGCACCTTTATGTGTGTTCAGGGTCTTGAATTCAGTTCTCCAGGCTTGCAAGACAAGAGCTCCTCCCCACTCTCTGAGCCATCTGGCCAGGCCCTAGTGTTATTTTTAAATGAGCAGTTTATACTTTATTTAAAATGGTTCCCAATCCCCTTCACCTATTCAAAATATTTGCCAATATTTTGAAATACCTACAGGCCCAAAATGTCTTCTAATTTACTATTTCAGACAGATGAATCATATATGTAAAAACAATCTACTACCATTGTGCCTGTGTAAAAGGCACAGAGAGGGATAAGACAGAGCTAGCCAGTTTACTGGAGAGAGAATGTAAACAGATAATTACAACACCATACAATTAGTGCTTTTGGCAAAACAGAACTGAATGGGAGAGGGTACAGAAGAGGGGATGACTAATCCTGCGTATGCTTCCATCCCACTTAGGAAGGAAGGCGGGCTTTCCCCCTAATGACCTTTGCAATTTCCTTGTCTGGTCCTCATTAACTTTAAAGCAAACACCACCCCAATCCATCTCCTCGCTGTGCCGCTGTTGCGCCATCCGTACCCGCACACTTCCTTAACACTTAAACAAGTTATAAAATTAATAGTCAGCCACATAGCAATACATGAGCTGCCTATGCAACTGAGCTCTATCAAGGTTTCGGCCCCTAGATCTTTCTACAAAAATGTTTTGCTTTCCTAGTCAATTACTACAGTATATGTTTCTCTATTAAAAAAATCTTAAAGTCACAGCCAAATAGATGGTTCAACTAAATTTAGGGTTGCCACCACTTAAGAGCTCATGTTGTTTGGGTCTGGGAGATGCTCAGTAGATGAAGTGTTTACAGTGCGAACGTGGAACCAGAGTTCAGATCCCCAGCACCTAATAAAAACCAGGCAGGTCTGGCTGCCTCTCTGTCATCCCAGGGCTCCGGAAGCAAAGAGGGCTCAGCAAGAGACCATGCCTCCGGGCTGGAAAGATGTCTCAATGGCTAAAATCACTGGCTGTTCTTCTAGAGGACCTGAGTTCAATTCCCAGCACCCACATGGCAGTTTACAACTACTATCTGCAACTCCACTTCCAGAAGCTTAGCCACCATCATACAGACATGCAGGCAGAATACCAATGCACATGAAAAGAGAGAGAGAGAGAGAGAAAGAGAGAGAGAGAGAGACAGAGACAGAGAGACAGAGAGAGACAGAGAGACAGAGACAGAGAGAGAGAGAGAGAGAGAGAGAGAGAGACTGTGCATCAGTAAGTAAAGTGAAAGAGCTAGAAGAAACTCCTGACATAAACCAGTGGCCTCCATATATATACATGCCCACATATGTGCACCTGCACACACACCACAAACATACATCACATGTGCAAAAACTAAAGTTTCTTATTTTAATTTAAAAGTTTTTACCTGCAAGAAATATTTGAGACTATAGCCTTATATTTTTGATAAGGGTTCTTAAATACTCCAACCTCCCTTACAATCCACTGATCAAAGGTAGGGGAGGAAAATAGCTAATAGAACAAGGGGGATGTGGGCAATTTCAACCTTTGTAGTCTGCAGTCCAGTCCACTAGCAACACACCAAACTCAAATCAGCAGTAGCTGCTAGATCCAGAAGACACCACGAGGCTTGGGCAATCAGCACAAGTCTGCCAAACTGGCAAGTAGCAGCCAGAACATCATCAGAAGTTCTTTGGTGTGTTTCTTTCTATGAAATCATGACACGCGAAGATCAGCAAAGAAAGCAAGGCGGACCAATACGATCATTGATGACCAGTATCAGCGAAGGCCAATGTAGACCACCAAGGCGAACCAACGCCAGTGCACCATTTGCTGTCTATTGGGTTATACTTATACTCTTTCTAAACACCATGTGTCCTCAATCATCTGCTCCAGCTAAATATCAATCGCACGCCCTTTCACTAGGCAGCCTCCAAAAAAAACATCTCTCATGGGACAGCTTCCAGGAAAACATCACATGACACAACTGAGTCTCCAACAAGACCGGAAATTCCCACTTCAGACAACATACAATGTAAGACATTTATGCATGTACAATAGTCAAAAATAGCCATGCTATAAAGTGAAGAAACTAGAAGATGGCACTATGACTTTATATTACAGTCACTCTAAGTTTTTGATGAGAGAGAAAGGGGATCAGGGCAGGCTATATACTTCTGACCAAAGTTAGATTATAGAGTTTTCATCCTCAGGATTGAGAAACGGCATCGTAGGATTCAAGCAAAAGCAGATGTAAAAAAGCTATAAGCATAAAACTCAGGAAAGGGTTTGAGAAGGACAAAGTTTTCTCTTTCTCTTTTTTAAAAATTAAAAAAAGTGCTTTTGAAGTTGAGAAACTTTTGAAAATACACTCATTTTCAGCATGCTGTATCCATCCAATGTTCTAACAGGACGTCTATTTTTATAATCTCCCCAACTTCAGGATATGTATACTGATACCAACTTATAGTCAGTAAAGATGAGGAGAGAGGAATGTAGTTGCTTGTATTCTAATGCTAATTATGTTTCCTCCCCCCCCTAAAAAAAAAAAACCTGTTTTCATGAGAACTTCTGCACAGAGCTTCTGGGAACCTGCCCCCAGTTGGTTCTGATTGGTAATAAAGATGACCACAGCCAATAGCTGAGGAATACAAACGGGCAGGATTTTTAGGATTCTCAGGTTTGGGACCAGGAATAGGAAAGAAAGAGATAAGCCATGCCAGGAGAGTGTGGAGGAGAGGAAAGATCACGCCACGTCTGAGAAGAGTGCAGGACAGAGAGGCACGGCCACCACGAGAAGGAGCCGGGATGGCACAGTCCAGGGCACAGCCCAGTTGGGCAGCCCTCTGGGTCCAGAGCGGCCAAGATAGAACATAGAACTGGTAAGTAATAATTCGGGATTAACCACATGGAGGTCAGGCAGTGGCCCAGCTATTGAATTGTTTAAGGCATATTAAAATATAAAGGCTGTGTGTGTGTCTTCATTCTGGAACATAAACCTTGGGCTGAGTAGGAACCACACCTCCAGGATTTATTAAAAAATATTTCGGGCTGGAGAGATGGCTCAGCGGTTAAGAGCACTGGCTGCTCTTCCAAAGGTCCTGAGTTCAAATCCCAGCAACCACATGGTGGCTCACAACCATCCGTAATGAGATCTGACGCCCTCCTCTGGTGCGTCTGAAAACAGCTACAGTGTACTCATGTATACAAAATAAATAAATAAAATTAAAAAGAAAAAATGTCTAAAAAAAAAAGATTTAAAAAAAAATATTTCAACAGAGGAAGGGAAAGAGTGCACGTGTAGTAGGTAAAGACTCACATGGGTGCTTGCCCCAGTCCCTCAGCACGGCTGATGCTGAGCCAGTATAAACACGGGCCACTCACTACCTAAGTGAGAAAATCTTCTGGAATCCCTACAGTATCACTGAAACTAGGGTTTACCTAAATCTAAGTCTTTATATGATCATTCCACCGCATGCTCCACGACTAGGGTTGATGGCACCCACGCATAACACCCAAGCACCTCAGGCTACCAGGCCCTTACCTAGTTATCCACTGACTGCCTGACCCAATTAGAATATTACATCCATAACAACCCTGCTATCTCTAGATACTGAGTTCTTGGGATGCGCCAAATAGGTTGAAATCATAGCAGTAGTACAATTAGGCAAATTTTTTTTCTCTTAAAAGTAAAGACACTGAACTAAGAATGGTAGTACATGTCTAAGTTCTGAGCACCTCAAAGATAACATAGGAGGATCGGGCTTGAGATCAGTGTTGGCTATAGAATGAGAAGCTGTGTAAGGAAAAGGGGGAAAAATGATTAAAAGGAGAAACCAGTAACTGAAAACAAATAGGCTCTGAAGTTGAGAGACAAAGACTCAGAAACCATTTTCCAAGACTGTAAGCCAAAGACCAAGGCCATACTCCTACTAGGAAATGAGTTAATTACACTCAGGCAGACAGCTACATTGTGTAGCAGTTTGAGCTATTTTTAAAGCTTCAGGTGTGCTAAGGAGTTTTGGTTTATGGTTGCTTCTATATCTGGCCAAACTCACATGTTCAATCTTAGTTGAGGTAGATCCACCTTCCTCTATAGCTACATGGATCAGGTGTGGATTTCTTGGCCTTAAAATGACAAGAGACTGATGACTCTTGACTCTACCAATGACTGATGACTGATTCCTTTGAATATCTGAGTCATTATCTCCATCCACTTGAACACTGAGCGCAGGTACTAGGTACCAATACTAAACACCAAGACATGCATAAATCCAGAATGAATACAATATAAGCTTAGCCCGGCAGTGGTGGTGCATGCCTTTAATCCCAGCACTTGGGAGGGAGAGGCAGGCAGATTTCTGAGTTCGAGGTCAGCCTGGTCTAGGACTGCCAGGGCTACACAGAAAAACCCTGTCTCAAAAAAAAAAACCAAACAAACCAACAAAAAAACAATAAGCTTGAACAGAAATGGAACCAGAACCAACACGATATGTTTCCCACTAAGTCAGCACTTTGAGAAATGCTCTATGTGAATAAAATAAGATGAAAAAGGCCTGTACTGGGAAGAAGGCTGCCACTATACATCCAGAGTCTTATGACTATTTGTCAATATTTCATACTATTTGATCTACTTCTATTACAAAAATTAATATACACATAATTTTAGTCTAAGAATTTAGGAGGCAACCATATAGAATACTATGCACATAGTAAACATTAATATTTTTCACACAAAAATAATTAAGATATAATACTAAAAAATGTTCATTAAAGTATCAAATATACAGATATGGCCATGTAGGAAAAGAAACCAAGCTGACAAAATGATGTCACACAAGCCAATCTCATTCACTCAGAGAGTTTCAGCTCACTGGTGCTGAAAACATGGTTTTCTCCACTGAAAACAACCAGTGTCAACTGAGTTAGTGTCTGGTCATTTGAATTGTGCCTTGGCTATTCTTAAGCATTGGGCAAATGTTTGCTAAGAGATCTCACAGATCTCACACTAGGTTAAGGACACTTGCTGGGCCCTGGCAAGAAGTCATTTACATCCCTTTGCTGTTGTGACTTTAGATGTGGCCTGAAAACTTAGTACCTATAAAGTCTGTTATCTCAAGCTTGTTCAGATGCTTAGTCTTGAGACAGCTGGAAGCCTGGTGTCTGTGGATAGCGATATGTCAGTTCAAAGGTCTTTCACCCTTCCAGGGGACCTTGATTCCCACATCTGTAGAAGGAAACTGTTAGACAGGTTTTCATTTCAAAGGTTCAGCCTGGCAATAAGAGTCTATAGTCTAAGAATTGCCATCAGACAGAAAGGAAAGGTTGTAGCTCATTTCATCTATTACTTATATCTTACTGTGACTTAGTTCGTAGCACCTTGTTTTGAATTACCTTCTAAGTGGTGTGTTTGGCCTTGTTCGTGTTTGGGATCATGGGGTCAGGGTAGTTAGAACGTTTTATCTTAGTTGTTTGTCTGTTTCTGAGGAATGATCTCATGTATCACAGGCTATCACAGACTGGCCCATCCTTACTTCAACTTGTGATGCGCCAGCCTCCTCGCCCCAGTTGCTGACAGGACAGGCATACATGCCCACACTTGGTTTTATGGACTGCTGGGGATCTAATCCAGGGCCACATGGATGCCAAGCAAGCGGTCTATGAACTAAGCAACATCACTATCTAGCTGCTGCTGTTTTTTTTAAATCTTCCATATGATGCATCTCACCAGATGAAAGGGGGGCAATTTCCCTGTTCCTGCTGAACTCAACACAACTTCCTTCTCAGGCCTAGATAAACGCCTGTACTCAGTCTCCTCACATCAGGTACCACTGGGGCCTTAACTGAGTTTTGGGGTGTGAAGAACTTGCGGCCCAGGAAGAGCCTGCAGTTTCACAGTGAGTCTCAGGGACGGGCAAGCCTACAGCTCAGAACCCAGCCTCGCTTGAGCTGCATCACCAGTGCTATCATTAAGTCAGCAAAGGATGCTGTGTCTTCAACCATCCGAACACCACACTTAAATGAACTTTTCACAGTTGCCGAAGACCGGCCACATAGATTATCATTTCCGTATTACAAGGAGTTTTGTTGTTTTGTTTGTTCTAGTCCATTCCTAATCAGAAGCCCAATTTGTTTTAATTCTTTTATTTGCAAGATTATTTCATTTCTCCCCTCCCTGCCTCTGTCCAAACCTTTCCATATGCCCCCCTCCTTGCTTTCAACTCATAGCCTCTTTTTCCGTTAACCACTATCATATACATATGTATATAAACATATATCCCTAAATACACAAACACAACGTGCTCAGTCTGTACAACGTTCCTTGGGTGTATCTTTTCAGGATTGACAACTTGGTACTGGATAACCAATTAGTACGCTCTTCCCTAGGGAACAATATTTTCTCTGCTCCCTAGTAAAAGCATCTGCTTTCAACATCTTCACAGTTATCTGATCTCCAAGCTTGTGATCCAAAAATGGAATTTAAGTTATCAAATCTTATTTCAGAGTTACATCTCCAGACTTTATAAAGAGCCATTTCTGTGTCACAGCCCCCAACAAAATCACAGCAGCCAAAGAAAGGTGACCCTACAGGTGTCAGCTCCCAAACTAAACCCATGTCTCTCCCTGTCCCATCGGCCCGGTCCAAAGAGTAGGCAAAGAGCCATACTGACTTGACGCTCCATCTGCTCACCCAGAAGCCTCCCTCCAGCTTGTGAGGGCAGAGAGCCAAGGCTAGACATGGGAGCCAGGGGCCCTTCCTGTCCCAGCTGTGATACAAGCTGTCCCGCCCTGTTCTTTCTAAGAGGAAGTGGGCTGGAATCATGTACACTCATTTGTTTTATTAATAAAACTTTAGAAGGAGGAAAGCTTTAGACAGGGATATATATATATATATATATATATATATATATATATATATATATATATATATATATCTCATCTGGGACTTTAGAAACAAAAACAGAATCCTAGTCCATCTGAGCATGACAAGTGGCTGGTGACACATTAGACAGACAGCCTTCATTATTATGTATATCCCCACCTACATCACAGTAGTCTGAGATAGATAGGGAGCAAGCCTCATGTGGGTTGAGAAACTCTCGAACTTCCCAAGATGCCTCACTCACAGAAGTCAAGCTAGTATGAAGTTCCACGAGCAGACGACCCTAGACTTACAGGTAAGAGGCGGACTTGTAGTAAGCATAAATTCAAAGTCAGTCTCTTTCCCTCTCCCCGTTCCCTCTCCCCTTCTCTCAACTCACTATGTAGTCCAGCCTGGCCTTGAACTTACAGACATCACCCTACCTTTGCCTCAGCCTTTCAAGTGCTAGGAATAAAGGAATGCACTAGCAGCCCCTGGCTCAAAAGACGTACACACTTAATGAAACAATTCACTAAGCTTTATGATTTCACGGACCAGCCCTTAGACTAGAAATCTGACTTCTGAAAGACGCCTCTCACACCTGAATCTACCTCTTCTGGAATAAGGTAGTCAGTTAAGCCTAAGCATACTGGGTATTCCCGGCAACATACCCACAAGTGGATGAAAGACCTCTCAGTCTCAAATTTCCTGAGCAAACACTTAACACTGCTGTGTTGGTGTGGTTTCTACACAGTCTTGGACTATATTAATATTCCTTCTTCCTTTCCCCAGATGAGCTGGCCCAAGTCTCCTCTTATCACTCATTCCTAATCACACACTCATTTCCTCTGTTCAGACTGGGATAGGAGGGGCAAATAGCTCCCTGGAACCACTAATGTTTAGATTTAAGATGACTGGCTATTTCATTATTTTGAACTAAAAGGACTAGATTCATTAAACTCTTTGGGGAAAAAAGTTGCCAAGTTACCCATACATTTGAATATAGTTTTGCTTACTGTATTGAACTGCTTTAATAACAGAAAGCATGTTCATGGATAGCTCTATAATTAATAAAGGCCAAGAAGGGAGAAGGCAACCCAGGGAGCACTATGACAGATATCTTTAAGCCCCGTGTCCCCATCACTACTTGACTGTAATGCTCTCATATGCTCATGGAAGTCTGCTTATCAAACATTTTGTACCATGTCTGTTTAGCATCATTGGCACAAATACACAACAGTCTATTATATACACAAAGTGGAGCATATACTAGAAGCTGTCTGGGTCACTTCCCGTGTTCACGGTGCATCTTCAGAGCTAACCCGTTCCATGGAAATAGGCTCACCGGAGACAAAGGATCCACAAATTGTTTCTCATTTGGTAACAAGATGCCTGGGGTGGGGGGGGACAAGACAAAACAAAACAAACAAACAAACAAAACCCTTCTGAGTCTTTTAGTATTCCAGGTCTGATCCTGATGCTTTTACTGACAGCTAAATTTGTACTTGGTTTCCAAATTATTGAAATCTGTTAAGCAGCTGGTCAGCTCTAGTTAACAAGCTATCCTGCTTAGTGTAGCACCTCTATCCTTTGAAATAACACGACATCTTCTCCTTTTTGTTGTTGTTGATTGAGGCAGGATCTCATGTAGCCCAGGCTAGCCTGTTGGCTATGTAGATGAGAATGAGCCTGAACTCCAATCCTCTGGGCTCTCCCTCCCCAAGTGCTGGCATTACAGTCATGCAGTATCATGCCCAACACGTTCTTCTATTACTATATTTTAATTCACATTTGTAACTGAATGACTAGGATTAACCACTAAGTGTTCCAGGATCCTCTGCTTACCTTATTTAATTTTCAGATCAAACCCTTTCTGTAGCTTTCTGGTGATGGGCGAATGACCTTGTCTCCGAGAGCAAAGCTTCAGAGTTAAAAAGCTGTTTCAGTTTACAAACTCTCCCACTTGCTAAGGGTAATTAATGACTTGGGTGGTATTGAGGACACAACACTGTGATTCTCAGGTCCCTATCTTCTTTTGTGATGCTAAGACCTAATCTGCTTTGCATACACCCTGTTTATTTTTATAGAACTGGCATGTCAATGTAAGAATAGGCTACAGTGTTTGTAAAAGTATTTTCTAGTAGGACTGAAACAATTCAGGATGATTCTCTGGATCAGTACTCCCACCCAAATTTCAACAATAGAAGGTTAAATCTAATGGAGAACCCAAAATGTATGACACCACCCCTAACCCCACCCCTAACACGAACCCGAACCCTAACCCTTCCTGAGCATAATTAAGCCCACACTGCCTGCATCCAGTGAGCAGCTCTGTCAGTCCATGCTATGAGGAAGCACTGGACTAGACACAGACGAAGCCACGATTCTAGACAAAGAACCATCCATCAGTCAGGGCTCTCTCAGGGACTGAGGAACACATACCATCCTACACTGATAATATATACTCTGTGAGCATGCTGACCACTACAAATGTCCAGACACTAGAGGTAGGCACAGCACCCCATCCCATTCAGACCCTGTTTCTACTGAGCGAGATGTGCCAAGGATGTGCCAGGAACAGTGTACATCCAGGCATGTGTGGTAAGGTGGGTACCACAAAGGCCACCTGAAGAAGCAGAGTGAGCTCTGCCATGGATGGAAGAAAAATCTGTAAGCTTCTCCAGAGTCCAGTTCCAGACCAAATCTACTGGGAATCGGTTTCTCCACACCTTTCTCCCCTTCTCTGAGGTGATTACATGAGCTCATAAAACCAAAACTGGGCTCACACACACATAAAAAATGCTAGTGTTGGAATTGCTTCTTTTTTGTTACTATAGAGACAGCATCTCACTATATAGTTCTACTGGCTCACACACAGTATGATCTAGACCAGGATGGCCTAGAACTCAATAGAGGTTCACCTGTGTCACCAGTAATCCCAAGAACGCTACAATTGGTCCTGTGCTGTTTAAAGCAAGTCCACTCCTTGTGCCCTGGGCAGCAAGGGAAAGCTAGAAGGCTACAAATGCCCTGGGGAAGGTAAAGGGATCCATCAGCCTATTTCTAAGATTTTTCCAGAAAACTCCACTCAACTGGAGAGAAGAGATCAGACTCTCACTTCCTTTCTGCCTGAGTCAGTTCTCAGAGGGCTACTGTTCTGAAGGCCAGTGGACTCAGCAGTCTGAGAAAAGGTTTCCTTGTTGATCATCTGTATTTGGTTTGGAAAGGACACTAGCTGTATTCAAGGTTTGCACAATCAATATTGGCACTTTTATTGCCGGGCAGTTTTCAGATGACAAGTTTACATATAGGTGAGAGTAAAAGACTTGTGAGCTTCCTCAAATAGACCCTGCTCAAAAAGGCAGAGCTACGCTGCACACAGGGGCCCTGGCTCTACAGCTTCTGCAGCTTATTTAAAATGCAAAGTGCTAACTAAAAAGGCAAATTTCTGGGGCTCGGAAAGTGTGACTCAGTAAGCAGTAGAGGTGGGTGTCTTTAACTGAGGTTTTGTCTTTAACTGTCTATTGTAATGCTAAGGGCGGGCCTCCAAAAACTTGGAGTCTGTACACGCCCCTGGGACCCTGCTACCAAGTTAATTCTGATTGGGCAATAAAGATGCCTGCAGCCAATAACTGGGCAGAAGAAAGACAGGTGGAGTTGAGTTTTCTAGGACTTGGGTCAGAGGAAAGATAACAGAAGAGAGAAAGAAAAGGTTGCCATGGAAGAAGAAGAATGACCAGGAGAGAGGGAATGGGAGGGGGAAGGAGAGAGGGGAAGAGAGGGAGAGAAGGAGAGAGGGAGAGAGCGGCCCTGGGTAGGAGTAAACAAAACATAGCCCTGTGTGCTGGCCAATTGGAGCTAAGAGCAGCCCAGATGGAACATAGAAATAGTGATGGCTTGGAGTTATCGATGGAAAGGTAGATGCTAACAACATGGAGGGTAGGCAGCTTCCCAGCTATTGTGCTAAGGCATATTTAAAAATATAAAGGCTGTGTGTGTGCTTTCATCCAGGAACATAAATGGTTGAAGGTGGGTATAAACCCCACGCCACCAGGATTTTTAATAATTACTTACTATAGTTGGGAACTTCTGCCACATTGTTTCTAACACCGGTGATTCGTGTCTGTACAGAATGACATGCAACTAAGTTAAAAGCTGGTACTGTCTTCTTGACAGCTTATATTCTATCACTTTGAGATGGACTCATGTCTTAGTTAGGGTTTCTATTGCTGTAATAAAACTCCATGACTAAAAGCATCTTGGGGAAGAAAGGGTTATTTGGCTTACATATCCTAGGTAGTAGTCCATTAAGTTATAACCAAGGCAGGAACCTGGAGACAAGAACTGACTCCCTGGAAGAACTCAGCTCATGGGTTTGCTCCCAAAGGCTTGCTCAGATTACATTCTTATGCAACTCAGGAACAATGGGTCCAGAAACAGCACTGCCCACTGTGGGCGAGGTCCTTCCATATTAATCATGAATTGAGGAAATGCCCCACAGGCATCCCCACAGGCCAATCTGATAGGGGCGATTCCTCAATTAAGGTTTCCTATTTCAAGATGACTCTAGCTTGTTCCAAGTTGATTTTAAAAAAAAAAAAAAACAACTCATTGGCAAAATTAAGTCAAATGGAAACCACCTAATCACCTTAAAGTTAACTAAATATTAATAAAGTAAAAACCTGGGGTGGCTCACAGATTAAGAGCACTTGTTCTTGCAGAAAACACCAATAAAGATCTCAGCAACTGCCTATAACTCCACGTCCTGGGGATCCCTGCAGGTTCCTATATGTATGTGGTACACATAGACACTCAGTCCCAACATACATATACATATACTAAATCTTTTTTTAATTGTTTAAAATTAGCTATACACTGAAAGAAAACTAGAGCCCCTACTATATGCTCAAACAAAAAAAGTAATTATTAAAATGTATAGTGACCTATATGTTTAAATTGTACTCTTTAGGCAGATCAGAAAAGTATTCATGTCAAAGCATGCTGAATGTAATCATACAACACTGTATTAGGATAAGTTTTACTTTTTACTCTTTTTTCACTCGTATTTCTTTATCCTCAGGAACACGTGCCATCTTTATCTTATGTTAAGTCATCTGACTTTTATGACCTGGCATAAAATCCAAGGACTAAGAAGTTGATACAAGCCAATGCAGGGGGTTGAAAATATCTAGATGGTTACGAATCCTTACTGCTCTTCAGAGGACCCAGTTTCAGTTCCTAACACCCAGGTTGGGTGACTTGTCATCAGTTGTATCTCCAGCTCTAGAGGGACACGGCACCCTATTTTAGCATCCATGAGTACCTGAACTCACATGCACATTTTCCACACAAATATCCATGCATACACAGAACTAAGAATAAAATAAATCTTTTTTTTAAAAAGGGTAAAAGGTAATATAAGACCCTGAATACCTAAACATCCAGATGAAGGAACACTGTGCCTTCATCTGCTAAAAACAGAAAGAGTAGATACACTACATATCACATGCCTATTTAGATAATCCAGTGGAGCAGAAACACCTTTGAGAGAACAAGAAAGCTCAGGAAAGCACTGTGGTATATTAGCAATGGCATTTTGGCAACACACAATGTATTCAATATATCCATTGTAGGCCATTTCTCAGAGTTTTTAAGCAGCACTTAAAATATTCATAAATATCATTGCTTTCCATTCTTGATGCAAGAACTACTTCATGCCAGAGATTATATTCTATATACCAACAGAGTAGGCTACTAGAGGGTGGGTGAGGTTCAATAATAGGGTGGTTTCTGACCTAAGACCTTAGAAGTGAGACTTAATGGGGAAATTGAAAAAGAAATATTTCTAAGCAAATAGAGACAGAAAATGGGAACTGTGGAGGCTATTTCAAAGGAACTGAAATCAGATGGAAAAGGGAAGTGGAGGAAGACCTCGGGGATGCGTGGGTAACCAACAAATTACATGAGATTCTGAGGCTATGAAACTAAATATTATTTCAACTAACATGTGTAACTTATTTTTTCAACTTCGAATTTTTTTAAATATCTATTTTATGTGTATGAGTACAATGTGGCTGCCTTCAGACACACCAGAAGAGGGCGTCAGATCCCATTACAGATGGTTGTGGGCCACCATGTGGTTGCTGGGAATTGAACTCAGGACCTCTGGAAGAGCAGTCAGTGCTCTTAACCGCTGAGCCATCTCTCCAGCCCCCTCAACTTCTATTTTTAATGATGGTTCTTTAACACTTTAACCTCCCTTCTAGCCCACCACCCACCAGAGGTAGTGGAAAAGAAAGGATACAGGAGAAGTGGACCTGTTTAGAAAGATTCTTTGGAACAAATCTTATCTGCATTGTCAGGAAATCAGCAGTTCAGTTCACAGGACACAGCAGCGGCAGCTCCATCCACTCACAAAATTTCACAGACGCGCCAGTGGTCCAGTTCGGTAGAGCTGGACAGCAAAGAGGAGGCAGCAGGGTTGGCACTACCTAGCAGAAACAGCCAGGCCTCAGCATGGCGTGAGACAGCAGGAGAGACCCAGAGGGATGCCAGGAAACATTCTCAGCTGTGCCTCTCTCAAGGAATCGAAGATCAGTGAAGGCTGGAGTCCAACAAGCATTGTACAGCTAGCCCTGTAAGCAAGCCAAGCTCTGTCTCCATCACTGTCTGTCGAGTCCAATTTATATCCTCTAAACATCATGTGTCCTCCATGGGTCTTGCCTCAACACATGCATCTGTCTCAGCTGACATCACTCTGCCAATCAACCCAAGTCCACGGAAGCAGCAAGAAAGAAGTCGAGGCACACCACCAGAAGTTTTTTGGCAAGTTTCTCTCTATGGAGTCCCAACAAATGGAGCTCAACTATGCATGTAAGGCGGACCAATACGTGTGTGTCTTTAGTGAAGAATCCTTCATCACTTGTCCTTTCACGTGCTTGCTTTAGCAGAACATTCTTTCACCTGTGTCTGCTTCAGAAAAAAATGTCCCTTCACGAGTCTGCCTTACCTTTTCCCCTGAGTCTGTTTCAGGAAAACACTCCTTCACGTGTTTGCCCCAGCAAAACGCTATCCAATACAACTGACTTTCCAAAGAACCCTTAAATTTCTACTTCAAACATGTTAGGAAGTTTGATACTGACTGGAACAGACTGGGTATCAGAGGTTTGTTTTCTGTTGAGGTTATAGGGTAGGGAATTCTGACTGTTGTCACCCAGGTAGCAAGCTCTGGGAGTGGCAGGGTTAGCAGGAACAGGTTATAGTGTAAGATGCTTTGAGGAAGCAGAATCACCATGGACTTGCTTCAGGAAAGGGCAAAGGAGATGAGGGGATGAAAACAGAGGAAGGAAGGGGTGGCTCTCACAGAAGAGCTAGGACATATCCAGGGGAAACTAGACTAACCAAAATGCAGGATTTAGAAAAGAACTGAATTGAAAAAAAAAATCATGTTTCAGTCATGGAAAAAGATAAAAATACAAGGTCTTTATTTTTCTATCTTTTAGTCAAATTTTATACTAGTGATGCTACACACAAGAGAACAACAGAATTCAACAGATATTATCATGGAAATTTCTCATTTTCTAAATGTCAGTACTTTTTCCAACTTTATTTTTAATCTCATAGCAACATAAATCAATAAACAATAAAACTCCCCCAGTTGAGTTTTTGAGGAGGGGTGGTGTTGTTTGGTACTTACTGTTTGTGGTAGTGGTGGTGGTGGTGTTTTGAGACAGGGTCTAGCTCAAGAAGACCTCACATCTGAAACCATTCTGCCATAGTCTAGTGGAATTATAGGATTATAGGCATGTTCCACCACACCTAGCTACTGAAAATTATATTTTAAAGAATATCACAGTGACTTTCCTGATATGATACATGCATATCATGCCATCACTTGTTGAAGACAGTATGTGCTGTACCTTTAAATGCCAAGGGAAGATATCCAGAGCTCAGGATCTATACTGACCTTGAACCACTGCAAACAGGTCTCTTATGTGCACAGCAAATGCCATACTCAGCTAACTGTGATGTCTGGCCATAGAGAAGTTATACTAAAGTTCACAGGCATCTGTTCCAAGTTGCCACACTTAAAAGTGATATGGAGAATGGGACTAAGAGCCTTGAAAATAAAGATGCTGGCCCTTGGATTAGCAACCTGCTCTAGGAAACATTCAAGAAGAGGAAGTCACTTGTATCCAATTCAAACAAGAGAGCCAGGGCAGAGACATCAGAAGTAGGATTAGACCCAAATGACAGGTTCAACCACTGGAGTTTTCTCTCCAGGTAATACACAATCTCCTAGAAACAAGCCATGGGATCCTGGCAGCCCCTTCTACCCAGGAGAGGTTCTGTTCTTGAGTGCCACTAGGTTTCCATGACTTAGGACCCAAGATTCTGTGCTAAAGGCACAGGTACAGCGTCAAGAAGTGAAATAAAGAGGAAGCTTTTTCTGAGTACTCAAAATCAAGGACTGAGCTAAAGGAAATGGGGAGAAAGACGCAGGAAAGAAGTCAAATCGTCATCTGTTTTGAACAAAACTGAAGACCGATGATGGTACACGCTTTCAACAAAGTAGTGGGACCCAAAATCTCCCCCAAAATCAGGCTTGTTATTGGCATACAGCATTGAAGATGGCAAGGCAGCTATGTCACTGACGTTCAGCACCAAGGAAGGGCTTTATACCATTACAGGGACTAGCATGGTGCCTATGCCCTGGCATATTCAAAATGGTGTTCCTTTAGAGTCCCACAGGTACCAGATCATGAGCAAGTGATCTCCTACAAGGACTCTACTAATGCCTTCCCCTGCCAGACTTCCACAGGCAGGAGACTCAAAAAGAGGTGCCAGCCAGCCCCCAGGTTGGCAGTCCTGGCTGTGGAAGCCACATGGGAGGAGCCCAGATGCCTTTTGCAGGTGTTCCTCTGTCCCTAAAGTTTTTCTTGCTGAATAAACAGCACCCACATCTACAGAATAAGGTACATAGCTTCTCCCATAAACCCACAGAGATGGGATTTTGAAAAGCAAATTTAACAAGAGTCCTTGCTTAGAATACAGGGCACTGCTCTTCCAACCCTATGCTCACTCTGAACTTCACAAAGCAGGCGATTCTAGCCTTGTTTTACCCATTACAAGATTGTTTGGACTTTCTCTCAAGTAAATGAAATGTTTATACTCCAAATGAGCACAGCAATTCAGAAAGGAGCCCAGTAGATATTCTTGGTTGATATCCTTGGGCTAGCACACAAACATGGACACACCACTGGACTAACTTAATCCTTCCTCACTAGGAGAGAGCTGATATAGAATGACAGAAGAGAGCTGTTCAGTCTCTGTGGGCCCGAGTGCAGGAGGCACAGCAACTGAGACTGGCAGAATTCCCATAGTCAAAGGACAAGCTACTCCAGAATCAATGGCTGGGTCCAAAAGTGTTCTAGTAATAAAAGAATAATTGTAAATGTTCGGGGCAGAGTAGCACAGCAACAATGCTTCCAGTTTTACAGGTAGCTGAAAGCCCAATAACACATATCCTCAGTTACACATCAAAGGCCTGTGAAATACAAGTCCCAGCAGCCAATGAGAAAGAAGCAATCACGCGCTTGCTCACTCCACAACCAGGGCTCAGTGAGCATCCCCTTCTGTTCTCTGGATTTCAGGGACACCACACTTGTTAGACACAAAAAAATACAGAAGACTTTAAAAGATCCACAAAAAGTAATTTTGAATTTAACAGAAGGCAGCTATAAAAATATAATTATATTCGGGATAAGTAGGGATATCAGGAGTTCAAGGTCATCCTTAACTGTACACGGTAGGAGAGAGCTGATGGCCACAAGTGATCTTCTGACCACCACAGGCACTGTGACATGACATAAATAAATAGATAAATGGAACTAAAACAATGAAATGACAATTTTAGGCTCCATTTCTTTGGATTATGTGACCTTGTAAGCTGGGGCGGAGTAGGTGCACCTTTCAACTCATGCCTCAAGAACAGGAGACGGGAACAAACTAAGACCACAGTGGGGCAGGGCACACACTGTAAAATGAGGTCCTTTTTGTTCGGATTATTAGCAAACTGATGGCTTAGTTACTAATTCCTGTCTTGGTCTTGGGAAAGAAGCTAATCTATGCACAAATCCTGGGCACATAACAACCTCTTCTGTCCTTTCTTTTTCATCGGTTCTCTGAGCAGTTTCTACATTCAGTCCAGAAGCAATTGTGGACTCATAATTCTTCTATGTGAGCTGTAAAAGCAATCAGCCTGGTCACTCCTGCATGTATAAGCCAGACACTCAAAATGAATTGGCCTGGTGCTGAAGGCTAGCACTGGGGAACCCAACCTTATTCCTTAATGCTATTCCTACCCTAAGCTTCCCTCCAGCCAAATCTCTACCATAGTTGTCTACAACACAAACAGGAAAAAGACAGGGAAGAAAGAACAAGTCAGAAGGCTTAGTCCGATAACTTCAGTTCATCCCACATGGAAGGAGAGAACCACTGCCAACAAATTGTCCTCTGACCTCCACATGGACAACAAGGTGTGTACGTGCCTATGATGGTTTGTATATGCTTGGCTCAGGGAGTAGGTTCAGCATTATTAGAAGGTATGGCCCTGTTGGAGTAGGTGTGACCTTGTTGAAGTAGGTGGGTCACTGTGGGTGTGAGCTTTAAGACCCTCATCCTAGCTGCCTGGAAGCCAATATTCTGCTATCAGCCTTCAGATGAAGATGTAGAACTCTCAGCTCCTCCTGCACCATGTTCCCACTTTGATGATAATGGACTGAACCTCTAAACCTGTAAGCCAGACCAATTAAATGTTGTTCTTATAAGGGTTGCCTTGGTCATGGTGTCTGTTCACAGCAGTAAAACCTTAACTAAAACAATGCCTAAATACACACACACACACACACACACACACACACACACACACACACACACCCCAACAACAACAAAACAGAAAAATTAAGGGGAACCTAGGAAAAGAAAAGAACTCTTCACTCCAGACCAGTTGTAAATCTCTCCCCAGCTAAGAATAAACAAATCTGCTATGCAGGCTGCCAACTAGAGACAGTATCTCTTTTCTTTAAAGGAATTTCAGTAAGAATGTTAATTTTGTAATGCAACATGTATGAATTCCTCTTGTACTTGCTGTGACACAACACCCTGCAAATGGCAACATAGGGAGGGTATATTTTGGCCAGTTTCCAGACACAGCCCCTCATAGTGGGGAGAGCACCAAGGCAGGAGCATGAGGTGCACACACTGCATCTACAGCTACTCATCCCTTCTTCCCTCCTTTTTTTTTAATCCTTTGAGGCAGGGTTTCTCTATCTAGCCCTGGCTACCCTGGTATTCACTCTATAGACCAGGTTGGCCTCAAACTCAGAGATCAGCTTGCCTTTGCCTCCAGAATGCTAGGATTAAAAGGTGTGCCCCACAGTACCTGACCCCTTTCTCCTTTCTATTTGGCCTGGGCCCCAATCTCATGGGATGGTGCCTCTCACATATAGGTATAGATCATGCTACCTTAACTTAATAATCTATAAGATTCTGCACAGACATGCCCAGTGGTTTGTTTCTATGGGGGCTTTAAATCCAATTGGGTTGGCAATCAAGATTATCAATCACATCATGCTTAAAGTTTAAGGAAACATGTCTTTACTCTTTCTCAAATGTGAGCCAGGAATTATCTGGGAGCCTCAAACAGGCTACAAACTCTTTATAGTAAAAACCATATTTTAAATTCCCTGTATAAGGTTTGCACAATTCATGGTTTTATCTTCTACACTGTAATCCTATCAGGCATATATAGTTATTGCAAAGGAACTTAAACACTCTCCTAAGAAGCCCACGCTTGACTCTTTCAGAATCATCTTACAATGCTAGGAAATAAAGGAGGAAAAGAAACACACACAAAATCAACGACAATGGGGTATGTCAAGAGCCACCTGAATGGCCTCCCAATGACCAAAGTGGGAATGTCTAGGGTAACAGAAATAAAAGCACATAATACTGGATGAAAGTATAAATTATCCATGAATCCTTTCTGCTAGGTATAAAATGACGTGGTCAGTAAAAAGTGGATAACACTGTGGTGGCTTGAATATGCTTAAACCCGGGAGCGGCACTATTGGGAGGTATAGTCTTATTGGAGTGGTTATGGCCTTGTTGGAGGAAGTGTGTCACTGTGGGAGGCAGGCTTTGAGACTCTTCTTTGGATCAAGATCTAGAACTTTTGGCTCCTCCAGCACCATGCCTGCCTGGATGCTGCCATGCTTCCCACCATGATGATAATGGACTAAACCTCAGACCCAATTAAATGTCCTTTATAAGAGTTAACTTGGTCATGGTGTCTCTTTACAGCAATGGAAAGCTTAACTAAGACACATACATAAGTCTTATCTAGAAGAAGAATTCAAAGTGTTTTGTGCAGATATTTCATCTGAGCACAATTCATCACGTGTAGGCTACATGACAGCAGAGAACCTTGCGGTCACTGTCTCAGCCTCCTGAGGTGACCCAGGTCACACCAACAGAGAGAAAAGAAACCATGGTGCTTTCTCCTCCTCAAAAAGTACAATGAGCCTTTAATCCATCACTCTGAGTTTGAGGCCAGCCTGGTCAACAGAGAGAGTTCAAGGACAGCCAGGGCTACACAGAGAAACCATGCCTTGAAAAACAAAACAAAACAAACAAAAAATATAATATCTCATTTCTCTGATCCAGCAAAAACAATCTAATCAGAAGATCCTGAGGCCAATCCTAACTGAAGGTCAACATAAACATCTCTGACCTGTACTCCACAACACTGTCAAGGTCATCAGAAAAAGGAACGAGAGAAACAATCTATTGTCACAGCCTAGAAATCTCCCAATAGGATGTGGCATGCTAGATGTTAGCCTGCATCTCGAGAAGAAGCGTTATATAAAAAGTAGGAAAGCCAAATAAAATATGATTCAAATTAATTATTTCTCAATTTTAGTTGTGATTGACATACAGTACTACCATTAGAAAGTTTCCCTAGACACAATTCGCATATCAATAGATTTCCAAGAAGATGGAAGGAGAGACCCCTGGTCCTGGAAAGACTGGATGTAAGGGAATGCCAGGACAGAGAAGCTAGAGGGGGTTGAATGGGGAAAAGAGGGAGGGAAGGGGGCTTATGGGACTTTCAGGGAGGGAGGAAACGGGAAAGGGGAAATGATTTGGAATGTAAATAAAAAAACTTAGAAAAAAAAGTGTCTTCGACGCTACCATCCAGCCTTACCCCATACTCCAACTGTAGTAATTTTATGCCTGAAACTGTTTCCCTCCCTACTATTCATGCTGCCTTTAACAGCTCCTATCACTTAGAGTTGACAAACTTCTTATGTGGATGTCAAGATGGCAGATACTGGGAGCTGTGCAAGCGCCCCACCCCACCCCTGTCGCCACTACTCCCATAGGAAGACAGAAATGCCTATATGCCAATAAAATCATTTCCGTGAAAGCAATCACCAGCATAGAGAATGGGGCCCATACCCTGTAGATGCCAACATCAGTGTTCACCTTTCTCTGAAGATGAGCCCGATTGCCTTTGTCTGCCCATTCTGCTGTAGATGCCTTTCACTTAAAAAGCATCCAACTCTGTGAGAGTCCTCTAGACCATTCCATGTCAGAACAACCCCACCCATTTCATAACTCATAGCTTTTAACCCCTAAAACTTCTCAGGCACAACACCATATCACAAGATGTAGAATTTACAATCTATACTTCTCGAATTCAGGAGGCTAAGGCCTGGAGGTTGCCAATTGTTTGAGACTAAATTGAGAAAGTATCAGGACAGTTTAAGCTACCAAGTGAGACTGTGTCAAAAACTAAAGGATGGATGTATGGATGGTCATTTAACTCTGCATATTTATTTGTATTGGTTTTTAAGTCATAAAGCAATGCATAATTGGTTAACATATACTTCATGTTTTAGAAATACTAATGGGAATAAAAGTTCAACCAGAGCTTCCTTACACGCTCAGGTACTCTACCAACTACGAACAGTTCAAAGAAATACTCTGGAATCCAAGTCTGAGGAATTTCAGACTCAACAAAGTTAAGCTACTTTCTTTATAACAGGAATTCACTGCATTGTGAATGTCCTTAAAAACAGACACCCTACCCAATAATCCTCAGATTTGTTTGGCCATGGATTATTTACACATATTTACCCTCTGTGACCTGTAAAGATTTAGCAATTTTTTGAAATTAGGTGTTTACTCACACAGGGCAGACGAAAGGTTTTAATTCTGTCATGTGGAAGGCCAAGAACAATGGCCTATTGAATGGGATCTACATCATAATCCCTAAAATCTACGCATGTTTCTTTATAAAATAAAAAGGGAAGGCAGCAAGCCAAGGGGTTGGGGAGAAGAGCTTTTACAAATACAATTAGGGTAAAGATATTGCATTGGAGAGACCTGGTTTGCCCCTATATACAGTCAAAGGTGTCCTCAATATGTAGGAACCAACCTGATACCAAATACAAGGGGAGGTGGGGGGAAGGCAACTGATCTCCCAGAGACAAATAGGTCAGCCCAAGAAAAGGGATTCTGGCAGCTACCATAAGCTACAAGAGGAAAAAACAGATTTTCCTAGACCCTGCAAAGAGGGAGGGGCAGCCCTGCCCATACCTTCACTTCAGACCATTAAACCTGATACTAGACTTCAGGCCCTCAGAATTGTCAAAAAGCAAACTCATGATGGTTAAGTTGCTGAGTTCCTGATAATTTGTTACAGCGTCCACATGGCCATATGACTTATACTCAGTATTGATACTGCTTTCCATGTTGTGTTTGGAGTCCTAACTCACCTCTCTTACAACTGCCACTGAAGACTAATGTTGAATAGCTTCTTCTATTCAAGGCCCCTTGTGTTTCACAGCTTGTAAAATCTAATGACTTGGCCTGCAAGTCAGCAACGCCAATACTCAGTCGAGCTGTGCTAGCCACAGCCACAAACTAGAAGCATTTGACAGAAAGTGAAACACACACAGCTGGGACACGCAGAGGCACTCATTAAATATTCTTCAATGAAGTCAGATTACCCTTGTCCTCAATAAAGTCCCCATTAACCTTGTTTGCTGAGGTTTCACCATCCACTTAAAAGAGTATCCTAACTGATGACGAAATGCCCTGGAACTGGACTGAGCCAGCAGGATTTAAGTGTCATTGACTGGTTAACCACATGGCCTTGGTCAAGCTGTTTGTCCTCATATTGTATGACTCATGAATCTTATCTGGAAGACAGAACCATGTTTAGTGATGTTTACATAGTTGCTCTATGAATTAAACATGGAAATATAGTTCCTCCCATGTATTTAAAATGAATCAGTAGCCAATGAGTGAAAATTCAACACATGGAAATAATTATTTGATGATCACTCCTACTCAGGAGGCTGGATCTACTTTCACCTCAAGCTAAGCCTCATTGTTGGACCTTCGGTTTCACAAACTACAAACTTTTAGCTGGGCACTGAGATGACCTCAACAGAGAAAGGGGGTAGAAAAGCTCCAGGCTATGCCTCTGCACCATTGCTTTTAGTATCTGGATAAACGATGAGAGTTAATAGTTCTATTATAGTTCTATAGTTCTATATATAATAGTGCCCTCACTGTTGTGCTAACTTCATGGAACTCATTAAAAGGCTTACAGTTCCTGTTCTTGCAGGAGGTCTCTGGTACTCATGGTCATCTGGACAAAAGAAAGACGCCACCGAATTCCATCTGATTTTGAGCTACCGGAAGCTCCACCTGGAAGCCTTTGTCTTATCTGTCAGTTGTGCTCAAGGCAGCAAACCAAACCGTTCTGATAAAGCTCAGTGAAGCAGGCACAGTGACAGAGACAGTGACGCAGGAGTGGCTCCACCACAGTCACCAGTTGCCACCACTCCCAAGCGCCATCTGCTGCCACGTCTGATATCACAGCTTATCCTAGAGCAAATGTCAGCTCACCTTGTGACCATACATCTGGACAGACATCAGACTTGATTCCTAACACCTTTCTGAGGAACTTTGTGCAGGGTATGGTAGCACGTGCCAGTAATGCCAGGACTCGAGAGACAGAAGATGGAGAATAAAGAACTTAACTCAAGTCTGTACTCCATAGGAAAACTGACTTAAAACAACAGCAACAACAACACAAGGGCTGGAGATGTAACTCAGTGACTGACTGAGCAAGAATTTGCCTAATATGTCAAGGCTTTCAATTGAGTGCCTACAAAAGACAGGCAGGCAGGCAGGCAGGGAGAGAAACACTTGTTCCAGTTATATTGCCTTAGGCACCAATACCAACTACCAGCTGAAATAAACTCAATTAAAGGATCTGAGCAAGAAAACAAATAAGCCTTGATGCTGGCTACATTTAAAAAGAAAATAAAAACCAAAAACAAAACAGAGCAGTAATAACATTCCCTTGCCAGGGACAAATAGATGGAGATTCAAATAGCCCAGCGTCAGCAAATACACATAATAGGCTTTCCTGGTCTATAGAGACCATGGTTAGACACACCAAAATCCTCATAGAGACTCACAGTTCAGAAAAAGAAGCTCAAGCTAATGAAAAGCTTAGTGGTAATGGTTTCTAAGAAGCATCTCCTTTTCACTGCTATGTTTGAAGTACAGGTTAGATATCCTAATGCTAGTGGAGCCACTCCGTAGCTGGGAAGATGCAAAGCCAGAGAGCTGAGAGGGTGGCATGCATGCACACGAACACACGCGCGCGCGCGCACACACACACACACACACACACACACACACACACACACACATCCACATCAGTATATTCACATTTTTTCACTAAATGTAGAGTTAGAACACAGAATGTTAATGCAGATAACTGAGTCTTGGATATCTCTAGCTAAATAGAAAAACAAAACAATCTTACAAAAAGGGGCTACAAAGGACATACCACCAACATCTTTCCTTCCCAAAATCCCCAGTTTCTCACATAGCAGGTAAGAAGCAACAGGACAAAACCAATGCTTCCAAGGGAAGGAAAGAACCCAAATCAGCAGGAACCTCACAGACATCAACTCTTGAGTTTTCAATTGCAATGCCTCTAGATATTTGCTGAAAAAAATCATCCAAGTTAATAACTTAAAATTCAGTGAGTGAGTCATAGTCTACCTACTTCTAAAGCACACTTTATATGGAGTGGGCTCAGAGTCTAATGCAGTCCACCATCTCCCCAGGTTCAAGATCTTAAAAGAAATGCGACAAAACCTGGCTCACAAAAAGGATGCTTATTATCCAAGTTACAAAGAAGATGTCAACGCTGAGCCCTTGAGGGAGTCCAGAGAGTAGGACGAGGCCAGGATGCAGTCGAGGCCTCTGTTCCAAGCCTATCCTTCTATACATGAGAAGCATTTGATAAATGGAAGAACAATGAACTTCATATTTAAAACACTAATTCTGTTAGTGACTTAAGATCCTGAAAAGCTAATTAAGTATTTGGATCTTCAGTAATTCCAATTTGATTCTCAGATACAGAAAAATGTCTCCATCTAAAGATATACACTCCCTAGAGGCCAAAGCCTGCCTTCCTGGCTAGCTTTTAAAACACTTTAGGAAATTTGACCTCAAAGTAAAATCAGCAATTTTGTGGGGGAAAATTAGAGCCTCTGAGAAAACATCCTGCAGACAGAAATACATTCAGAAATAAATTGATCTCTTTTCCTAATAATAAATACAACTTGCTTTCTAAAACACTGAAGTGTTTCCCACAATTCCTTAACTTAGTTGCATGGAAAAAATATCTTATTGCCAAGCTAGATTGTTCCAGATTGTCCCCTTTCACTCTCTCCTTCTTTCCCAAACATTAGCACACTGTCCTTGATTCTCCAAGCCCTTGGTTTGGGTTTTCATTAAATTCCAGGGGCCTGTGACAATGGCCTCCTAATTATAGCACAGTCACCAGAATCGCCCTCTCCCACATACCAAACTCCCTGAGTAGCTTCACTCACTCATGGCTGGATTCATTCAGCAAACATTTCCAGAGTTTCTACCATGTAACAGGCACTGCTCCAGGCCAAAAAACAAAGCAGTGTGCACAGTCACAGCGCGCAGAAGCGCCCCACAGTGGTGTTAGTCAGGCATTAGGCCTGTGCAAGGGGAGGAAGCAGGAAGGGTTCAAGGCAGGCTTAAGAGCCCTACTTCATTAAAGGCAGTCAGCAAAATCTCATTCCAGATAGGAGAAAAGAGGGGACCAACATGCCAGGGGATGTGTACTCCAGGTAGAACAGTCCAGTGTCCACAGGTATGCAGGGCAGGATCCAGCCATCAGAGGTGAGATCAGAGAGACCACAAAGGATCACACAGACATAGTCACAGCTGTGAGCTTCACTTGAAGCCAAAATGGTGTTTCTCTATTCAGTGATTCCTTCCAGAAATTCCCAAAGAAACTTAAAGGTTTTGAGAATATTGAGAGAAAAAAAAAGTCAAGAAATATAGAGATGAGCATTAGAATTTACCCTCTTATTTGCTCAGCGATCAACATGGGATCCACTGGCATCACGTGCAAATCAACCACAGGGAACACTCGTTTTCTGGGGTGAGGGTCAATGCATCTGAGAACTGAGACAAGGACGTGAAGACAAGTGTCCCCAGTGTCACAGTCCTTCAGTGGCTACTGTGCTCTAAGTGTGTTCTGTCGTCCTGCCTGCTGCTAGCTGGGAGTCTGAGCAAAGTTAATATTAATAAGCTAAGTGTGGGATGCCTTGCAGGGCTGCTGACTTTGCTCGAGCGTTCAAATACAAACACGGTTCAAACACTACTAGGTACAATCGAGAGGCATTTTCCAGTTGAATATTCACTAGAGGGTACTGTTCTTTGCCAATGGTTTTGAAGTTAATTATTAAAAATGCTTTAGACACCTACAAGAAGCATGAAAGCGTCCAATGAGTGATGATTTTCAAGAAGACAGAGCTGGCCTTTGGTAAGATCTGATTTAAATCACAGAATTAAGAAGCATAATAGTAGTCATTGGAAGTGTAGAAAAATAATTCTTCAGCATCTTTTTATTTAAAAAAAAAGTTGTTACTCGAAAATAAGAACAATGACCTACTACTCTTAATATTTAAGTGATGGTGGTTATTTACAGGAGGCAGGGGAAATGACCATTTTACTGTGGCAAAAAAGAATACCTTGATAACTAAAAATTTTAGTAAAATGTTCCCAAGGAGAAGACATGCTTTATTTGAAGCTATACATAAAACTGTGCGCATTTTGCTGTAGAAACTGGACTCTGATCTAGAAATCTGAACTAGCAAACGGAAATAAATCCCAAAGAGCAGAGCTAAAGCAACAGCACAGAGAAGCAACCTTTCCAGTGCGGAGCCGGAGGTGAACTCACAGCGCCTTGAGGAACCCAGATCTTTTGTATCAGGCACTGAAGCTACTAGAGGCTTCACCTTCTAAGTCCAGGAGCATTGCTTCCCAAGTGTGAGGCCCTGACAGGAGGACAGTAGAAATTGTTAAAAACAGAAAGAGAAAGGACATTTCTCTGGCCCTATGGTTCCATTAGCAACTGATATAAACAGCAAACATCAGATGCAATTCCAATTTCTATTTCTCACACAGTCACCCTAACAGGTACCCTGGACACTTCCTCTCACCTTAAAAATGAAGGACAAAATGGAGGCACAGAGAGGTTAAGCGATCACACAGCATCCAAGTGATGTAGCTCTAGGCCCCAGCTGTAAGCAACACAGTTTCCTGCCTCTGTGCTTCGGAACTCTAGGATTTCAGAGTACGGCTGGCAATTAATTATATATTAATATTCAGTGACCTCTCATTACTTGATTATTGTTTTTCTAATCAGGTTTTGAATTTTAGGGATATTCCACTTAGAGGCACCCCACAAACATCCACCCCTATTTGTGGCATCGGATTCCACCACCATCATGAAAAATGATCAAGCTACTTAAACGTCATGCCTAGAATACCCAGGTAAACAGCTTGGAAGAAGCCACACATGGATGCAGAATGACACCTGCTGTCTTTTCCTGGGTAAAGAGGAGCTGGGTTCTGTTTGGTATCAGTGGTGTGGATTTCAAAGGCCTCAGACCTAACGCTACTCACTGCATCTCACTGGTCTGGAAGTCATTCAAGACTATTCCCCAGAGATCTATTCTTACCACATCTGGAAGAGAGAGGCCACAAAACTAAGAAAAACATAAAGACGCCTTAGGGTACCCATTCCAGATCAAAGACCTGGTACTAACACTGTTTAAGGGCTAGCCAAAGAAGACTCATAAAATGTGGTTTTACTTGGGATAATCCTTTAATTCAACTTACTTGTTTTTATAAGCAGTGTTAGTACTCAAGTCACCAACAATTAAACCATCAGCCCAACTCCATCCAGGGAAGCTGCTTTCCCCATCTATCATCTTCCATGTGCTCCCACAGCTAAGGCGGTCCCAGACAACAAAGACATCCAGGAAGCTTATGGGATGAGAAGGGAGTGGGTAGAGTTAGCTTTAGCAATGTGGACCTAATCTTTGAACCAAGGAACCCACCAGAGAGATATGCTAGAGTTACACCATTTTTGTGGCAGAGAAATTGAGTTTCAAAAGAAGTCAATGCCTTCTTAAATGCTGCCCAGAGATCTGCGTACATAGTGCTAACCTATTCTCACTGCCTATCAACAGAGTCCAGGGGGGTTTCCCAGCAACAGTCACCTGATCAGGTTTACTGAGCACAGGAAATACTTCCTGCTGCAGACAGAACTTAGGAGTCTTGCACAGTGAACTCCAGGCCTATGTCCACAGACTGACATAGGTGTTTACTAGGTATGTGAGGCAAAAATAAATAAATAAATAAAAATAATTAAAAAAAATACAATTTATGCCCTGTTATGCATTTGAAAAAACAAAATCCATTCTCTCTTACATAAAATTATTAGGAATTTCAGTTCAGTGATATAAACAGCAGGAAACATTTGACACCTTCTGCTCAAACACAGGAAAGGAAGTTTTATCAACATAGGAAAAAAGAAACAAAGCAGGTATAAACAGTTCAACCCGCCTGAGGTTCTCAGTGGGAATTTTCTCTCCAAGTCATCAATCTGCTGCATAGATGTGCTTAGTCACAAACATGCACATATGTGCACATAGGCACTATTGGTTTGGGTTTGGGTTTTTGGTTTGTTTTGTTTTGGGTTGTTTTTTTTTTTTTTTTGATGATTCTAACAAAACTGCCAGGTGTTAATGTCAGACATTAATGAAAATATTACCAGTGGCAAGTGCCAGTCCAACTGATGGAGTTGTAGAAGCCTTGACATGGTTACTGACAGTTCCGCGACTTCTGTAGGAAACCTGACAGCGAAGTTGAGAAAGACACCATACCTGTGTCACAGCTCCCCTCACACGCTGTGGTCATTACAGTAAATTGTCGTCCACTGCTCACACTGCACTTTCAATCTGTTGTGAGCAGGCTCCATCCTCACCAAGTTTGGAGTTCTGTCGGTTTTCCTAGCAGCCATTTTTAAAGACTGCATCTTGGTAAGGGAACACACCACTGCAACACAAGAGTTCTGCTGGTTCTGTTCATCTTTTCCTACTTGGGTCAGACCTTGTGACTCACGATAGTCTGAGCACTGAGACCAAGCAGGGTTCCCAAAATGCTAGCCCTTGCAGTGAGCACACAGTCTTAAGCTGACAGATGAAGAACCACTAACTAGTAAAGTTCACAGGCAAACGCTAGGAGCTAAAAGGCCTGGTTTGCCAATCTTGAGCTCATAGCACAGCCACAGGCAAAGCACAATCTCTCTCTCTCTCTCTCTCTCTCTCTCTCTTTCTCTCTCTCGGTATGTTTTTTCACCCCTTATACAGCATGTAAGCACTTACTATGTTTGCCGCGCTAGTACAAGCACTTCATGTGAGTAAATTCATTAGATCCCATAACAACACTACAAGATAGGTATCAGCACACTGACTTGTCACTAAGCAGACAGAAGCCCAGGATGAGGCTGGCAGAACATGAAGAATGGCAGCTATGGGGACCCCAGCACTGCTGGGTGAAAGAACAGCCACTATTTCTTCCAACTCAAACTTCCCATGACACTTCAAGAATGAGCTATGCTACTGGGCAGTGGTGGAGCACGCCTTTAGTCCCAGGACTTGGGAGGCAGAGGCAGGTGGATTTCTGAGTTCAAGGCCAGCCTGGTCTACAGAGTGAGTTCCAGGACAGCCAGGGCTATACAGAGAAACCTGTCTCAAAAAAACCAAAAAATAAAATAAAATAAAAAAGAATGAGCTATGCTTAATTGGTCACGTTTATGCCGCCACCTTCAAATTGATCAATAATAAATCCTTGATCTTTAAATCATAAAATTGAGCACACAGTTTTAAGTTGGCAGATGCAGAACCAGCTAACTAATGCTCTTTAAATAATAAAAGCTAGCAGAGAGCACACCTCTGTCTGAGTTCAGAACATTTTCCAAAAGGTGTTAAAATGAAAAATGTACAAAGACAGTGTGAAAAAAAAAAATCACCCGTGTTCAAGGGAACCCTCTCTTTTCCAAATTGGCAAGCAAATTTGAGTCCCATCTTTTTTTTAAATCTCTCAGCTTTCAAAAGTCTCTCCCCAATCCAACTTAATCTGCACCTAAATAAATGGATAGGACTATAGTTTCTGAATTAAATATGCAGATTCCAAGCCTCTGCACTCCTAGGTTATGATATGGTAGGTCTACTGTAAGGTTCAGAAATCTACTGTCAAACCTCCTCTGCATACATAGGTATATTATACCTACTCATACAAGTACACATTTATACACATACATGTACATGTTCATACATATATACACATACATACACATATCAAGTATTCATTTACATACATAAATTCACGAATTTACACATATCCTCTCTTCCTTCCATGCACACACACATACAGCAGACACAGGACGACCAGCCACCACCTCCCCCCAATCATCTCTCTGGCACAGATAGTCAGGAGATTACACCTTGAGAAATACTGCTGTATTTCATTAAAGTCTGATGTTTTGAGAGCAAAGCTACATGTTTTTCGGTCTCGGCTCAAATGCATTTGGCTGCACTGCCCCCTCAGGAATGACTGGGTTTCTAGCATATCTTTTCCTGTGCATCTGCTCACAATCCAGATGCCACCATCTTTAATCCAGACACCCCTGCCCTGAGCTGCTTACCATTATGGCCCTCCTATAATGCAAAAATCTTAGCTCCAAAGTCCATGACAGTGTTAGCAGCTCACTCCCAGCACCAGTCTCCTGCCTTGATAAGGTCAGAGCAGAAACTCCCCTCAGGAGCTAATAGTAGCTAATACTCACCAGCCAGTAGCTTTCTGTTCTACACTCGAAATGTAGAACGTGTACTAACAGCTGGTGAGACATTGCACAGTCAGTCCCTAGGCATCGCTGCATTCAGATCCATCATTCTCTGGCCAAATGCAAATGTGAATTTGCACACTCATGCCCACAGGAAAGGCATTCTCTGCACTCAGGGCAAGCAGTCTGAGCACACCATGCGAACCTCTCTAAAGCCCTAGGACACTGAAAACCGTATTAAACCTCTTACATAAGTGTTCTTCTTAGAGTCATTTCCTATGCAATCAGTCCCATAGTGACTGGGGTTTGAGTTACAGGAATCCACAGGCCCAGCGTTTCTGATTACACTTGTGTATGCTTTGAATGAAGTCACTGATACTCTATCTCAAATGCCACAAGTGGCTGGGACCCCTGCTCCCAGTGCTCCAGGCCAGCTCGCCCCAGATCCTGCCAAAGAGCAGCACTCCACGAGGGTGAAGAGGCCTGGCCTAGGGGAATTAAAAAAAAAAAAAAAAAACCACCACTCAAGCTGGAAAACACCAGACATTGGGCCAAGCTCAAGAACCTCTCCTCCAACACAATACTGTTGGGCCCAAACATGTGCCTGTTCTGGCATTAACAGCACAAACTTTAACTCCACTGTAACCAAACCCTGAGAATTAGCATGAAACTCTGGTTCTCCTGAATCCACCACACAGGACAGACACTCATACGGGTGGGAAAGATCTGTCACGTACGAAGCAGAAAAAAAAAGCTGCTTCAAGGAAGTGACAGGTACAGTTGAACTGTGCACATGACCGCTTAGGAAGAGGACCAAGATCAGGAAAAGTGAGAGTGGAGTTTCTAGACAAGCAAACCTACTGGAAGAGACTTGTAGCTAGGCAAGTATCTGGGTCCTGGAGATCCTTTTTATTAAATGCTTCTGATAAAAATAACAACATGTTACACTCCAGCTGGACGTAGTGACCTGAATTGAGTGCACGAGTATTTTCTATGTATGCTACTCATTCCACAAAGCTTACCGTGGAAACGCCTACCTCTGACCCCCACCTCTGGGGGACAGATGGGACATACATGGTTTGGTTCCATTTCAAGCACAACTGAAGTCAGTTGCTTTATTGAAGACCTGTGACGTTGGGACTGGTCTGGAGCCATTTTTTCTAAGAACTCATTTGAAGGTAGAATGATCAAGGACCACGGAAGAGTTCAGAGTCAAGAAGAACATTCTCTTCTCTTTACACTGGAGGTTGTGTTCCTGATGGTCACCAGATAAATCAAAAGAACACATTTAACATCAAAACCCAGAATGTTCTTATTGGTGCTCATACACCCAGTTTGTTTAGAGCCCACTCCAAATTCTGTAATTCAAATGTAGTACTGGCCAACAGGCAATATATGGGCAAGGGAGGTCAGGAGAGTAAGAATGGTCCATTAATACACTCTGAAAAAATTTTTTAAAAAAACACCTTTTTACCTATTGTGAAAAATGTCAGAGTATTAGGGATCATCAGATTATTAAAAGAAAGAAGAGTAGATCCTGGATGCCGTTTGTCCCTTTCCTGACTCTTTTCCCACCCCATCAGTGGGGTTTCCTCAAAGGATTTTTTTTTTAGTTAAATCTCTGAAACTTTCCATTGATCTGGTTTTTATCAGATAACTAAGTGATGTAGACACATACCCAGTCTCTATCTCTCTTCCTCCTCCTCCCCTTCCTCCTCCTCCCCTTCCTACACTCCTCTTGCTGCTGCTCCTTCTCCTCCTCCTCCTCCTCTTCCTCCTTCTCCTCCTCTCTAAAGCAAATATTAAAGTAGCAGAAACTAGCTTGCTGGCAGACACATACTGGGTGTTCAGAGGATGTTCCCAGGGTGAGGAGGGTGTGGTCTTCTTTAGGAGCTAT